>JAYESA010000016.1:56903845-57506345 GCA_036927795.1 Iris macrosiphon
TTACCATTTTCCATTGCATCTATTTATTATTTTCTTTCAGTATATAGCAGCCTCTATTTATTGTTTTATAATTCTTGTTAATTAATTAGAACTGCTATTGGGTTATATTTTTCTCCAATCCTGACTGGATATATTTTTCAGACGGTGACTTAGAGGACTGGTGTCCGACATATTACGGACCACAGGAAGAGTAGCTGCAGCCTTGGACCTTGTAGCTCAGGTGTGATTGCCGGGAGGTCTAGCCGGAATCACTAGTTATATTAGTTAGTTCTTTTGCAAATTTTGGGACATGATTTATTTTCGGCATATATTGAGACTTGGAAAGTTATGTGTGAAGTTTAGATTCATATCATTGTTTAGACTTTGTGGTTGTGTTTTGATTATTTCTTTCGATACCTTATCATGCTTTAATTCTGTGGTTGAGTATTTTATATTATATTATTATATCTGTATCTCCTTATGGAGTTGAATATTCGTGTGAGATTGATTAGATAGTATTGTGACCTAGATAGCGTTCTACCGTCGATGCTGTGGCATAGATTGGACGTACCCGTATACTCGTGCCCATATATCGGGTGCATGTCGTAACACATTTTAGTGGTGACCCATGTAGGTCCAGCTTCGCAATGAGCGATGTCGTGGTAGTGTAACGACTTAGTTGTACTACTACAAGCCGATGACAGGATCTAGGATATAGCATACTAGGATGAGAGCGAATACTCAATCATAGTTAGGAACACTTCCAATCTATTGATATTGCAATTCCTTATGAGTATTGCTTCTTTGAATATTTTTTGTCTTTCCTTGATGATATCGTATTATTGTGCCTTAATGACTTCTTCTTGTTTTGATCCGTCTTCAGGATGCCGCCAAAGACCAGATCGCAGCGATCAGGAGCATCTGTCGTGTCGGAGAAGTCAGTGACTTCTCGACCTCCAACACATGGAGTGGCAGGGACTGTTCCTTTATCTTCTATCCGCATAGGAATTTCGGCAGCTTTCGGGAGTCATCCTCCCCCACCTTTCTAGAGGGATGTTCCAGCTTTTACGGAGGACCTTCCTCTCCCACCACAGATTCCTTTTCGTGGAGGTGTGCCTGCTGATGGGGCACAGGTTTTTACTTTGATCCAGGGCATGGTAGATGCCCAGAGGGTGACAACAGAGGCCCAGTGTGTTCAAGTTGAGGCTCAGAGGATGCAGGCAGAGGCGCACCAAGCGCAGACTGAGCTGATGAGAGACAACATGGAGAATGCTCACCAGGTAGTGTTATAGGCAGTTGAAAGAGTTGCCCAGCAGCATCCTGGCCAACAGCAGCAGAGGCCAGGCTCTATAGTTGACTTCAAGAGGATGGCACCTCGGGAGTTCAAGGGTATAAAGGGGATACTCTACGCTGATGACTAGTTAGAGGATATGGAGAAAAACCTACGATTGGCCCATATTCCAAAGAGCTTGCAGATTGAGGCGGCCGACAGTCAGATGTTCGATATCGCACTCATGTGGTATCATATGGAGCTAAGATTTACTGCTCAAGGACTTACTTGGAAGACTTTCAAGGAGCTTTTCAAGGAGAAGTTCTTTCCCGATGTGGCCTTGGGAGCTTTGGAGAGTCAGTTTCATGACTTGGTATAAGGGAACATGTCGGTCGACGAGTACGCCGCAGAATTCTGTCGATTGAGCCATTTTACATTATCTATGATTCGGGACCCAGGAGATTGAGCCCAAAAGTTTAGAAAGGGGCTGAAGAGGGAGATTAGGTCACGCACTTCTGGTGTTCGTACCGCTACCTTTGAGGATATCTTGATAGATGCCCAGATTACAGAGGAGGATCTGGATCTCAAGCCTAAGAGGAGTCACAATATTTTTGAAGATACGAGTGGTAGCGTGGGACCGACCAAGCGTCCCCATATTCAGCAGCAGTCGAGAATGTTTTAAAATTACCACCAACAGCACCAGACACCGGTTCGTGTTCAGCAGGATAGGTAACAGCCTCCGAGACAAACCCAACATGCTTGTCATTTCTGTAAGAAGCTAGGTCACCTTTGGGAGAGCGGTAGAGTGAGGCTAGAACTTTGTTTGCACTATGGCACTGTGGGACATCGAGTGAGGGATTGTCTTCTAGCTCCTTATCTTTCCGGCCAACGCACAGCTCTAAATTAAAGAGGTCCAATTAGGCTACATGTGGGACCGCAGATTGCTCAGCACCCCCGGAGGGAGCCACCCCAGCAGGTCGGGGTATTTGCGATGATGGTCGAGGAGACCGATACTGCAGGTGATGGGCTAGAAGGTTCTGTTCTTTTCTTTCCTTTTGTTCCTTCCATCTATTTGATTGATTGATTCCTAACCGCCATAGATTGCATCAGTGATTTCCTTGCTAGAATATAATTAGTAGTACACCCTGACAGAGACTACAACACCATGACAAAAAGAGACATAACCATGCATGTTTTTTTTTCTCTAGATTGCATATTGTATGATTGTAGGTAGAACTTTCTTAGACCGTGATTGTTGGGGGTTTGACCATAGTGAAGATTAATAAATATGTTATGACTGGTCAGAGAGAGACGAGGTACCTTAAATTTCGAGGACAAAATTTTTCTAAAGGGGGTAGACTTGTCACTACCACATTTTTAGAATAGGGATATTTTTATTATTTTTTATTTATTATAAATATTATGTATATTTTATTTATTTATAATGTGCATGTTATATATATTGTTACTATTATTATTATTATTATTATTATTATTATTATTATTATTATTATTATTATTATTAGTTAATTAGTCAATTTTATTTTAGACTTGACATTAGTGGGCCACACTAGACTTGACTTGACCCATTGACTCAATTAAATAGTTAGCAATGATTAGATTAATTCTATTAAACCTATTTAGACTCGAGAATAGAATATTCCTCTTATGGTTTAGTAGATCTTATTCATGAAGAAATAAGAGGGGCACTTGAGTCAAATCAAACATTCCTCAACCTAACCCTAACCCTAAGAGGAAGTTTATATAAACCTCTTTATTCATGAGTAGCCTCCATTTATTTTCATTTAGTTCATCACCAAACTTGAGAGCAAGCCCTAATTTCCCTATTCTTAAATTTTATCCCTCTCATTCTCATTCCAAGGAGCTTAAGGAGCTTGGCATTGCTAGAGGAGCACTTGAGGAGGGAAGCATTGGCTTGAGGATTGTGTCCAACTTTCATTTGTATCCATTTGGTGAAAGATATTGGGAATCCATCTTCCAATAGGTAAAACTCTTGTCCCTCTTCTTATTTCAGTTTTTAATGATGAAATAAACCCCTAGAAACCTACCCATGGCTAAGGACTACCCATAATTTAGCTTGTTCATAGTGCCTGCGTAACATATAAGAAATAAATTATGGTCCAAATTGAATTAGGAATGTGGAATTTACAATAAGCATACAAATCCAGATATTTGTAAGCCACCCAAAATGCTACTAGGGTCAACTGTAGAACCTTTGTAACTGATGGACCTCACTACTTAGTGGCACTACAGAGAGACGTGCAAGTAGATAAATCACGACTGATACCGATAAGAATACTTTAGCAACGAGTTAGTGAAGATCACATATGTTACTTGATATGATGCTAAAGGTTGATCTCTGGCTCATGTACACTAACCTTCTTATTCTAAAGAAAAGGATTAATATGCATGCATCAATGTGAATCAACTAAGTAAACACAACGTTTAAGTTACTTTCATACTGTCATAAATCTTAAAGTCACTGGATACCTTTGTGTCAAGCTCAATAGACAACATATGCTTTTCTGCAAAACTCTATTTATAAGCAATGGCCGCTACAAGCAAATTCTGGACAGCAACCAGTAAAATAATTAAGAAAGGTGGAGTATGCAACAAAGCATCTAACTACTATCTACTGCAACATATTGACAGTGTTGGAGTAAGTGCTATTGTTAGGCAATCAAAGGGACAAATCAGAAAAGAGATATCACCAGACCTTCTGTTTAATTGCCAATTTAAACCGTTGTTCGTTCAATTGGGCAGCTTGATCAATGAGCTTTTTTGGTAACTGAAATAATGTCATCTTCTTGACTCAATGACTCCACATTGAGTTTTGTGCTAATTTGGAGAAAACTCTGAATTTGGACCACTAGGTGTTTGTAGAAAAGTTTTATAGAGGATTTTGGAGTAGAAAATATGTTTTGAGAAGGTTGGTGTGCCAAAATAGGATATGCAGTGTCGTGTCATAGTATCTCATGATACGCACGGTTTGATTTGGATATGCATATGTATTTGTGTGATAGTTGATTTTGTATTGTGTTATGTGTGTATAACTATATGTACCTAATTATATTTATTGGTATATACGTATATCTATATATATATATATATATATATATATATATATATGTGTGTGTGTGTGTGTGTGTGTGTGTGTGTGTGTGTGTGTGTGTTTATATATCTATATGTGAGTGTATATATATGTATAGAGTGATATACTGGTTTATATATATAGTTAGCTATATATACGTATCTATTTATATATATCTATGTAAGTAGGCTAGTATTTATGTACTAGTAGTTATATTTGTTAGTTGTTAGTATATGTAGATATATATACTAGTATAGGTAATGCATGTTAGTAGTTAGTAGGTATTATTTTGATACATAATATATGTTAGTAGTTTAGTTATACTTGGGGTTATATATATATATATAGCTATATGAATGAGTTTTGAATTACCTTAGGGATACCAAGGTAATATCAAGGTATTGGGTCGATACTCAAGATTTTGGGTTTGAGTATCGGGATAGGTGTATGGTAGTATGATACACATTGGTGCAAGACCAAGGTATCCTATTTGCATTATTTAGTTAGTACTATATATTAATGACTTATATATATATACAAATTACTATTTTCATATATTAAACTTGCGTATCTTAGAATACGGCATTTTGGTATATTTTATAGTATCGTAGATTTACTAGAATAGCTTAGTTTCATAATTCATTGACCTAGTATCTTAGTGTTAGACTCTTACGACCTAGAAATAGTCGGTTTGACTTAGAAATAGCTTATGACTTAGAATTTGTATCAGTTTAACTTATTTTTATTCCAGAACCTTGTATTGATGTAATATTCCATATATAGGTCTATGTGACACCGTTCGGACACAGTTCGACATTCATTGCTCTGGACAGCAGGCGAGTACATTCTCTGATAGTTTCAATTATTAACTAATTTTTATATTTCAAGTACTTAAAAATGTTACATCTGATTCTTGACACTATGGTACACGGACTAGTATATAGCTTGGATCTTCAGTCATGAGATATTACAATGGTTATCGTATTGACATCGTACACGACATTAATATTAAACATTGTACATGGTATTATTATTGGACATTGATCGTGTATCATAACGTGTCATGGTTGGATCCACTATACTAGTTGGGGCGGAGGAAATTGCTAGTAAGAGATGTGACCATATTCCTATTGTAAATTGTAAAATATTGTTAGTGTTAATCATACACCTCACGTATGATTAGCCAGGCCATATAGATATCGTACAAGTTTTCAAGTCGATCAAATATCGAAACTAGTATTTCAAACACTTAAAATAGTTGCAGTTATCCATTTCAGTTCCATAGATCATATTGCATTGAATCTGAAATTATAGTTTCTTTCTCTTTCATTTCATATATGCACTGACTATACCATATTGTCTACATTGCCTATTTTCTTTACCATTTGTCATTGCATCTATTTATTATTTTCTTTCAGTATATAACATCCTCTATTTATTGTTTTATAGTTCATGTCAATTAATTGGAACTGCTATTGGGTTATACTTTGCTCCAATCCTGACTGGATATTTTTTTTCAGACGGCGACTTAGAGGACTGGTGTCCGACATATTATGGACCACAGGGAGAGTAGCTGCACTTGGACCTTGTAGCTCAGGTGTGATTGCCGAAAAATCTAACCGAAATCACTAGTTATATTAGTTAGTTCTTTTGCAGATTTTGGGACCGGATTTGTTTCCGGCATATATTGAGACTTAGAATGTTATTATGTGAAGTTTAGATTCATATCATAGTTTAGACTTTGTGGTTGTGTTTTGATTATTTTTTCGTTATCTTATCGTGCTTTAGTTCTGTGGTTGAGTATTTCATATTATATTTGTATATCTGTATCTCCTTATGGAGTTGGATATTTGTGTGAGATTGATTAGATAGTATTGTAACCTAGACAGTGTTCTACCGTTGATGCTGCAGCATAGGCTGGACGTACCCCCGTACTGGTGCCCCTATAGCAGGTGCGGGTCATGACACATTTTAGTGGTGGCCCATGCAGGTCCAGCTTCACAATGAGCGATGTCATGGTAGTGTAACGACTTAGTTGTACTACTACGAGCCTGTGACGGGATCTAGGATATAGCATACTAGGATGGGAGCGAATACTCAATCACAATTAGGAACACTTCCAATCTATTAATATTATAATTCCTTCTGAGTATTGCTTCTTTGAATATTTTTGTCCTTCTTTGATGATATCATATTCTTGTGCCTTAATGACTTCTTATTTCGATCTGCCTTCAGGATGCCGCCAAAGACCAGATCTCAGCGATCAAGAGTAGCTGTCATATCGGAGAGGTCAACGAGTTCTCGACCTCCTACACAGGGAGTGGCAAGGACTGTTCCTTCATCTTCTGTCCGTATAGGAGTTTCAGCAGCTTTTGGGGGTCATCCTCCCCCACCTTTCCAGAGGGCTATTCCAGCTTTTGCGGAGGACCTTTCTCTCCCACCACAGATTTCTTTTCCTGGAGGTATGCCTACTGATGTTTCTACTGATAGGGCACAGGTTTTACTTTGATCCAGGGCATGGTAGATGCCCAGAGGGTGACGGCAGAGGCCCAGTTTAGTCAAGCCGAGGCTCAAAGGATGCAGGCAGAGGCACACCAAGCACAGACTGAGCTGATGAGAGAGAGCATGGAGAATGCTCACTAGGTGGCCCTACAGGAAGTTGAGAGAGTTGTCCAGCAGCATCCTGGCCAGCAGTAGTAGAGGCCAGGCACTATAGTTGACTTCAAGAGGATGGCACCTCAGAAGTTCAAGGGTATTAAGGGAATACTCTATGATGATGACTGGTTAGATGATATGGAGAGAAACCTACGATTGGCCCAGATTCCAAAGATCTTGCAGATCGAAGCGACCGTCAGTTAGATGTTCGATATCGCATTCACGTGGTATCATACAGAGCCGAGACTTACTGCTCAAGGACTTACTTGGAAGACTTTCAAGGAGCTTTCAAGAATAAGTTATTTCCCGACGTGGCCCTGGGAACTTTGGAGAGTCACTTTCATGACTTGGTCTAAGAGAACATATCGGTCGACGAGTACGTTGTAGAATTTTGTTGATTGAGCCATTTTGCATCGTCTATAATTTGGGACCCAGGAGATCGAGCTTGAAAGTTTAGAAAGAGGCTGACGAGGGAGATTAGGTCACACACTTATGGTACTCGTACCACTAACTTTGAGGATATCTTGATAGATGCCCAAATTGCAGAGGAGGATCTGGATCTCAGGCCTAAGAGGAGTCACAGTTCGGGTAGCCACAGTCCAGCCATAGTTGCCACCACCTCAGTCCTTCCCGCAGCAGCCGAGGTCAGGGGCCATCATTGACTTTAAAAGGATGGGGCTCAAGGACTTTAAGGGCACCGAGGGAATTTTATATTTTGATGATTGGATAGAGGATATTGAGCAAAACCTGGGATTGGCGCAGATTCCAGAGAGCCTACAGGTAGAGGCAGCGGGGAGCATAATATTTTATATTGCTTTAACATGGTTCAGGATAGACCCGAGGATCACAGCATCAGGACTTACTTAGGAGGCCTTTAAAGAGCTTTTCAAGGAGAATTTCTTTCTAGACGTGGCTCTGACATATCTAGAGAGCCGGTTTCTGTACCTCGGCCAGGGAGGTATGCCGTTGGATGAGTACACAGTGGATTACTGCAAATTTAGTCACTTCATGGAGGGGCAGAATCCCTAGGAGAAGGCCCAGAAGTTCAGAAAGGGTCTGAACAAGGAGATTAAATCTTATACTAGTTGACATCGTATTGCTATATTTTAGGAGATTCTAGCGAAGGCATAGCAGGCATGATGTCGAAGTTGTATGGCTTCTCTAAACCTTTGTTTGGAATATTTTTCACAGGTTTATCAAAGCGCACTTCTCTTTGCTTCCCCTTGTCCACCGGAGTTGGTCTTGAAGGACCGGCATCTGGTACGACGGGGCCTGGTCCTGAAGGTTTGGCAGTTGAAGCGTCCGCCATTGCATCTTCCTGACTTGCTCCGTAGTCGTCGAGGTAGGCTTTTCCTGAACGGGTTACAGCAAATACCTCATCTTCGTCTGATACCAAAGAAGTTGCGACCATATGGCATGGTTTGCATTTGGAGCTCTTTCTAGACGTAGCCTTAGTAGCTTTAGTCTCCTCCTCGAGCTCTGACACCAAATTCGGATGAACCTACATAATCTTGCCCTGCCGGGTGGTTAGGGGTACCAGGTCATGATTTTGACCCCTAGCTGGAGGGAGATTGACGATGTTCATCGTGGTCCGGGCAATGGGTGTGACACCGTCCGAGACTTCTTGGGAAGGCAGATTGCCAAACTGCAGAGAGATCATGTTGGCCGTGACCGTCTTCTCGGTGTTGTGCAGAGTGATGGCCTTAGCATTGATTAATCCTTGGATCATTCTTTTCAGTATGTAAAATGCCTTTGTCGGGTGGTGTACATATCTGTGGAAGATGCAGTATTTGGGGTCGTTAGTACTGCCGACTTCTTGGGGTCGTCTTAGCTCCGGAAGGGTGATCTTGCCACTTTTGACGAGACACTCGAATATACTTGGGATATCGTCGTCGTCGAAAGAGTAGACTTCGACGGGCCTGGAAGTCCCGGGTCTCGCTTGTGCGGTTGTCGCAGTCTTTTGCCTGGCCGTATTGATCGCTAGAGCTTCTTTTCCTTTGGAGCTGCGAGGATGGTTGCTGCTGGGAGATGATCTTTTGCCTCTGTCAGAGGCGGAGATCATGATGCCATTGTCGTGCGCCTTGCGACTGTTGTCTTCGGCGGCTACTGCCGAGATGATGAACGAGGGCCAATCATGGAACTGATATGGTCCTGTAAATACCAAGACTACGGGAAGGAGGTTCTTCCTGCAAATGTCTACTAACGCAGAGTTTGGAACTCCTGGAGGCATCTGTAAGGTGGCCTGACGAAAACGTTCGACAAAGGTACGAACGTCCTCCTTTTCCCTCTGCTTGACTTCGATGAGAGAGGACATAGACATGTCCATTCCTCCCTCGTAGAATCGCGTGAAGAATAAAGCTTTGAAGTCCTCGAAGGAAGTAATGCAGTTGTCCGCCAAGCAACGGTACCACTGATAGGCGACTCCTGAGAGGCAGCCTTTGAACACCCGAGTGAGGAGGGCGTCGTTCCCTTGTAGCAATACCGTCATCATACTAAAATAGTTCATGTACTGACTTAGTGATGTTTTTCCCTCGAACAGAGCCATAGTCTGAGGTTTGTACCTCGGAGGGAAAGGGACCTCTTCCCAGATAGCTGGGTAAGGCTGGTTGATTCCCAGTTTCTTGAGCTGATCTTTGTGCTTCAAGGCGTCAAACTAGGCTTTCAACTCCCGTACTGCCTGCATCGAATTTTTAGTTGGAAGCGGGACTACGGTGTAGTACGGAGTTGGTTGTATCGTGACTCCAATGGGAGGTAATATATTCTCCGAGTGAGGAAGCGGAGGAACTGCTGACTCTTGATCTAGAGCAGGCTCTTGGCTCGGGTTGCATGGTGGTAAGTCCACCCCCACACGTATCTGAGTTGGCGGGACCGATGCTTGAGCCATGGCAGTTGCTTGCTGAGTTAGCATCATCTGGTGCATGTTCTCTATTATGGATTGCATTTGTTTCAGAGATATCTCCAGTATAGTGATGCGTTGTTCCGTGTTTCCTGACGGCGAAGCTTCCTCGCGTTCATCTTCAACGGCATAAACTCCCATTTCCTTGGGCATCGTCGAAGGGTGCGTATAGGTCACTGCAGAAGTCGACTCTATACTCTCAGTATTTGATTCGGGAGAATGGCGACCCCCAGCGTCGGAATCAGAGGAGTACGAAGTCAGTTGTTGTGACCTTGAACGAGTGTTCTGGAATACCCCATCTTCAGTGTCTCTAAGGAGCATGTTGGGTCTCCTTTGGCTCAGAGTTCTAGAGGACGGACGTCTTGAGCTCGACCCTCCTCTAGGTATGTGTGAAGCCATGTTCACGGATGCATGCGCGGGCTCTTCTTCCTGGAAAGATAGAGAGTAGCTCAACCGATCAAAAATCGACCGTTTTGCTTTAGAACAGCAGCAGTCAATCACAATCTTATGACTATTACAACATTGCTCGCCAGGGGGCGTAATAGACATGTTGGAAGGTCCCCTCTCCTTACGCTTCTGGATTAGATATTTGCGCAAGTCAGGAGGAGTAGAAGAAGAAGACGATGGCTTGTTCCTTCTGTTCCCATCAGTGGGCATGCGAAGATTGGGCACCATAGTTTTTCCTGTGCCACCTGTGTACAACAGATTGGCCCTCTGGGTAGCGGATAATCCCCGGGGAGGGTGTCTTTCCGCAACCTGAGCTTGCTTTACGTCGTGGGACTTCGCCTGGCATAATTTGGAGATTTGCTCAGACTGGCGTAAAGCTGAAGAGGTTCTCAGTCGGCCATCGGCTTCCCGCGTAATCCGGAGGGTAGGAAGATTGCTCCTTCGCTGGCGTAAAGGCCGAGAAGTTGAGTACTCTGCCACTTGCTTTCCCTTGCGGAGATCACAGCGCTCATCTGGTTCCCCGTAGAGGTCAGATGTTGTCTTGCGCACGGAGCGTGATTTGTACTTCCGATTTGGCGCTGAGACATCATCAAAAGTTTTGTCTGTATCGCGCGTAGCGGGAGACTGGTTTCTACTCGTAGAGCACAGTAGATACTTCTGGGTTAGTGTTGAGGCTACACCCGAAGTTTTGTCTGTACCGCGCGTTGCGGGAGACTGGTTTCTACGCGTAGAGCGTAGTGGATACTTCTGGGTTAGCGCTGAGGCTTTGCCCGAAGTTTTGTCTGTACCGCGCGTAGTTGGAGACTGAATTTTACGTGCGGGGCACGGAGGGAGCAATGCTACAACCTTATTGGTCGGAGAGATCGGAGAGATCGGAGAGATCGGAGAGTCCACAGGAATGGTAGAGGAGGTCTTGGGCATCCAGACCTTGCGCAGCTTCTTGTTGTCTTGGACGGAGAGAGGGTGAGAGCTACCCCCGGTTCGAAGCATGTCTTCGTAGGCAGACTGGTCGAATTGGACAACCAGTGTCTTCTTCACGGTTCCTACAGATACCGCATCGTGTTGAGCAATTACTTCCTCATCAGAAAAGAAAGATGTCCCCAGCAGAGTCGCCATCTTATTTGTAGTGGAAAACGAAAGAATGAAAATGTATTCATGATGGGGTTTACACAAAACCTGCCTTCTTTGGTTTACAAACAAACTTGTACAATTTGATCATATATGAGGATGTGGGAGTACAATTTATTTAATCTGGGTAAATATTGTTATAGGTGTCTGATCTGCAGTCGATCACTTTAGCCCTTGGACCACACGATGTTGAAGAAGTGTCGTGGAAGACAGGTAGCAGCTTCGAAGGTTGCAAAGGAGGGTGGATGCACGATGCCAAAGTCGTCGATCCCTACTCTTTGCCTGAGCTCCGGATTCTCTCTCTCTTTCTCTCTCTCTTGACCTCTGGTTCGATCTTTCTTGGAAGTTCGACCTTGGATCTGATATTGGTTTTCTTGACCAATTTCCCCACCTTGTCCTCTGTTGATAGAGGTCTCTATTTATAAAGTTTTGGTGACAGTGACCACTCCGTCGGTGTAGAAACCGAGTAGTGGAAAGTACAGCACCCTTTTACACAACGATTAAAATAACCAATGCTTGCGTATAGATGATCCTTTGAATGAGCGTGTGACGCGGGTCCAACTAAGGGACAAAACGCGTATAATCGCTACGAAGATCACGACGTAGAAGCCACGTAGGTAGGTATCCCTTGTGTAGAAGAAGTGGGCGTAGAAGCCAATGTCTGTCACCATGGCGTAGAAGCCAAGTAGGCATAGAAGCCAAAATAGGCGTAGAAGCCGAGTGGTCATAGAGGCCGAATGGGCGTAGAAGTCGAGTGGTCGTAGAGGCCGAGTAGGCATAGAAGCCAAATGGGCGTAGAAGCCGAGTGAGCACAGGAGCTGAATGGGCGTAGAAGCCGCTGCGTACCGTGCCAGAGTGCTGATGTGGACGTTGTCACGCCCCGATCTCCCGCAGGCAATCGGCCGTTCCCGCTAGGCGGGAATCACCCTCGCCAGCGCTCCCGCGGAACGATCGCTTAACCCATCCGGGCGTGATGCCGTACGAGCGTGAGCCACGCCCGTGCAAGGCCATGGTTCATTGGCTGGCGGTTAGAGTTCTAAGCCACAGAGTCGCACAGATTGTCCAAGTGCAGCGGAGTCATGAACGCATAGGCGATCGGTAACAGGTTCACTGAGTCGGCAAATATAGCGGAAGCATAGAAACACAGGTTGAAGTAAAGCAAGTCTTTTATTGATATAAACATGTGTTACAGGCGGCGTATAGCCGAGATTACAAGTCGCTCAAGCCTCTCTCTGAAACAGTAAAAGCGTGCCAAGTGGCTACAACTGTGGAATGATTGTACAGGCGATGTTCAGGCGACGCTCCAACATTATGTCTTGTATATGTGTTTCAGTCCCGGACGCACCGTTGTAAGGCTTCAGAGGGAACTCCTGGCCTTAGCACGCACGAAGGAGGCGTCCGCACCGCACGAGGTTCTCCCGCACCCTGCATATCAAACTGGTGGATTATCAGTACATTGAATGCACTGGTTGGGAAGCTACTTGCCCGCTCGACAAATCCAAACACGTAATACAGGTTCCGTGCACAACTATTAAGTTGTCTTTCTAGTTGCCTTAGGATCAGTTTCATGCAAACATTGAATAGCTTAACGTGTCGGGCAGTGCGCCGTGCGATGTTTGAGGAAACACGGTGAGACTTACCAACTTACCATTTCTCCTTCCCTGTCTAAGGCAAACATGATTAATTCAAGCACGGTAAGTATAAACATTCAGGAAGCATAGCATATGCAAACATGAGGGTCGTTATGTTCAGATCATTTAGGTGTTCAGTTCATTGATGCTATGCAATGACCCGTACGCGGATAGCCGCTAAGCGAGGATGACTTATCTATATGAACATGATGTCGCTGGCATAGCCATAAAGGACCGTTTAGTCTCAGGGCGAAGTGACGTACGACGAGGGTGGCGAGCCCCGTCGCGTAACACTTGCCGGGTAACATACGACTAACATACGTTCCGTCCGGATCGGATCGGTCCCAGTGCCCCGGTGACCGTCCGCGGAACTCAACATAACATAATTGTGCACACAGGTGGTCCGCGACAATGCAGGTCAGGGTCTGTCCTTTTTCCATAGCTTGACATGATAATCATGAAACTTAAACTTAGTCTGAACGAGGCATATTGCTCCACGAGCTGTGATTCCATCAGTACATAATACGATCCTCGTTCAGATGCACACATAGCATGATTATCATTCAAGTGAGATTTACGTTCAGTATTTATTCTTGCTTAGTGCATTCCCCTGGTTCGGGGATTGCCTTAGATGACCTGACGGTCCCGGATACTTGCAGGGTCAATCATACACGGAACGACTACTGAGTAGTCTCCCGGAGTAAGGATGAAAACAATGCACATTCAAGCAGACAAGCATGCGTTTCTAAGGAACATAAGCAGGGACGTTGCTCGGACCCGAAGGTAAGCCGAGAGTTGAAACCGTTAAGAGACTTAGCATGCGAGTGTCTGAATATAAGCAGTATTTTAATTTCCATGTTCTAGCAAGCAATACAAGTTGGGATTATTCCCTTAGCTAGGTGCGTTGGATTTATTAGCATGCAGGGGGTGAATCACCTAGCGACTAGCATAAATATTCTAGATTTTATATGTGCTGGCTAAGCAAAGACAAGTTCACCGTAGCCATCCACCTTAGCGATGATTCGCCTCGGTAGAGCGATACGTCTGAGCGAGCCTCTGAAAGCCTAAGCCGGATTCCTGTAGGGACAAGTCTGGATATCCTTTGCTTCTTGATCGAGGCAAAGCAGGTCGGGACAGCTGCACTATTTCCGATTGAGTCGGCAGTCCGCTTGAACGGAACGGGGTGTTACAGACGTCTTAGCCAGAATTACGGCTTTTGAAGATATAATCAAATCTCTTGCATTAAATGCCGAGATTTGCCACCATCCTGTGCATTAAATGCGGAGGCATGTTTTTGAAGGTCTGCAGCCCTTCTGTGCATCAGTCGTAGAGACGTGCCTCGAGAAACTGTCACCGCTCTGTGCATTAGACGTAGAGACGTGCCTCGAGCAACTATCATCGCTCTGTGCATTGGACGTAGAGACGTGCCTCGAGCCCTGTACGAAGTGCAGCTTTTGATGTGGCAGGCAGTTTGTCTACTGCGGAGCGTAAACAGCTCATGTCTGCCAGTGTAAAACAAGGCAGCGTATCCCTTTGTGCACGTAAAAGTAGTTTACGCAAAGGAGATGGCGGTAAATGATAGCCTGGGTTGCAGGGCTGTGCCATCATTATAGCCGTCGTTTAGGTAGCCGTGCAGTATCCCTTTTGTCAGAAGTCCAGACGTCAGGTTCATTGCAGGATCTGACAGGTTCACATCGGAGAACACGAAGCGTCTCTCGTACACTTCAATGCTGCGTTGAAAGAGGATGGGTTTTACGCCTAGGAGTCGATAAAGAACCCTGTTTACGCTGAAGCGGCTTGGACGTACTGCCTTACGCGGATGGTCCTTTGAGCTTATATTTCATGCTGTGTTTAGCGGAAAAAGCTTTGTTGCACGCTTGATGGCTCTGAAGGCCTATGTCTACGCTGCTCTGCATCAATATGCTGCGTATAGCCATCCGGCGTATTTTTCATGCTTCTACATGCTTGCGACACGAGTCTACCACACATCCAAACGTACCCTAAAGGACATGATCAATTCTAATATATAATTTATGAACAATACGAAGAGTCAAATATACAACTACGTGTCCGTATCAAAATATGACATGCACAAAGTCCCATATCGGAGGGAAAATCCCTAAATTAACACGTATCACTAAATTATTGGGATACGACCTACACGTACCCAATTGTGGACATGATACTAGATCCAAACACACAAACACATGCCAAATTTATTTATAGGACCAATTGACAAACAGAATAAGTGTCAATCTCAGAATTCCTTCAAAATTGACACAAAAAGTACTATAACTTTCTCAATAGGCCTACTATGAACTTAAATCCAAATCCTATGGGTAGCCTATGCATATGGGTTGATCCTTGCTTCTTTATTCTAGATCTTTGATCCACTAGTCTCCAATGATGATTTGGGAAGGAATTAGGATAAAATTTGGTAGAGAATTAATGTGGGAATAAGGGAATTTAGTTGAGAGAAATTTTAGATCTAGATTTCAAATAAAAAGAGGAGAGAGAAACTTTCCCCCCTTCTTTAATAGGCCGGCTCCTTAGCCCCTCCCTAAAGCTACTATATAATGTTCATTATACCTCTTGGGGCCTCTCATGAAGAAATAATTAAGGAGGAAAGGTTCTAGTCTAATGGTTTAATTAAACTAATCATCCTCCTAATCAATGGGCTTCTAGTTGGGCTCAAATCTAACAATTAATACATGCTGGTCCATGAGTCTAAACTAAACTAGTTAGGTCTACTAACACAAGTCCAAAATAAATAACTAACATCTAACAATAATTAAATAATACAATAAATAATTATCTAGCATGTACAATATTTAATTAATTATAAAATTACTAAAATATTCTTTCCTAGAAAATGTGGTAGTGACACATATGCTTCCAGGCAATTATGCCCTCATGAAAAGAACTACCCCACCCATGATTTGGAGTTGGCAGTGGTTATCTTTGCTCTAAAGCTGTGGAAACACTATCTGTACGGAGAGCGTGTGAAGATCTTCACAGAAAGAGCTTGAAGTACATGTTTACACAGAAAGAGCTGAACATGAGGAAGAGGAGGTGGTTGGAGTTGATGAAAGACTTCGATATTTTATTGCAGTACCACCCAGGAAAGGCCAACGTAGTCATCAATGCCTTGAGCAGGTATCCGATGGCCATGTACTTGATGATAGACAAACACTTGTTGGCCGATCTTGAAAGCTTGGGAATTGAGGTGCTAGTTTCCGATATCGAGATTCAGATATGGGAATTGCAGATACAGTTCGAGCTGATGGACAGAATCAGAGCTACGATGTATGATGGTGAGGGTCTGAGGAGTATCAGGGCACAGGTTCGAACAAGATTATCAGAAGACTTCACTATTGCTGATGATGGATCATTACGGCACGGTACTAGGATATGTGTGCCGAGCAGGGAGCTGCACGGGGAGGTTTTGCAGGAGGCACATCGCTCTCAATACTCGATACATCCAGGTGCCAACAAGATGTATCGAGACTTGAGGGAGCACGTATGGTGGTATCGTATGAAGTTGTCACGCCCCAGTCCCAAAATACATAGGACTAGGAACACGTAAGCATGATAGCCGTATGTATATGGCAACTCCAATATATGGATACCATAATACATACGTACGCTGTAATATGAATATTAACTCACATATGGTATATATATATAGTCACAAGTCACAGAAATACTAATCTCATCCACACCACAAGTCATAGAAAATAAATAACTAACTAGAATAATGAGTCTGAATAATCCAAAATAATAGTCGGGTGGAAACAAATCCACTACCAATGACTATCTCAATACTAAAATGAGAGAGAAGGGTAAATCTCTAATATAAAATAAGATGATGATATAAAGGTATCAGCGAAGCGATCCATCGCTAGAGATAATCAAAGATGCTCAGAAGGTAAGACCTACTTGGAAGAGATAAGTAGTAAGTCCTGATCTGTGCTCCTGCGAATAGTCAAGATCGTTTACACCTGGAAAGGGACCAAGTCCTCAGAGGGACGTAATAAGATACATAGAAGCTTGCCAATTTGAATATAGTAAATATGCATAAATAGACGAAAAATATATAAGTACGCTGTACAAGACAATCTATATGAAATGCATAATGAGGACAACTTTTCGACGTATAGGCATGGGTAGGCTACTCGATCTAAATCTCACAACTCACACACACGACAGGGACATCAGAAATCGACATACCTCGGGGGTAGCGACCAGCGCGACACCAGAAATTGACATTCCTCGGGGGTAGCGACCAGCGCGATACACTACCGTAGTGCGTGCTAGATACTACGGTTTACCAAAGTGGTTATAGCCCATACGCCTACTGATTGTCCTCCCCTTCCATGATACTAGGTTCAAGTATGTGTCAACATATATAATATATAGTAATGACTAAAAGAAAATACACATATAATAAATATATGGAAATATAATAAGCATGCAAAGTACTGTAAGCAATTTGGCAAGGTACCTTGCCTGGCAAGGAAGCTGCAAAGTGTAACGTCCAGGAGTCAAGCACACAGTATCAGAAACTACGATCTCAGAATGAACGTCTCCGGATGTTGAAATAAACATCACCAATGCTCCCAGAATAAGCGAGATAGCTAAAAAAATACTACCCTTTCATCCAATTTGGACACAGGAGCAAAACGGTAATTTTGGGTCAAAGTGGGTCCACAAGTGGCCCACTTTGCACCGAAAAGTATGCCAGGGGTAAAGGTCTCTAAATGGGACAAATTATAGGTCAAACAAACTGAATGTCAGTATAAACTCAACGGTATGTCCAATTTTGGATTCCGGTGAGGCGAACACAAATTTGCCCAAAAAGTCAACTATAGGGCCCGCAAATAGGCGATTTGGTCAACTATCTCAGAATTGCTTAAAATTTGGGTCACAGGACCAGCATGATACCACGAGTCTAATGGCATAAGTTTCGTCATATTTTGACGACCGTACACTAAATGGTGCGGTATTTTACAAAAATTGTAATACGGAACTTTTTGCGGATACGGGTTGATTCTGGCGAGCACATACGTCCAAATCAGTTTTTGCGAAAGCCCACATGTCTGGACATACCATAGGCGCCTTTCGGTGTAACTGGTATGCGATTGGGCAGTCCCGTTTGGCTGGATGCGCTCCGTATCACAATTTTATCAATTTAAAAACAAGTTTTTCTGGATTTTCAACCTAATTTAATTCTGCATATAACACCAAATAAAATAATATAATTGACAGTAAATAATCTCGGTTATATGGTCTTTACACAGCAAGAAGAAAATCTAAGTTTGAATCTCTGTGATGGGAGATACGAGTCCTTGAACATGGGTCATCGCAACAGTTTATAGTAGTTTAAAAACATAATTTTTCCTAAAGTTGGCGTCAATTTTTACCTAGTTTTTAACGCTGCACGATAGAAACTAATTTATGGGATTTAGAGAGGGATAAGTGATGATCCTACCAGTGAAGACGAATCCGAATTTGGTTGAGCGAGGGGGCAGGAATCTGCGTGTGAAGGAGGGGTCTTTGATGCCAAATTCTGTTGTCGCTAGCGCGGTTAACGCACGGTCGTGCGGCGGACGGCGGCTGCGGCGTCACCGGCGGCGGCGGCGTTGGCGGGCGGTCGACAACGCGGGGGCGACGGTGCCGGGCTGGTGGATGGTAAGTTGAAGTTAGGGTTTAGGGTTCCTTCATTGTTATATATATACAGGGGATGAGAGAACGCGCGAGGGGTCGAGTCTACAGTGGGTTTGGGGTTGCTGAGGTTTGCTAGCGGGTTAAGGGTTCTTTCTTTTCTTTCTTTTCTTTTCTTTTCTTTTCTATTCTTTTTCTTTTATATTTCTTTTTCTTTACCATTTCTTTTTCTTTTCCTTTTTGTTTTTATTATTTATTACCATAATTATTATTAAGAATATTATTATTACTGCTACTATTATTAATATTACTAACACTTATTATTATTATTACACTATTTATTATTATTATTATTACACTATTTTTTATTATTAATATTATTATTACAATACTATTTATTTATTTATGTATATATTTAAGGTATAAAAAATTCAGAGAAAAATATATTTGTACCCCAAAATTAATTTCTAAAAATCTATCACTCTCCCATAAGTATCCATAAAGTCAAAATAATAGTTTTTGTACAACAATTCTAAATGATTAATTATTTAGGTACTTAAATCACTACGTATATATTATCTAAATAACTACAAAATAATATAAATAAATTTAATAAATATTTAATTAAATAAATATAATATTTTAAAATATTGGATTTTACAGAAGCGCGAGGTTGCACGCTTTGTATCCTGGTGTTTAGTGTGCCAGCAGGTATAGGCGGATCGACAGAGGCCAGGTGGATTACTTCAGCCTTTATCCATCCCAGAGTGGAAGTGGGAGCACGTGACTATGGATTTCGTTTCAGGGCTTCCATGTTCTCTAGGAGGAAAAGACGCAATTTGGGTCATCGTGGATTGGTTGACCAAATCAGCCCACTTTTTACCATTTAAAGTGGGTACATCGATGGAGAAGCTAGCAGAGATGTATGTGCGATAGATTGTCAGATTATATGGGGTTCCTGTGAGCATCATCTCGGATCGGGATAGTCGTTTTACTTTCCACTTCTTGAGGAGTTTGCAGGCTAGCTTGGGCACTCAATTCAACTTTAGTACTGCATATCACCCCCAGACAGACGGGCAGTCTGAAAGGACTATTTAGACTCTCGAGGATATGCTACGCACTTGTGTTTTAGATCTCGGAGGTTCTTGGGAGGATCATCTACACCTGGTAGAGTTTGCTTACAATAATAGCTACTAGGCTAGTATTGAGATATCACTATTTGAGGCTCTATATGGACGGAGGTATCACACACCGTTATCTTGGGATGATGTCGGAGAGAGAGCCTTGTTAGGACCAGAGATGGTCATGGATGCAGTAGAAAAAGTGAAACTCATCAGAGACAGACTTCGAGTGGCGCAGGACAGACAGCGATATTGGGCCGACAACCACCGTAGACCCTTGGAGTTTGAGGTATAGGTTTTGTTAAATTTGCTTATGATTATTTTATTTTAGATTGCTTATTAAGGCTATTTTGTTCTAGGTTGGTGATTTGGTATTCTTACGGATTTCTCTGACATGGGACACGATTCACTTTGGTGGAGGCGAAAAGCTTAGTCTACGGTACATCGGACCTTTCGGTATTCTTGCGAGGGTCGGTGCAGTGGCTTATAGACTAGACTTGCCACCTGCACTAGAGGGAGTACATGACGTGTTCCACGTGTCATAGCTGAGACAGTACGTGGCAGATCCTAGTCATGTACTAGATCACTCGGAGATCGAGGTTGGTCCGACTCTCAGCTATCCTGATTAGCCCATAGATTTTAGATCGCCTGGAGAAGGTATTACGGAACCAGACTATTCCTTTGGTTCGTGTTGCATGGAGACATCACTCTCCAAGCGAGTCAACCTAGGAGAGGAAGGACAAAATGTGCGAGCAATACCCGTATCTCTTCAAGCCTTGAGGTATATTCTTACTGTTCTGATTGTGTTCTTGTACTAGCTTATTTTAATTTCGAGGATAATTTTTTTTAGGAGGGTAGACTTGTCGCTACCATATTTTTAGAGTAGGGACTTTATTGTCATTTATAATATTTATATATATTTTGTGTTAATAGTTGCATGATGTGTAATATATATTATAGTATATTCATATGACATGGGTTAGTGGACTAGACTTGATGTGACCATGGACCTTGCTTTAGACTAGACATTAAATCCACTAGATTAATCCCTATTCTTTTAACTAGAATCTAGTTAGACCCCTTACATGGGATTAAAACCACATCTATTAAATGAATCTTCATGACTAACCATAGGGGTATTGAGGACCTTATGCATAGCCACCCTAAACCCTAGAATGTGGCCAACCCTATAAGTAGAGAAGGAGACTCCCTCAAAGCCATTCATAACCCATGAAGAAATCCTAGAAATAGTTCCCCAAAATCCTTTCCTTCCTCTAAACAAATTTTAGAATTTTTAAACCTCAAATCCTTCATTTTTTTCCTCATCTAAAGAGGCCTAGAAGCTTTGGTCAAAAGGAGTCTTGGAGAAGAAGAAGTTGCATTAGAAATCCATCTCCCAATAGGTAAAAATCTAAAATCTCTCCTTTAAATTCTGTTTTTGTAATTTGTTTGGCCATTAGAAGCCCACCCATGGTTTAGGAATAGCTATTAAGGGAGAGCATGAGTCTCTATTGGTTTACATGATGATTTTTTCATGGTTTCATATATAATTTGGGGTTTTGTGTTCTAAGGATGTATTTTTCCTCCATTATTCTTTGTAGCTAATCATACTATAAAATATATTTATATTTGGTATATATTTTACATGTATTAGTATGATTAATAGGTTATTAAAGGTCTTGGCATGAATGTACCATGAGGGCATTGCTTGTGCATACTAGGTGCTTATTGAAATAACCAATAGGGGGTATACTTATTTAGAATGCTGAATTCATATATTATTGGATATGTATATGTGTATATACATTAATGTATATATTATTTAAGGTATGTGTGTTCTAGTGTGTGTACTGTGCACATCAGTGTGCCAGTGTGTGAAGGGAAATCGGATATGTGTACACTCGGGGAGCTACTGCTTAGTGGCAACAACCACACTGCAGAGTTGGTGCAGTCAGGTGTATCTTGGCTGTAGTATCAGTGATGGGAGTGTGGTTGATTAGTGTAAGGAAGAGAGTATTAGTAGTGTCCAGTTAGTAATAAAATTTGATGCTGCAGCAAGGTTGCTATTTGGGACTAGGGGTGTTGTAATTCCCTTGCAGGGTTAGAGGGGGTTGGTAGTTTTGCTGTGCAGAAGTGTTCGAAACTGCATAACTCTGTATGTGTGGAATAATGCAATGAGCTATGGTGTGTAGCAACTGAGCTGCATTTGGGCTGAGGAGAGATATGAGGTATATATTTTATGATACATGCAAGTGAGTATGATGTATTTTTGGATAAATAGGTATGGATAGGTGTTTGATATTTGTGTTTATATATGAGTCTGGTGTGTGAAGTTAGTTTATGGTTAGAATTAAGTATAGTATTGGTGATATGCCATCTAGCGTAAAGAGTAGTGATTGGGTCAAGTGTATTAGGAGTCGGGGTACAGGATAGTTGGTCTAAACTGTGGTTCAGGGGGAGAGAAGTGGTAGTCAAACGATGCTCGATGCAGTGGTTCTTTTGAACCCGAGCACTTCAGTAAGGTTTTGTGTTGGAGCAGGGCCTATAAGTAGGGCCTGTAGTATATAATTGCTGTAGGGATGTTGCAATACAACCTGGAGCAGAGCTTTGAAGAGGAGGAATATCTGAGATGGGGACAACATCTAAGGGGAGACTCATGAGCATCAACAAACAATATGCAGGGGTGCACTACTGTGTTGTTGGGAGCAAGCAGCAGATACAATGCCAGTGTGGGGAGGATGTGCAGTGAGGAGTGAGTTATGCCAGTTACTTGTGTGGAGAATAGGAGAGAATGTATGGGGTATATTGGTAAGTGTATGAGGAAGTATGAAGTAGTAGAAGGGGTATCCTTGAGCCTGGTGCACATTATCTAGATAGAAGAATAACTGATTGTGATAGGATTTGATTTATCTGAATATGGATACGATGGTATTGGGTGTATTGATAGTGTGGGTGTACTACTAGTAGAAGAGTTTTGAGTGAGAAGCACCACCACCAACACAGTATTAGGTGAAGTGGTTAATAGTTAGTATCAGTGGTATTGTTAGTATGTGTGTACATATATATCTTAAGTGATATATATACGTATATATGTTAGAGTTGTTTGAGGTATTGTGTGAGTATGTATAAATCTGTGAGGTTTTGGAGTACCTGTGTATTAGAGACTATGGGAGACTTGGGTATACCTATATGAGTTGTGTTTAGGTAATGTGTTATGATACTAAGGTATTGGGTATTAAGTAGATATCCATGAGTATACCAATAGGTAGGTGTGGATATCTTATATACGAGTACCAAAATATTAGTTTGGGTAGCAGTGGTATGTATTAGTATAATATAGTAGTATTGGTTTTTATAATAAAGTTAATGATTATATAGAGTATACTATAAATATATGGTATATAGTATACTATATTAGCTAGTTAGACCTAGTTTTGGCCTAAAAATTATATTTCAACATAGTTAATAATAATTATCATGCCAATTCACCAATTGATATTATTATTTCATCCTTAGGTCTTATGACTCCATCTTGGACGTCGATCCTCATTCCCTGCTCAGGACTACATGCGAGTATATTCTTTGACAGTTTTTATTATGCTGATTATTACTATGATTCTAGTTGTAGTGTATGTTTGATTCTGACACTGTGGATATACGGGCTAGTATCATAGATACCTTTCATGAGGAGTCATGATTGAAATCTATCGTACTAGCTGGGGACGGGAAAATATTAGCAAGATTATGTGATCATACCCCACTTTACAAGCATCATAGCTCACCCCACATATCACGTAGGGTGTAGCCTGACCATTTACATGCCTCATAGCCTGTTATATATGATTAGCCTGACTATTGCTCGCATTATAGCTAACCAGATGGTTAGTATGACCTCACATGTATCATATCCAATCATATATAACAATCATGATCTAGTCCCTAAGCCGGTCACATAGAAAACTGATATTTTACAACACATAGCTAGAATTCCTATTCTTTTATTTCAGTACATTCATTACTAGCATTAACATATGTCTGTTCATTGCTAGTTAGATCTATTTACAGATTATATGTCTCTTCCAGTATCCCTTATTTTCCAGTATTTCTTCATCATGTATTTTTTTGCACTATTTTATAGTTTTTGTCAATATAATTGAAACTGCTGTTTAGTGTTTGTGCTTCACTCCAATCCTGATTGGATAACATTTTCAGAGAATCTTGAGGATTTCTGTCATACTCACTACGGTCCAGGAGTAGAGGGAGACTACATTCCGGAGATTCCAGAGGAGTCACTCTCCTTAGAGGAGATACCACCCGTAATCGGTTAGACAGCTTCTTGGTCTAGTTATCTATGTATTAAATTGTTTTAAACATGAGATTTAGATTGTATTATGTTAAGACTATTTATGTTGGGCGTTTAGGATAATATAAACGAGAAAAGATTTGATGAATGCGGAAAACAAGGTCTTGTACGAAGACCCGCCCTTCTTTTATGTTTACAAACAAGATTGTACAAATTTGATCCTACACGAGGATGTCTAAGTACAATTTATTTAATCTGGGTGAATATTGCTATAGGTGTCTGATCTGCAGTCGATCACTTTAGCCCTTGGACCACACGATGTTGAAGAAGTGCCGTGGAAGACAGGTAGAAGCTTTGAAGGTTGTTGAAGAGGGTGGATGTCTGATGCCAAAGTCGTTGATCCCTTCTCTTTGCCTGAGCTCTGGACTCTTCTCTCTCTTTCTCTCTCTCTCTCTCTCTCCTCTTTTTCTCCAATTAGTCGACCTATTTCTGATCGTTCGACCTTTAATTTTTTGACCTTGTTCCTCGTTGATAGAGGTCTCTATTTATAGAATTTTAGTGACAGTGTCGGTGTAAAAATCGAGTAGTAGAAAGTACAGCACCCTTTTACACAACGGTTAAAATAACCAATGCCTGCGTATAGATGATCCTTTGAATGAGCGTGTGATGCGGGTCCAACTAAGGGACAAAACGCGTATAATCGCTACAAAAATCACGACGTAGAAGCCACGTAGGTAGGTATCCATCGTGTAGAAGAGGTTGGCATAGAAGCCAATGTCTGTCACCATGGCATAGAAGCCAAATAGTTATCAAACTGGCATAGAAGCCGAATAGGCATAGAAGTCGAGTGGTCATAAAGGCCGAGTAGGCGTAGAAGCCGAGCGGTCAGAGAGGCCGAGTAGGCGTAGAAGTCGAGTAGGCACCGAAGCTGAATGGGCGTAGAAGCTGAGCAGGCACCGAAGCTGAATAGGCGTAGAAGCCGAGCAGGCACCGAAGCTGAATATGCGTAGAAGTCAAGCAGGCACCGAAGTTGAATAGGTGTAGAAGCCGCTTCGTAACGTGCCAGAGTGATGATGTGGATATTTTAGCCGGAATTATGGATTTTGGAGATATAATCAAATCCCCAGCATTAATTGTGGAGATTCGCCATCATCCGGTGCATTAAACGCAGAGGCGTGTTTTGAAGGTCTGTCACTTGGCCTGCGCATGGTGCAGAGACGTGTCTCGGACATCTGTCAGTTTTTGGCGCTTCAAATGCAGAGACGTGCCTCGAGAACCTGTCATCGCTCTGTGCATAAAAATGCAAAGACGTGCCTCGAATCTCGTATGTGGTGCAGCTTTTGACGTGGCAGGCGGTTTGTCTTCTGCGGAGCGTAAGAAGCTCTCATCTGCCTCTGTAAACTAGGCAGCGTATTCCTCTGTGTACGTAAAAGCGGTTTACGTAAGGGAAATGGCAGTAAATGATAGCCTGGGTTGCAGTACCGCGCCATCATTATAGCCGTCGCCTGGGTAGTCGAGCAGTATCCCTTTGTCAGAAGTCGAGATGTCAGGTTCATTGCAGGATCTGACAGGTTCATTGCAGGCTCTAACAGGTTCATTGCAGGCTCTAACAGGTTCACTTCGGAGAATATGAAGCATCCCTCGTACACTTCAATGCTGCATGAAAAGAGGATGAGTTTTACGCCATAAAGGCGATGAAGCACCCTGTTTACGCTGAAGCAGCCTGGACGTACTGCCCTACGCGGATGGTCCTTGAGCCTGTATTTCTCACTGTGCTTTGGCGGAGAAGCTCTGTTTGCACGTTTGAAGGCTCTGAAGTCCTCTGTTTATGCTGCTTTGCATCAATATGCTGTGTAGAGCTTCCAGCGTATTTTTTTATGCTTCTACAAGACCCCCTTCAAAGCTTTTAAATTCCTCATAATTTGAAATGCTTTGAATGAAGCATGAACCGCTCCTCGTAACTCGAAACGTTTCTGAATGGAGTTTTGAAACGGTCGAGGCTGACTTTATGGCGGATTCATTGGGGATCGGTGCTTTCTCTTGCCTATAAAAAGGCTGAGGAGTTCTCCTGTTCTTCCCACACTTCCTTCATCATACAGAGATGATGGCCGTAGTTCGTCGGGTCGACTTGAGAAAGAAGGAGATCATGCTTTTCCAGCATGTAAGGAGCCGAAAAAGATGGCGTCTTCGAGCAAATATCCTCTGTAACGATGGATCATGGAAGGATATCATAGCCTCCTTTGCTCGGAATAATCAGCAACTTTGTATGGTGGTTCTTCGGGAGAGACGAAGAATCGTATTTCACCACGCTGCTTGCAAGTGGCACCTTCTCCCGTTACCTACGGGGATGAGAGGCAGACAGACTAGCTCTGTCCCGGCTTGAGTGGCGGTGGTCTGTAGGAAAGCAGATTTACCCTGCTTTCCTTCTGTTGGAGGATGGGTCTATGCCCATTTTTGTATCCTCCCGGCACTGATCATCTTCTTGTTCATCGACTGTGGATGTCGATGAACCGCCATGGAAGAAGAGGAAGACCTTCACCAATGTGAGAACCTGCCAGAACAGCTTCTCGGTGCGATCTTCAGACGATGATGAGGAAGCCCTTTGTAGACGGGGTTTTCCTCATATGTAATCATGAAAATGAAGAAAAACCCTTGTAGATTGGATTTCCCTCATATGTAATCATGACTTTAATTTTTAATAAAATCGTCTTTCTTCTTTATATAATTATCTTGCCATACTTTGCTGTGAAGTCTGAATATGTGTAGCTTCGACACATCTGATTCTTTACGCCGACACTGTTCAGAAAAGAGTGATGGGTCATGTCCTGTCTTTTACGCATAACTAGGGATGCGTAGAATAGCCTCTTTAGCATTCGAGTGTTCGAACTATCCTGTTGTTTAGGAGTGAGGAACCGTATAGAATCCTGAACTGTTACTTCTGATAGACAGAATTTCTTTGTTCAGACATCATCTTCAAGAATGATTTCTCGGGTATCCTTTGGAACAGGGTGAGAAATGGCTGTCAAGCTGATTTGCCATCTTGGTAGATGAAATATTCAGACTGGAGTCTGGATGAACTTCGAATCGACCCATGAAGAAGAGTAATTTTTCAATGTTTGAACTCTATATGCTTCGGGTACTTGCGATATCTTGAGTTCAAGAAGGAGTATCTTCTGTGTGAACTCCTGTAATTGACCGCCTTGAGGATCGTTCAGATGTACGCGTACTCTGGCCTGCATATCTTTCAGATGTGCGGGAAGTCATGGAGCATGAAATCATAAGTTGGCAGCCTCTGAGCGTAAACTAAATACCATCGAGCGTGAAATCATAGACTTGTAGTTCCTGAGCGTGAAGTCGTAGGTTTGTAGCCTCTCGAGCATAAAAGCTACCGAGCACAAAGGCATCCGGGCATAAAATCTGACTTGTAGCTGTTGAACGAAAAGTCGTAGATTCGTAGCTGTCGAGCGTAGAAAGCTCTTTAGCGTAGAACTGTAGATTTGTTGCTTCTGAAAAGAAAATTTTTCCGAGCGTGAAGTCGTGGATCCGTCGCCTCCGAGCGTAAACTATGCGCCACCGAGCGTGAGATCATCGATTTGGTACCTGCTGAGCGTGAAGTCGTAGGTTTATAGCCTCTCGGGCATAAAAGCTACCGAGCACAAAGGCATCCGGGTGTAAAACCATAGACTTATAGCTTGCGAGCATAAAACCGTAGATCTGTAGCTGTCGAGCGTAGAAACCTCCTTAGCGTAGAAACCACGAACCTGCTTTGCGCAAAAACTTTTTCGAATTCGCCGACTGTCCGCCTTCTCTGAATAAATAGGCTGACGTGGGACCCAATCATAACCGAATATTAATTAGAAGATTTGGTTCGGGGTCCGATGAGTCCATCCGAACTCTATATATATCCCGAGTTTCTGAGGGGAAAAACTTTCCATCCGTCTTCTGCGAGAGAAAGCTTTCGACTGTTCGAGTTCCCCTTTTCTTCTTCGAGTCTTCAAAGTTTCCAGTAATGGCTTCGAAACAAACTTCCTCCGCTAAGGGAAAGAAGGTTGATTCTTCTTCTCGTTCTTCGGCCTAAGCGAGAGCGTCTCTGGTTGGACAAGGCGAACTTCATTCTGAGCGGAGCATCCCGCCGACGAGTAGTGCACCCAGTTTGGAATGTAGAGCTTTTGGGAAAAAGAGAATGACTAAAAATCCTTCGCACACGTTGAACGTGACCGCGCTAGGTCGTCTTCTGTGCTGATAGCCTCTTTGAGGAAGATGATGCACAGAGACGTTTCATCTTTTTACGCCCACATTCCTAATGTGTCAGCATAAAAACTCTATTTTTTCTGCAGTCGAGCGTAAAAGCTTTGATCGCCGAAAACTTGGTGTATACCATTAAAATTTGAGTTTTATGCTCGTGGATGGAAATCCTGGCGTAATAACTCAATTAATCAATCTGGCGTAAAGTATAGACCGTATACTGCCAATCTTGAATTTTACGTTTAAGGAAATTGATTCTAGCGTAAAGGTTCAAGTTTCACAGCCTCGGCGTAGAGCACGGACTGTTGATTGGATGTTGCAAGTCCCGAAATGTCTAGTTAGGAACTGACATGTTTCTTCTGTACTTTTGCAGTCAACTTGCATGAGTCTCCGCTGGCTGAAGTGATGGGCTCTGCTGCCGGAATGCTGCACTCCAACTATTTGGAGGATCTGTCACACGTGACATTTCCTATCTCCGGGCCCCAGTATCCCAAAGGGAGGGCAATTCTGATATCGGCTCAGGGCGAGCGAATGCTGCTGAGCATGATCAACGGGGAGCCCCTAACGTACGTAGACGGGGAGCAATACCTGAATCCGGCTTTCCTCTTCGGGGACATGATTGACAGGTAGTCCCAGACAAAGCCCAAGAGAGAACTCTGGGTTTTCCCTGCCGTGGATTTGGTCTTGTATCTGCCCAATATGCCGAGAGACTACCCCATCTCGGCCTTCTTTCATGCTATACATCCCAGGAAGATGCCGTGGACGCTGACCCCCGATCTTCACGGCAAGCCAGGGAAGATCTTTCATTTGAGAGAAGCTTACCAGGGGTCGTTTGTCAGCCGCCCTTCTAGCTCTGTGACGCTGTTCAGAGGGCTGTACCTGGACAGTGTCCCGAGTGAAGACAGTTTGGTGATCCAGCCGGTCCAGTTACCGACTTTCTGTAATAATTTTATGGGGCGTGGGGGAGTATACCCTAAGGTGAACCCTCGGTGTGGCGGGTGGATCACCCCTTCAAACCTTTGATGGGCTCGCTTAGTTGATTGGGCCCTGAAGTATTTTCAGACCGAGTTGGAGAACATCGGTCTGTTTGCAGCTGTCAGTGCTACCAGTATTGGGTTACCTCCTAACCCTAACCTGTTTCTGGCACTGATAGAGCGATATATTTCGCTTATCGGGACCTTCGCCACTCCACTGGGGGAGTTAGGATTGGCCCTGCATGAGATGGCAGAGATCTCAAGACTGCCGATGGGGGATACTCCATACGAAGAGTATGTTCCCACGGACCGGGAGCTGGGGTGTTCAGACCCTCGGGTAGTGGAAGTGTACCAGGAGTTGATGTGCCACTACCTCGCTTGTACCGCTTTTTATGATGAGCCCTCAGATTTGGCTCACATCAGCAAATGGACGTCCTACCTCTTCTTTCACCGGTCCAGGACTGCTAAGCCGGAGAAGGTATTGGAGGGCAAGGATCTGCCTGTGAATCCCCTGAGTGTGCTTAATGCTCAGGTAGTTGACGATCTCATTGTGGATGCTGGTGCCCCAGACCGGTTCCTCGACGAAGGGACAAGAAAGTATCCTGAAGGCACTAAGGCCTATAGTTATTTGAGGCGCTATCGCAGGCCTCTGTCCAGAGAGGCTCAACTGGCTGGCTTCCTTTTCATATGGCTGCGCCGAGTAGTAGTGCCTGGCATCGCATCTGCGGACCGTATTTACCGCAACATGCTCTGGCCTGCAGTGCGTCTGGTGTTCGGGGCAAGACTGAGCTTGCTCCCTGCCATAGTGTGCCGTATACAAGCTGGCCTGAGGGCCATGACTGACGGGCTGCTCGTCGATAAAATTCGGCGGGATAGCTTTTCCAGGATAGAATTACCATACCTGTATTTGATAGGGTGGTTAATTCTCCATAACCCCCGGGTGATGTCTCCCGGTTCCGGCAGTAGTTCGGGGGGTAGTTTCTTGTTAAACTACCGAAAGTCTTCCTGGAACGTGAACACAATTATAGACTGTCGGCGGGCGCTAGGCTTCAGTCATAGTTGGAAGCTTTTCTGTACCGTCCCTCCTGTACATCGCAATCAGTTGGGGATTAGGCTCGAGGATTCGGGTAGAGAGAAGACCATTCTTTCTCCCGAAGCTTTTAATTGGTTGGTCTGTATTAGACCATCCCATCTGTTGTACAGAAGCGAAGATCATTGCTTCTTGGAGCCCTACTTGCCCAGTCGGTTTTTCTGGCAGTTTGGGTATGATCAGTTGCATGTGGGCAACACCGTCACCAGCTTCAGGTCCAGAGGTGGACTCATTGATGGAGCACGGGGATGGCAATATTTTATCATGGGCTGTACTGGGGCAATTTTTATTGTGCCCGTCATTACACTCTCTACAGAGCTGTGCATCCTGCATTCGTATGCCCAGTTCTATGTGGCAACGAACACCTTCCATCGCGATTTTGATATGCATGGAAGCTTTAGGGTGCCCTCTTCCAAGCCTGGGGGAAGAGTTGAAGTCCCCTCGGTTTCTTCCGACGAGGGTGAGGAGTCCGTTACTCCGGATGAGCCTCTGGTGTCGGTCCCTAGGGGTGAAGTACCTCCGCCTGCAGGGGCTTTGGTAGTTTCTGGGAAGCGAAGGTGTCACGCCCCAGTCCCAAAAATACATAGGACTAGGACACGTAAGCATGCCAGCCGCATGGATATAGCAACTCCAATGTATGGAAACCAAATCCACACGTACGCTGTAATATGAATATAAAATCCACAAGTGGTATAAAATGTAATACAAGTCACAGGGTAAAATCTAAATCTCATCCACCAAAATCATATAGAAATAAATGACCAGTATCTATGAAACTAGATCTCAATAAGGAGTATCTAAGGATGATAGTTGGATGGAAACAAATCCACTACCAACTCGAATATAAGAGCAAATACAATATGAGTACAACACCACAACACAATATAAGAATACCAGCTATCCATCACAGCTCGAAGAGAAGACATCCTCGGATCACATGTAACCATCCAAATCTGCGCTCTTGCAAATACTCAAGAAAAGATACACCTGGCAGCGGACCAGGTCCTCAGAGGGACGTAATAAGATACAGAAAATACGAGCCAATTTGAATACAATAAACATGCATATGGTTTGAAAATAAATAAGTACGCTGTAAAAGACAATCTATATGAATGCAAATGAGGACAACTTTTCGACGTATGGGCAAGGGTAGGCTACTCGATCTAATCCTCACAACCTCACGCTCGTCAGTGGACATCATCAGCCGACATACCTCTGGGGTAGCGACCCTCGGACTCCATCAATCGACATACCTCTGGGGTAGCGACCATCGGACACGACCACCATAGTGCGTGCTAGTGACTATGGTTTACCAGAGTGGTTAAAAGCCCATACGCCTAATAATTGTCCTCTATGATACTAAGTGCCATGTGTGTGTCAACATATCTAATATATAGTAATGACTGAAAGAAAACTACACATGCAAGAAATATACAGAATATAATAAATAAACAGAAATATAAATAGCATACAAAGTACTGTAAACAATTTGGCAAGGTATCTTGCCTGGGGTCCTGCTGCTGGTTTGAATCAGAGTCCAAGTCACAGTCCAAATAGCCTATGTATTACAAATTTATCACGTCAAAAGATAATTTATTTTAATTTATTTAATTCTGGAATAATTACTCTAAAATCCTATTTTAATCTTATTATTCTAATTTTTATGTTAATTCCTAAATTTTGTCAAAAAAACTAAATTTTATCAACTCGAGACTCATGGCACGCAAATCGAGGCGATCTGTTGACCAAAAAGTCAACCGACACAAATCAACTTTCATGGATGATTTCCTGTAGATTTCAGCGTTAAAAACATGCTGGAATTTACAGCTCGTCCGAATTCAAATTCGTTTGGGAATTATGGCACATACAAATTTTGTATTGTGCACCGATAGTTAAATGCTAACCTAGAAGTTCTACAGAATTAATAGTATGTAAATACTTCGAAATAAATTCTGGGAAAAATATATGTCGATTATCTCGACATTAGCTTTCTGAAACTTTAAACGGTTCATGATTCTGATTCCTGGTTCTCCCGAAATCGTGAATACATCGAAACACGTCTATTTTCGGACATGCTGTGCTCTACAAATTTTCCAGAATTTAATACTAATAATTTAGAAAAACAATTTATATAATCAGAAATCTAACCTCATTATCGTTCTAACAAAAAAAAAACTGAAGCGCGTTTGGAGTCCGGAGCTAGGAGATATCGTCTTTTTAATTCGTCAGTAGAAAATAAGGCTGAATTTATGACGAATTTTGACTATTTTTGGACGAAAAAGAGAGGAATTTGGGGAAAAAAAATGAAGGATGAGGTATTTATAATGGTGGACACTACTTAATTAAATACGACTAGGATTGGTTAATTTGGATAGGATTATGATAAATTTAAATAAGGATAGGATATGCATGAAGTTGATTTCCTAGTAGGTTCAGGATTTGAATTAATTTAAAATAGAGTTTGAATTTATCTAAATAATTTATAATCTTAAATATAATTAAAGATAATACAAATAATTTATAAAATCTTATTAATATCTATTAACACTAAATTAGCATCTATCTAATATTAAGACTATATATATCCAAATAAATCCTAAATAATTTTAAAAATCTAAATAAATTTCTTAAAATTCTAAATAAATTATAGAAAAATATAATTAAATATTTTAAACTAAAATAAATATTTGGTAGGAACAATATGCAAGTATGGTCTCATAGTAAATCATAAAAGTCCTAAAACTTTACGTTTCCTATGTTTTAATTACCCAAAAAATTCTAGAGAAATCTCCAAAAATCTAAAATAGCCTAAAAATAATTCTAAATAAATATTTATATAAGTAAATATACTAAAAAAAATTATTTTCTAATTAACTAAGAGAATACTCTAAATAAATTCAACATCTATAATATAATAATATAAAATATACACAAAATACCTATTTTGGGTGAGGGAGTTTACAGAAGGGCTCCTGCTCCTAAGAAAGCTTTCCCTCGTAAGAGGAAGAAGAAGACGATAAATCATTCTCTCTGGATTCCTGGCATTGATGCTCCTGGAGGTGAGCTTGCATCTCCCCTTGTTGGGGACGATTCTTTGATTGGAGGTTCCTCACCTTTTAGAGAGGGACCTTCTAGAGTTCCGGCTTATGGAGCCGGAGAATCTGAGCTGGATACTGGTGTCGTTGCTATTGCTTCAGGTAGTGGAGCGAGGTCTCCTTCGGGGCTGAGTATAATAAAGTTCCGTATACCTCTAGCCGGATCGGCGTCGGGAGGGACTTCCGCCGCGCCTGTGAGCGCACCTAGCGTGATTCCAGCCGATGAGCCTCGGTTGGATTTTGGGGAGGACTTGGAAGACTATCTGTCAGCTTCTGTTAGCAGACCCCCTTCCCCAGGTATGACAGCTCGTCTAGCATCATTAAGAAATGATTTAGCTGTACAGGCTGCGGATGCGATATATATTCCGTCGGCCACGGGTAAATATCATCTTTTTTTTTAGGAAAGTTAACATTATGCTGACATTAACTTCCTTTTGTCCTCCTTTCAGGGGAAGACCTCTTCGGGGAGGGCAGTGTAGATGCGCCCTTCGGCTCTGGCAGCGACACGGATGTGGCCGATTCTGAAGAGGAAGCATCTTCGGGTGCCGGCTCTCCTGTCGACGAGGTTCTGATATCTCAAGAGGAGGACGAGCCTGTCATTGCGACAATGCCTCCTTTGAGTATGCTGGTATATTCGTCCGGTGTTGGCGATTCTTCTTTCGTTGCACCACCTGTTGAGGCGACGGCCGTGGTGACATCATCTGTGGTTATTCCTGGAGGGGAAGTTGCCACGATCGCGGACACTCCTCGCGTTCATGCGGACCTAGTTGTGCTGACCGAGCAGTACACCGGTATCTTCTATACCACTTTGAGAACGCTAATGTCAATGGTGTTGGCGAAGAAGCTGGACTTTGTGTCGCTGAAGAGGTCCTCTCGGTTCTCGATAGAGGCGATCAGGGGATTCGGTGATGCCGGGGTAGCTGACGCGCTGGAGGCGATGGTTAATGGTTTAGAGCAACCCATTAACGAATACCTACAACTAGCTCGAGGCAACTTTGAAGCTCTGGTCCAGGCCAGATACGACTCCTTGACTGCGCATCTTGTTGAAAAGAAGGAAGGTCTGAATAAATTCATCGAGACCAATCAGCAGGAGATGGATAAAGGGAAAGTCGTCTTGGAGGAGACTCTCACCCTTCAAGCGAAGTGCCAGGCTGAACATGACGGCAATGTAGCGAGGGTCCGCAAACTGGAGACGAAGCTTGCTCAGGCTAAGGAGTGGGCTTCTCAGTCATCGGAAGGTCTAGATGTGGTGAATGGCCGACTGGTCGCAGCACAACAGAACTTGGTGAGTGCAGGAGTCGCCCGTGCGGGTCTCCTTCGGGCTAGAGCCGAATTGTCCCTCCTGATAGATGACGAGGCACGGTTGGAGCGGGTCTGCGCTGATGTCTTGGATTCCGGGGCTGAGAGGATGGCCGTACTGGCGCAGCAGCTTCGCGACCTGACCGCTCCCCCTTCATGATGTACTTTTGCTTTTGCTTTTCAATATACTCTTGCTCTTTTCTGGGAATAATAAAGAGGCTTTTTATCTGACTTTGTGGACCCATCATTTCGGAACGTAAATGACAGGTTTGGGTGAAAGTGATATCAGAGGTGGTATGGACATGATATACTTTCGGTAAGCTTTCTGGCATATCTATTCAGAGGTCATATGGACATGATAGAATATGATCCAACTAGTTTCGTTTTGGAAGTAGTTTTGTCAGAATGAGATCACCTTATTCCACTTGAGCAGAGGAGGTTTAAGCATAGTACCTTTTCAGGAATTTGCCATTGATAGGAGCCATTAGCAGGTCTCCATTAAGCTGGGCTAACCTGTAAGCGCCGTTTGAGAACGTTGTCTCGATTACGTAAGGGCCTTCCCATTTGGGCTGGAATTTGTCTTTACTCCTGTGAGTAAGAATCATCGGCCTTCTTACAGCTAAAACCAGCTCGCCGACTTTGAACACTCTTTCCTTTACTTTTTGATTAAAAGTTCTGGAAATACGTGCTTGGTAGAGCGCGATGCGCTGTGAGTTTGGAGGCATTTCTCGTCTAATCCTTCTAGATCTTGAAGCCTTAACAGGTCATTCTTTTCTCGAGTTAACTCGTTAGCCATGGCTATCCTGAGTGACAGAATTTGAATTTTGATAGGAAGGACTGCTTCACTCCCGTAGACCAATAAGAATGGCGTGCAACCTGTCGGTGCTCGTACGGTGGTGCGGTATGCCCAGTGACATTCTCCCAGCTTCTCATTCCAATCTCTTTTGTTCGAAGAGACGAACTTCTTCAAGAGTTTGATAATGGTTTTGGTGAAGGCTTCCGCCAAACCATTAGCAGCCGGATAATATGCCGTAGAGGCCACGTTTTGTATCCGATTTTTATCGCAGAATCGGTGGAACGCATGGCTGATGAACTGAGGCCCATTGTCATGGATTATCCTTCGGGGAACCCCAAAGCGGTAAATGACGTGATGCTTGATGAAGCTGGTCACGTTAGATGTCTTTACCTCAGCAAGAGGGATCGCCTCTGCCCATTTGGAGAAGTAATCCGTGATGGCCAGTATGAACCGGTGACCTCTGGAAGAAGATGGGTGAATAGGACCTATGATATCCATACCCCATGCTTCGAAAGGCCAGGATGCAACCATAGGGTGTAGATGTTCGGACGGTTGATGTACGAAGTCTGCATGAACCTGACAGGCTCTACATCGTCTGGCATACTGGATCGCGTCTGCGATCATAGTGGGCCAGTAATAGCCGATTCTCCTAATACGATCCTGTAGCTTAGGACCGGGTTTATGCACCCCGCACACGCCGTCGTGAGCTTCACAGATAATCCGCTGTGCTTCATCACCAGAGAGACATCATAATAATAGTCCGTCATAAGACCGGCGATATAGGCATTGTGACGATGCGTCGAAATAGAAGCGTAATGATCGTCTTTTGACAGATATTGCTTCTTTAGGATCTTCTGGCAAGATTTCGTATGCTACAAAATCTATAAAGGGACTTTTTCAGTCTCTCCTGGGCGGATCTGCGTCCACCGTATAGCTATGTTCTATGTGAAAGTTATTTTTCACATAAAATAAATCTCTGTTAAGAAGGATTACCGAATTCTGCCTTCTTATAGGAGTAGCTAAATCTGCAGCTAGACTGGCTAGGACATCAGCTTCCAGATTCCGAGATCGAGGTACATGCTCAAGGAAGAAACCTTTGAACGTCATGGCTATCTCGACCGTTGCTCGGTGATAGGGGATGATGATGTCACTTCCCATATGTACGGATGATAAGAATCTATAGCTGCCAAGAATTTTTGTGCTATAGGCTCTATATCGTCATGGGGAAAGGGTTCCTGATTTGGAATCCGAATGTTGATATACTGGAAAAGAGGTCCTTTATTATTATCAGAAACCGCACTCCTGGTTGCATTTACATCACTCGGCTGCTTGTTGCGCCGAAGGTTGATGATTAAGGGCGGAGGCTTCTGGTTCAGAGTGATCACTAGAGGATCACCCCCTTTTCCTGACCTGGTCTTGTTCAGGTGGATAGCCATAGGCTCTGTGGCTTTTGGACGGGTAGTCCATCCTTTCACCTTGATTGACAGAGGTTGCTTGGCAGAAGGTTCTTCAGGCTCCCGGTGGGATTCCTTCTCTGCTTGGGCTGACACCTCTTCCGTATAGTCTTGAGACTATAACACGGCGTCGGAGTAGTAGGATTCTACTCCTTTAAACGGGTTTAGGTCAGCAACCTCCGTTTGTACTGTCCCTTGGGCGTCTACATATTTGAAGCATTGATGTAGAGTCGAAGGAACGATGTTGTGGTCGTGGATCCATGGTCTTCCCAGCAGGATGTTGTAGGACACCTCTGAATCAATGACGTAGCATGTAGCCACCGATCTGAGGTTGCCAATCTGGATCCTCAGGCGAATTTTTTCCCAACGGCTTACTTCTTCCGGCGTTGAAACACATGATAATAGTGGTGGTGTAAGCCAGTTCGCTGGTAGGAATCCTCAGCGGTCTAAGCAGACTATGAGGAATGATATTGATTGAGGATCCCGGATCTATGTGAATCCGGTCGACCTCCATGGAATCGATGTACCCGGTATGGTAGAGGGGTCTGTCATGCCTGTTATATTTTAACAGCATGTCATCTTGAGTGAAAGTGATGTTTGGGACCACCTCCATCACACTGTGGCATCGGGGACATGCTGCAGGTTCTTTGGTAGACCTATTATTCGCTGCGCACAAGAGTGCAAATGATAGGTTCGGGACAAGCCCTGCCAGAGGTAATATGGACATGGCAGTCTTTGTGGACCTAACACCACTGGCGTACTCAGAGTCAAGTACGGGCACTAAGTTGAGATGACAACCGATGTGATAATCGATATCCAAAATCTCGGAGAGTTCGTTCAGAGGTAATATGAATATGACAAACTTCTGGGATGCAATTCCATCAGGGATGGAGGTACATATCTGCTCAGAGGTAATATGGACATGGCAGTCTTTGTGGACCTAACACCACTGGCGTACTTAGAGTTAAGTACAGGCGTGAAGTTGAGATGATAATCGATGCGATAATCGATAGTCAAAAACTCGGAGAGTTCGTTCAGAGGTAATATGAACATGACAAACTTCTGGGATGCAATTCCATCAGGGATGGAGGTGCATATCTGCTCAGAGGTAATATGGACATGGCAGTCTTTGTGGACCTAACACCACTGGCGTACTTAGAGTTAAGTACGGGCGCTAAGTTGAGATGACAACCGATGCGATAATCGATAGCCAAAAACTCGGAGAGTTCGTTCAGAGGTAATATGAACATGACAAACTTCTGGGATGCAATTCCATCGGGAATGGAGGTGCATATCTGCTCAGAGGTAATATGGACATGGCAGTCTTTGTGGACCTAACACCACTAGCGTACTTAGAGTTAAGTACGGGCGCTAAGTTGAGATGACAACCGATGCGATAATCGATAGCCAAAAACTCGGAGAGTTTGTTCAGAGGTAATATGAACATGACAAACTTCTGGGATGCAATTCCATCAAGGATGAAGTACATATCTTCTCAGAGGTAATATGGACATGGCAGTCTTTGTGGACCTAACACCACTGGAGTACTTAGAGTTAAGTACGGGAGCTAAGTTGAGATGACAACCGATGTGATAATCGATAGCCAAAACCAAGAAGGTTTGTTCAGAGGTAATATGAACATGACAAACTTCTGGTTTAAGAAATGAAATGCTTGGATGATGAACATAAGCTTATGTCTGGACAATTCACTGTGGAGTATTTTTCTTGAGTGAGGATAGTCCTGAAGAATCCACTGGAGAGACTTTTTAGGGACTCTTCCTCAGGTACTTTTTTGAAGAAAGCAAATTGTTACTTAAAAAAAGAATGAAAATCCAATTGGTAAGGACCGTCCCCTTGTTTACAGATTCAAATTGATGACCTTGGCCTCGATCAACTCCTGAATTTTCTTTTTTAGCATATAGCATGCCCTTGTGGGGTGATGAGTGTACCGATGGAAGAGACAATAATCTGGGTCATCCACTTTGCCAGTCCTCTCAGGATGTCTGATGTTGGGTAGCTGAAGCTTGCGCTCTTTTATCAATATATCAAAGATTTCAATGATGTGTCTTCATTGAAGGAGAAAGTCCCTTTTGGTCTTCGGGTTCCTGATGCCTGCATTTTACGGTCTTGCGGGAAGATCGTCATCGTTGCACCATCTTCGGGTTTTGAGGGAATTCTACCCCCAGCTTGGGACGCCACCCTGTTTTACCGAGGTAGGCTACCCCCAGACATGCCGTGGCATCTATCCACAGAAGCTGATTTAGAAGGAGCTGCCTCTGGTTGTACAGGACTAGACCTTGAAGATTTGGGTTTCGCAAGAGATGCAGTATACCCCAACCCAAAACGAGCTTGTTGATGGTGAGAATTACCGCGCACCGGCGTTCGTCTACCTTTTCCATAGTTGAGGCCTTGTTTCAGCTTCAAATCATAACCCATGTTTTGCATAATATTTAATGCTTGTGGGCTATATCTGTGGGTTTGTATCCTGCCAGTTTCAGACTCGCGAAATTCTTCCTGCATGATCGGGGTGTTCTGCCTGTGACCGAAGATTATTGGATGATGATCATTGCGAGTTGGTAGAATAATAAAGATGGAATCTTCGTGTGGTCCACCTGTCATGACGACATTAGATGTTGACGTATCTTCCCATAAGATCTCCCCGCGTTTGACCGTTAGGGGAACTGTAGCCTGCTTATGACTTTTGTCTTTGTGTTTCTGGATCAGATAATCCCGTAGGTCAGGAGGAGTTGCAGAAGAAGAAGATGATGGCTTGTTCCTTCTGTTCCCATTGGTGGGCATGCGGATGATGGGAGTCATAGTCTTCCCTGTGCCACCCGTATACAACATGTTGGCCATCTGGGTGGCGGATAATCCCCGAGGAGGGTGCCTTTCCGCGATTGGAGCCTTTTCTACGCCTAGGGACTTCGCCTGGCATAATTTGGAGCTTCGCTCTGGTTGGCGTAAAGCTGAGGATATCCTCAGGCGGCCATCAGCGTCTCGCGTAATTCGGAGGGCGTACAGATTGTTCCCTTGCTGGCGTAAAGGCCGAGAAGTTAAGTAGTCCGCCGCTTGCTTTCCCTTGCGGAGATCACAGGGATCATCTGGTTCTCTGTAGAGGTCAGATGTTGTTTTACGCGCGGAGCATGTCTTGTACTTCTGATTTGGCGCTGAGGCTTTATCAGAAGTTTTGTCTATTCCGCCAGGGACGGGAGACTGAATTTTACGCGCAAGGCGCGGAGGATACTTCTGGGTTAGCGCTGAGGCATTGCCAGAAGTTTTGTCTATTCCGCCAGGGACGGGAGGCTGAATTTCACGCGCAGAGCGTGGAGTATACTTCTGGGTTAGCGCTGAGGCATTGCCAGAAGATTTGTCGGTTCTGTCAGAGACAGGCGACTGAATTTTACGCGCAGGGCGCGAAGGGAGCAACGCTACAACCTAATTGGTCGGAGAGATCGGAGAGTCCACAGGAATGGTAGAGAATGTCTTGGGCATCCAGACCTTACGCAGCTTCCTATTATTTTGGACAGAGAAAGAGTGAGAGCTGCCCCTTGTTCGGATCATATCTTCGTAGGCAGAATGGTCGAACTGGACGACCAGTGTCTTCTTCACGGATCCCACGGATACCGCATCGTGTCGAGCAATAGCTTCCTCATCAGAAGAGAAAGATGTCCCCAGCAGAGTCGTCATCTTGTTTAGGATAATATAAATGAGAAAAAATTTGATAAATGCAGAAAATGAGGTCTTATACGAAGACCCGCCCTTCTTTTATGTTTACAAACAAGATTGTACAAATTTGATCCTACACGAGGATGTCTAAGTACAATTTATTTAATCTGGGTGAATATTGCTATAGGTGTCTGATCTGCAGTTGCTCACTTTAGCCCTTGGACCACACGATGTTGAAGAAGTGCCGTGGAAGACAGGTAGCAGCTTCGAAGGTTGCTGAAGAGGGTGGATGTCTGATGCCAAAGTCGTTGATCCCTTCTCTTTGCTTGAGCTCTGGACTCTCTCTCTCTCTCTCTCTCTCTCTCTCTCTCTCTCCTCTTTTTCTCCATTTAGTCGACCTATTTCTGATCGTTCGACCTTCAATTTTTGACCTTGTTCCTCGTTGATAGAGGTCTATATTTATAGAGTTTTAGTGACAGTGACCACTCAATCGGTGTAAAAACCGAGTAGTGGAAAGTACAGCACCCTTTTACACAACGGTTAAAATAATCAATGCCTGCGTATAGATGATCCTTTGAATGAGCGTGTGACGCGGGTCCAACTAAGGGATAAAACGCGTATAATTGCTACAAAGATCACGGCGTAGAAGCCATGTAGGTAGGTATCCATCGTGTAGAAGAGGTTGGCATAGAAGCCAATGTCTGTCACCATGGCATAGAAGCCAAATAGTTATCAAACCGGCATAGAAGCCGGATAGGCGTAGAAGCCGAGTGGTCATAAAGGCCGAGTAGGCGTAGAAGCCGAGCGGTCATAGAGACCGAGTAGGCGTAGAAGCCGAGTAGGCACCGAAGCTGAATGGGCGTAGAAGCCGAGCAGGCACCGAAGCTGAATAGGCGTAGAAGCCGAGCAGGCACCGAAGTTGAATAGGCGTAGAAGCCGCTTCGTAACGTGCCAGAGTGATGATGTGGAAGTTTTAGACAGAATTACGGCTTTTGGAGATATAATCAAATCCCCAACATTAATTGTGGAGATTCGCCATCATCCGGTGCATTAAACGCAGAGGCGTGTTTTGAAGGTCTGTCACTTGGCCTGCGCATGGTGCAGAGACGTATCTCGGGCATCTGTCAGTTTTTGGCACTTCAAATGCAGAGACGTGCCTCGAGAACCTGTCACCGCTCTGTGCATAAAAATGCAGAGACGTGCCTCGAATCTCGTACGAGGTGCAACTTTTGACGTGGCAGGCGGTTTGTCTTCTGCGGAGCGTAAGGAGCTCTCATCTGCCTCTGTAAACTAGGCAGCGTATTCCTCTGTGTACGTAAAAGCGGTTTACGCAAGGGAAATGACAGTAAATGATAGCCTGGGTTGCAGTGCTGCGCCATCATTATAGTCGTCGCCTGGGTAGTCGAGCAGTATCCCTTTGTCAGAAGTCGAGACGTCAGGTTCATTGCAGGATCTGACAGGTTCATTGCAGGCTCTGACAAGTTCATTGCAGACTCTGACAGGTTCACTTCGGAGAATACGAAGCGTTCCTCGTATACTTCAATGCTGCATGAAAAGAGGATGAGTTTTACGCCATAAAGGCGATGAAGCACCCTGTTTACGCTGAAGCAGTCTGGACGTACTGCCCTACGCGGATGGTCCTTGAGCCTGTATTTCTCACTGTGCTTTGGCGGAGAAGCTCTGTTTGCACGTTTGAAGGCTCTGAAGTCCTCTATTTATGCTGCTTTGCATCAATATGTTGCGTAGAGCTTCTAGTGTATTTTTTCATGCTTCTACATTGGGATAGCTAGACTCTAGATTATTATTGTATTTGGGTTGTCTACTAGACTTATGTCAGAACTTTCTTATCTTTTACATCTTATCATGCCATAAACTTTTCTATAATTATTGTGATTGAGTATCTTATGAATTGATGATCATATGCATTATTCATTGTCCTCCTTATAGAGTTAAGATCATTGGCAGGTTATATTGTGAGTTGCGATTCGTAGTATTGAGACCTAGAGAGCGTTCCACCGCCGATACTGCGGCGTAGGCTGGACGTACCCACAACTCATTCCCAAATTTCGGGTGCGGGTCGTGACAATGTGGGAGAGGATTCTTCTCAACTTATTTTGTGCACGTACGTAAAAGCCTGGATTAGGAATTTATGGATTCCCCAACTTCAAGTGGCGTAGATGTTGGACAACTTCCTTTCCACGCATGCTATGGGAAGTAGAAAGTATGCGCACACTTTTCTTTCTGTGCGGGTGAATTTAGACAACAATATCCTTGCTTGCATTGCCTTGCACGTTGCTCTAAATATGCAAGGACTTGGGATCTTAGGGCTTAGCAACACCCTGTCATCATAGTGAATTCCTCTGCCAAGAACAAATTAGCTCACCCCTTGCTTTTAGTTGCGAGGGCCTCGCAGTTTGTTTTTCATAGTTAGCACACTAGCATGGTTAAGGGTGTTGCCTACCGAGTCACAAACTGGGGACAGAAGGACATAATCGACAATGAGTGACTCCTCGTTGGTAGAGGTCAGCACCTCTTTTTCTTTGTTGGCAGCAACATTAGGATATGAGAAGTGGGGCTTGGGCAACCAAGTCCTACGAGTCTTCTTCGGCTTGGTTGCGGGTGAGGTATTAGAACAACCCCTATAGAGCATTTTTTCGTAATCTTGTTGGTCGAACTAGACGACAAACGTCTTATGCGTCGTGCCAACTAACGCAGTGTCGAGTTGAGCTACCACCTTCTCATCGAAGGAGAAGTTCGTCCCCAGCAGATTCACCATTTTGTTTGCCATAAACAAAAAGTTATACAAACTTTTGTATTACAAACTTGAAAGAAAGAAAGTACAATAAATCATATACAAGAATCTAAAGTACAATGATTCTGGGGATGTAGTAGCTGTAGAGATCTGATCTGCAATCGTTCACTTTACTCCTTGGACTACTCGACACACGAGAAGAAATACGAAATACTCGAACACTTGGAGAATTCAGTAGCAAGAAGGCTCTAGCAACACTGGCAAAAGCTTCTATCTATGCTCCTCTTTGTCCGTATATATGTATGAGACAATAATGATCTCATATTTATAGCATGTAAAACGGTTATGTGAATATGTGCGCACTTTTGAGTAATCTATACCGTGTTTGCTGCTTCGTGTGCACACTCTGAGCAGCCACTGCCCCATGTTTTTCTTAGTGGTGCACAATCCACTATCAGCTTGACACATGGCTTCCTGTACGAGAAAATCTTGGGTCATGGTGGCAACTGTTTATGCACGTTCTCCAAGAATTACTACCTCAAACACATGCAATCTTCTTGGGACCATAATCGCTCTGTGTCGATATATTGAGGAAGTATGCACTATGATGAAAGAGGCATAGGCGTATTCTTAAGGAAGTAACATGCTGGCGTATGTTGATGAGCATGGTATCATTGGTGTATTTTAGTCAAAGCAGCAATACTGGCGTACTCTGACTGAAGTAACAATATTGGCGTATTTTGGAGAAACAGCAAACACTGGCGTATTCTGGAGAATTTCAGTTAAAATGAAACACTGGCATACTTTTGTAGGCTTTTTGTGAAGAATCTCACAAGTTGGCGTATGTTGGAGAAGAAACTGTATTGGAGTACCTAGATGGAAAAGTAGCTCGTTCGTTGGAAGAGTACGCTAGTCACAAAACGACAATCTGAATCTCTGTGCCAAGCAATCCTCTGCATTAATGATTCTGATCTCCTCAACCACCGTGTCAGTCACATCTTTTGATAAAGAACTCTGTTGAGTGCTTTTGTACGCCAAAGTCTTCTCCGCGAACCGAATTGTACACCACAAATGGCATGAATAAATGAGGCAAAATGCACCTAGTCGAAAAATTCTGAAAAATACGCCTCATACTCTTTTGACTGAGTTTTTTTATATGCACAGCTATGGACGTATTTTCTATGCTTCTACAACCAATTCTTGAATAAACCCTAGATTTTCTTTTTCATATCTATGTATTTTCTTATCAAACTCTCCATTATCATGTCAATTTCTAACACCACACCTAGCAGTCGTTGAGGGTTCAACCACATGGGGCATATGTTAGCACAAAATAAGAGAGTCAATGTCTAATTCGAACGGGAGGTTTCTCTATCATGTACTATCCATACTACGAGCAACAAACATGGTGGGGATATGACATTGAAAATAATACAACCACAATCTTCCAAAATATAATGGGACTTCAAAATGGCTCACTTTTGAGCCGTCTATGTTGTATACATATTATCAATTAATTATTTTTAAAAAATTAATATTATTTAAAAAAATTATTAAATTTTTTTAATTTGTTATAAATAACAATGTAAGGATTCAAACTCAGCCAACCAAACAGAATACCTTACACCTTAACCACAAGAGTTAGAAGAAATATTTATTTATAATTTGATAATATTACGTAGCTAACCATTTTCAAAACTTTTTATGAAAAGTAAAAATATATCCATAACTAATTATAATTAAAATATAATAAAATATACAACAAATTCTAATTAAAATATAAAAATATATATCATAAATATTAATTTAAATATATTTAATTATATAAATAATTTTATATTAATATTAGAAGAAAATTTTTATTTTACGTGCAACGCACATGAATTTTCTAGTGCTATTATAATGCGGCTTAGAAACGGCTCATAAATGAGCCATATAAATCGTATCTATATCATCAACCAATTATTAATGTATAAAAATTTAAATACTTTTAAACTACTGCATATATTTCTTTGCTCATGTAGTTAAGGACTTGAGATAAAAAAAAAATTAAAAACCACCTGAATATATAACAAATCATAAAATATATTTAAAATTTAAATTATACTTAAAATAACCACATGGTATTATCTAATTAGACACATCCAAAACTAAAAAAATTTATAATAAATTATAATTAAAATATATTTAAAATATATTTAAAATATTCTAATATAATATAAATTTTTATTTAATATTTTAATAATATTATAGATTTTTTTGATACTTGTAGCGCATGTAGGATATAGTTGTCAAAAGTATTGAATGTAGCATAATATTGACTAAATTTTGAGAATAATGAAATCGATCTTATTTGTCACAAATGAATTTGATAAATCACTTCCTTAAAAAAAAAAAAATTTTGACAAATCACACCGCCTTAGAATACTTCTCTTCCCCTTTCACAAACAAAAAAATACTAAAATATCTATTCCGTAAATAAAATAAAAAATCTCCACATACTTAAGACAGGAATATGGCATAAACCTAACAAATAACAGACAAATATAATTATATTCTGGTTTGGTATCTCCTTCTGGACCTTCTCTTCTTCTTCTTCTTCTTCTTCATAAAAAATTTGATAAATCTCACCGCCTTAAAGTACTTCTCTTCCCCGTTCACAAACCAAAATAAAAAGTAATGACTAAAATATAAAGAAAATAAAAATATATCCACATTAATAAGACACGAATATTGCATAAACCTAACAAATAACTGACGAATATAATTGAAGTTAAATACCAAATTACTTCCCACCCACGCATTCATTTTACGCTTTGGCATCTCCTCCTCTTCTTATTCTTCTTCTTCAATCAAATCAATCAAATATTCCTTTCCTTGTTTGAAATATGACTCAAAATCTCCTTATTTTGGTATCATTTTTAATTTCACATATTCTATTCGTCATTTTGGTGCAATAAGTAGTACTTATGGTAACTTGAGGTGGTGGATAAAGTCTGGATTTTTAGTAGCAGTTGTTATATATATGTGAGGCTTTTCTTTTGATTTTTTAGTTGAATTTCTTTTGATGCGTTTCTTTGCTTCTGGAGGAGTTCTGGAACCGGGTCTTTGATTTCAATGAGAGAGAGAGAGAGTGGTATTCGTCTGTTCTTAGAGTAGAGTTGAGATTTCTATGAGGTTATTTGGAATGAATATGTTTTGGGTCTGAAATTCTTTATTCAAAATTGCATTTTGAGTTGAGAATTTTGTTGTAAAATCTGGGTTTTGCCTGTTTTTGTACTAAAGGTGAGTTTTTTTGGGTTGAAGTTTTTCTAGGATTCAAATTCTTTAGTCAAAATTGCACTTTTGATTTTGAGAATTTTATGTAGAATTTGGATACTGCCAGTTCTTGTAATAAAGTTGAGGTTTTATGTGTTTATTTGGATTAAAGTTTTTTTTTATATTATTTTGATTAAATTTGTTCTGGGTCTGAAAATTATTTATTCAGAATTTCACTTTGAGTTGAGAACGTTTTTTTCTAGTTTGGGTTTTTCCTATTCTTATACACTAAAGGTGAGTTTTTATGAGTTTATTGGGATTATAGTATTTTTAAGAATATTATTTTGATTAAATTTTTCTTGGGTCTTAAAATTCTTTAATCAAAATTGCATTATGAGTTGAGAATTTTGTTCTTGCATCTGGGTTTTTCCTGTTCTTATACTAAAGGTGAGATTTATATTAGTTTCTTTGGATCAACTTTTCTTGAGACAGTTATTTTGATTAAATTTGTTCTAGGTCTGAAATTCTCTATTAAAAATTGCATTTGAGTCGAGAATTTTGTTCTAGCATATGGGTTACTAAAGGTGGAGTTTTGGTGAGTTTATTTGGGGTAAGTTTGTCCTGGTCTGAATTTACTCAAAATCTGTTATAGGCATATAGCATTTGGGTATTACCGTCACCTGTACTAAGGAAAGTCTCGTGTGGGAGAAAGGTATTCTCGTATGGAATTATTTATTAAAAGCTGCATTCTGAATTTTGAATTTTGAATTTTAGTTTGTCAAATTTTCTTGGTTCATGAGTGGTTTTGGGAACTGGATCTTTTGGTTTCTGAGAGATGAGTTCCAGGGTGTTGCCAATTCTTATAAGAATTTGGATTGAGTTTCTTGTTTAGAAGTTATAGGTTTGTTGCGGCTTTTGACTGTTAACTCACATTACATTTTGGTTAAGTATTTACTGCATAGTAAATCTGTGTTTCTGTTCTCTGTGTCTGAAATCCTTAATCCAAAACTGCACTTTTAATGAAGTTGTTGTTGGTTTTTATGAAGGACTTGTGATTGGATTTCTTGATTATCTTCCTTTTCTCTTCTCGTCGATTTCTTTTATTTTCTTGTTATTTTCTTATAATGATTTTTTAAATATTTGTATTTGTTTATCTTTGACTTGTGATTGCATTTTGTGCCATCTGTGTTTTTGATTGATGTGCTTCTTTTATCAATTTATCTAGGTTTCTTGAAACTAATCGTTGGTTGTTAGGTTCTTTCTTTCATTTCTAAAACATTGCTACTTCTTCAGGATTTATCAATTTCCTACAGTCTTCACTGCTACTCTTTTGTGTTTGTTTTTGTGGTGCTGTTCCGTTACATCCTGCACATGAAGTGACACATCTATGTGGTGCTATAATGTATAAACCCACATCGAGACTCTTGGACGCCATTTAATTCCTCTTTGGGGAAATTAAGTGGTGAGTTGGTGACGGGTGCAGCGCAGGTGCGGGCCTACGGGCCTGGATATGGTGGGCTTTCGGGCCGAGTTTGTAAGCCTTCGGACCAGGAGTTTGGAACACAATTACCTCTTCCAAAATAAAATAATATATATATATATATATATATATATATATATATACTTGCTGCTTGGATCTAGGGCGTCTGTCTCCGGCAAATTGGCCGGCGGATAGGGACTCCTGGGCTTGCCATACCCTTAACTTCTCCTCCCCCATCCTTTCCTGCGGGCAGCAGCCCCCCTGAGGGATCCCCCCTTCCCGGTGGCTGCTTGGCGGTCGGATCAGTCAGTCGCCCGCTCAGGTCGACGGCGTCGTCCATCTCAGCAGGCCGTTCGTTGTCGGTCATCTCCCTTGGCGGACAATTTCCCCCTATCTTCGGGTCGGTTCCAGGCCGGATCCAATCGATCCCTCCCCGACCTTCCGGTAGGTTCATCGCATCTCCCCATCTGAAGGCGAGAGGCTTCCCTCTGTGGCCCAAACCCTAGTCGTGCCACCGCCTTCCGGCGGCTTCGGCGGAGGACTGTGTCCCCCCGCTCAGGGGAGTGGAGGGCTCCTTCTTGGCACAGTCGTTAGATCCTGGCGCTGTCATGGCTCTTGCTGGGAAGATGAATGCGACGTCCACTCCGGGAAGTGTGATCCCTCCCGTGCCCATGGTTGCGGGTGCGATTATGACTGAAGCTCCCCCTCAGGTAATCGAGGCTGGCTCCGCAGCTCCCCCTGTGTCGAGTATCGCCGCTCACCCAGCGGGCAGATCCTTTTTGGAGGCAACCGTTGGTGCACCTATTTCGGTCCCTTCGATGTTTCTCCTGCATACCATCTCGTGCGTTAATAGTATTCCGGTGATTGAATTTGGAGCGGAGGAGATTTTGCCTCTCTTGTGGCCCCCTTCGGACCTCTCTTATCGTCAAATTCTCCTTCTCGCGTCCGTCGGTGGACGTTATGCGGAAGATGTTTGCCAATTCAGACTTCACTGGACCGATCTCTGTCAGAGTGCGCTCATTTCAGCCCCTTCGATGTTTCTTCTGCGTACCATCTTGTTCGTTAATGGTGTTCCGGTGATTGAATTTAGAGCGAAGGAGATTGCCACTCTTGTGGCCCCCTTCCGGATCGCTCTTATCGGCAAATTCTCCTTCTCGCGTCCGTCGGTGGACGTCGTGCGGAAAATGTTTGCGAATTCAGACTTCACTGGACCGATCTCTGTCGGAGTGATAGACGTGAAGCACCTCCCGATTCGACCCTCGCTGGAGGTTGATTTCTTGCGATTGAGAGCAATGGAGCTTTGGTATGTTGGACGTTCTCCCATGCGCATTTTCAGATAGTCGCAGGATTTCGATCCGCGTAAGGAATCCTCAGTGGCACCGGTATGGGTATCGCTCCCGGGGTTGCCTCACTTTCTCTTCGCGAAAGCCTCCTTGTTTCCTCTGGTCGAATGTCCCTGGTCTCCGATTCAGATCGACAAAGCTACTGAGGCGGTATCCAGGCCTAGCCATGCGTGGGTGTTGGTGGACATCGATCTCAGCTTGCCGCTTCAATATAATGGTACATTCTTTTGACAAGACATCGAGTACGAAGACCGCCCGATCTTTTGCAGTGGATGCTTCCATTAAGGACATGAGATCTAGGAATGCAAACTAGGGAAAGTGCGCGAGAGGAAGAAAGGCATACAGAAAGACTTGGACTCGGAGTCCGCGGTCTCCTTGTGCTCTCCTCCGGAGACGTCCTCTCAGGTAGCATTGGGCAAGGGGTCAGGTATGCGTTCGGTGGGGAGTGGCCTGGCCCTTCGGCCCTCTAATCTGGATCCGGCTTCAGCTTTGATTTTAGTCGATAGAGACGTCATGGGACATGATGTCTCATTAGCTCCCTCTGTAGTTTTTGAGTCTCCTCCCTCGGATGATTGGGTGCAGTTAGGTGTGCTCGAATGTTCCCCCTCCCCAGTCCAGGTAGTCTTCTTCCCCCCTCTTGTCCCCCCTACCCCTGCCCTGACCCGCTGCCCTCGGGCTCCGTTAGTGGCGGCCTTGGACTGGCGGGACGTTCTTCTGTCAAGGAGCACCCCCTCTCTAGGAAACTAAGGGCTATCCCTAGTGGGAGTCCTGTTCATACTTCGGATTCTCGGGGCCAGTTATCTTGGGTGGATGAGGCGGAGCTTGAGGAATGTGAGGTTCCAGGGGATGCTGGTCATATTGCTTCTTCGTTCATGGTTGGAGTTTTGTTGTCCGACGGGTCAGTACAACGAGATTGGGGACAACCGTCAGCTCCGGCTGTGCCCCCCGGGTCCCCTGACCCCCTTCAGCGCTGCTTGTCCAGTCGGGTTCTCCCAAGACGGGATTAGATTTCTGTCCCTCCGGACCCTCTCGTTCTCCTTCCCCGATGCTCCCTCCCGACCTCCCCTCTGGAGTTACGCCGCTGGTCAGCTGCTTCAGCTCGAACTTGGAGGGTTTTGACTCCTCCGCCCGAGCTATCATCAGTATCCTTGACTCTGGGAAGAATGATCTATCTCCTTCCTCCCGAGCTGTCATCAGGTCCCTCTTACTGGCGGACCGTGGATCAGGATCAGGCGCCTCCTCTCCTAGTGAGGAGACGAAACTGCAGCTGTCCGAGAAGCAGGAAGTGGATGCGAAGAAGTCCAGGAGAACTAAGAACGATCACCAAGTCGCTCCTCAGCAACTCATGACTCTTAGGCCTTCCTCTTCCCGTACTAAACCAGTCAAACTTAGGCTCTAGGATGCTCGTCTTTAGTTGTTCTCTATAGGGCGATCTATTATGCCTTTTTGCTGGTTATTAGAGTGTTGTAATCTGTCTGTTTTCATTCAATAATTTTTTTATTACAATATATATATATATATATATATATATATATATATATATTTGGAATTAGGAATTTGTGTTTTGATTTTGGCAACAATAGTGTGTTTGGATTGGTTTGTGTTCTCATATAAGTGCAGTTGGTCAACGATTTTACTTTTGGATTGGTTGAGTTCCTTAACCTTTTACTATTTTTATATGCTAGATGCATCATAAAGTTGGTAACTCTGTTTTCCTCAATTGACTTTGTTTAATATCATAGTCATAAATTAATACGCATATTGCGATATTATTGTCTTCGATTTTATTTTTCATACATTTTAGGGGATAAGCAATTTATTTTGTTGAGTCTGAGATGAGGGATAGAAACTTATCAACTATGTTGAGTCTTACAATAATAGTATTCTATCTTGTTGGATTTAGTATTTGAATGATTTTGTATAAATGACATCTAACATTCGTTCTATCATCAATTACCTGATTCTCAGATTTTCGGTATTTGAGAAAAGCTCAGATGACTACAATGTGTAATTTTTGTGATTCGGATACAAGAAAGCTGTCGAGTGGCGACCCCAACAATCTAACTTTCCGCAATGAGTGTGAGAAGAACAATGCTTCAACTTTGAATGGAGAACACCCACAATGGAATGCCTCTGAATTCGCGAAAGGTTCGACTCATTACATTACTCCGATAACTAGTCTGACATTTGTATCTCAAGCTGTAGTAACTTATAATTAACTGGCCTAACTTCCCTCTTTCCTGGGCTCTACTTGCTATCTTTTAACATTGAGATATCCTTGCTATACGTTTTTGGTTTGTTCTTTATCTGTTATGCCTAGTACATTAATGAGAACATGTTCTATGACTTTCTTCTCATTAATGTACTAGGCATAACAGATAAAGAACAAACCAAAAACGTATAGCAAGGATATCTTCAATGTTCAAAGATAGCAAGTTAGAGCACAGGAAAGAGGGAAGTTAGGCTATGTTAATTTATAAGTTAGCTAGAGAGTTGGAAATTGAAATACCATAGGTAATTTGTTTGACTTGGGTGCCGTACAATATAAAAGACGATGAATTGTTCTGGAATATAAAGGGTCCAAATCTTTTCACACAACAGGACATCCTCGTGATTTTTTAGTTTCAAACCTGAAATTCCACTATTCTTCCAGTGACCACATGAGAATTTGAGTTATTGGTGTTCAACCTTTATAGACCTGGCTTTATGTTATATTCTTGTATAAAGTCTCTCCTACTTGGGGGATGTTCATTAAACCTGACTTTGTGATTTAGTACCTGACAAGAGCACCCTAAATTCTTTTCCAGCAGAATAATTGAAGCACAGCAGAATATAAGTTGCTCCTGTTTAAATAAAGTTAATCATATTTTCATAGGACGCAATTCTAACTTCAAATATATATATATATATATATATATATATATATATATATATATATATATATATATATATATATATATATATATAATTGAGGTAAATTAATATAGAGCCACATTTTTACAGTTCCATCTTCTGCATCTGGTTTATGTTAATGTAACATAGGAAATGTCCCTTAACGAAGGTGAAATGGAGAAAAGGATTCAAATACCCAAAATTTTTGAATAAAGGCTGTGTTGTTGCCCATCTTGTGCAAGGTTGGCCATCATTGATAGCTATATATATATAATGAATGTTAATTTGTCAGGGAGAATGGAGTTAAAGTTCTGGATAGTTGTCAAAGTCATCTCAACCCCCCATTTGCTGAACAATTGGAAGAAGATGGCAGTTCAGTTAAGAGTCCCTATTTTACTTACACAAGGAATAGCTTAAATGGAACATGGTGTCGTGGTTCAATGGAAGGAAATTGTGGATACAATTCATTAGCACAAGAAAATCATGGAAAGAGTTGTAGCGAGAAAGGTGAAGAGGATAAAAGTATAGTGGGAAATACTCCATGTGTAAATACTGAAGATGATTCAGTAGGATCCAAGGAGGCCATTGACAGTAAACTGTTGTTTCTATGCGACGCAAAATTGGATCCTGCAAATTGGATGCCGCCTGAACCTGAAGACATGGACCATGATGGGCACAGTTTTGCTAATTATGATGATGACGATGCTGATGATTACACAGATGGCACAAAATGGGGAAAACCTACGTCTTTGTGTAGTCTTGATGGAGAAAATACGAACCGTCACAGTCACAATGAAGAACGACAAAAGGCAATGATGGCAACCATGAGTGGGCAGTTTATGACTATTGTATGCCAACTGCTGGATTCAGAGGGTATGGGTTCGTCTCACAGAGAAAATGGTGAAAACTGGCTTGAACTTGTGACATATTTGTCATGGGAAGCTGCTCAACTTATTAAGCCTTATTCTGATGAAGGACCAGCGATGGATCCTTTATCCTATGTGAAGGTGAAATGCATCGCATCTGGCGCTCGTAATCAGAGGTAATTTTCAGTGTAGTAACAATTCTGATGAAAAAGCTAATTGCAATTTTGTATTAGCTCACCTTTTCCACTGATTTTTGGAACCTTGCTTTTACAGCCAAGTGATCAAGGGTTTAGTTTTCAAGAAGAACACTGCACATAAGCATATGGCCACAAAATTCAAGCATCCTAGACTATTACTCTTTCAGGGCGCCCTCACACATTCTGCAACTGGGTTGTCATCATTTAAATATATGGAACAGGTAAGCCCATATTTTTTTCCTTCGTATCTTTTAGATTCGTTGGTCCTCAATTTTACTATTGGAATCAGGAAGTTGATTATACAAAGTTCATCATTGAGATGATAGAAACTTGTCATCCCAATGTGGTTTTGGTGGAGAAAACTGTTTCACGTGACATACAAGAGTATCTTCTCGAGAAGGGAATTACTTTGGTTTCTGATATGAAGCTCCCACGCTTGTCAAAAGTTGCTCTCTATACGGGTTCAGAAATTATTTCATCTGCAAATGTTGTTATGAGGCCCAAGCTAAAGCAATGTGATTCATTCTATGTTGAGAAGTTTGTAGAAGAACATAATAGTTTGGGCGAAGGAGGAAAGAAGCCAAACAAAACGTTAATGTTTTTAGAGGTTTGTCCGAAACCTCATGGCTGTACGGTGAGTGTAATCTCTTATTTCATTTTCTATGTGAATCCTGAGGTAGATGAAAGCATGTCCAACTTTTTATAGTACAAACACACACGTGTACTGATACGAACCTTGGGATAACTCATCTTAAAATCTAGCCATTAGGAGGAGAGAGCTCAAGATTACATCAACCAATGTCGAGTTCCCCATATAACTGATGATGCACAATAGGAACGTAACATTCCACCACGTTCCACAGTCAAGGCGCCCACAAGGGATGGCTTTGCACTAGACTCCTAGTCCTAGAAGAAAACTCCTATGCCGGCGCCATCACCCGAGTCGCACGCTTGCAACCGGGGGACATAGTGTAGGGTTTGATACCGTTTGATACGAACCTTGGGAGAACTCATCTTAAAAGCTAGCCGTTAAGAAGAGAGGGCCCAAGATTATATCAACCCACATCGAGTTCCACCGATGTGGAACTATAGAATCGTAACATATATATATATATATATATATATATATATATATATATATATATATAAGTGGAGTGTCTTATTTAGCCTGTCATCCTTCTTTGACACGAATATAACAAAACAAATCAATCATTTCTTGTTTCAGATATTGCTTAAAGGGGCTCATAGTGATGAACTGAAGAAGGTGAAACGTGTTGTTCACTCTGCAGTCTTTGATGCATACCATTTGATACTCAAAACATTGTACTTTTTTGATCAAAGAACTCTTTTCACCATAGCGAATGCAGGTGAAGTTAATAGTACTTCCAATAAAGTTGTGCCCTCAGTTACTTCTGGTGTTCCATCGGTTATTACAGACAAATGTAATCCCAATGGCTCCAAATCTGATATGGCTCTGACTTGTACAGTAGAAGTTCCAGTCTCTGGGTCGATAGATATACCGATTCATGACGGAAAGCTAAATCTTGATTTTGGTGAATCTTCCATGTCGCCTGGATCTGATCATGTTGTTACCTCCACCACAGAAAACGGAGTTCACATGTATCCATTTTATCATAACCATGAGGGTGATATGTCAAATTCATCAGTACAAGTATCTCCTGGGAAACTGCTTTCATCTATCTCGGCTTCTCTCAGGAAATTACTGGGTAACAACCTCCCATCGCTCAAAACTGAGTCCTTCATATCGTACGTTGGTTCTGGTACACTTGTTTGTCCAAACGAAGAAATATGTAGTCAAGGGGAAGGAGAAAATGGCAAAACCAATCAAGTAGAACCAGATGAAGGAACTCGTAACAGTCAAAAAAGTTCAATCTTATTTAATCATAGTGAAACAACTGACAAATGCACTGACAAAATTATTGATGAAATGCAAAGTGAAAGTGAAGTTTGTAACAAAGGGGAAGGAGCAGATGGAAAAACGGACAAAGAAGAACCAGGTGATGAAATTAGGAACCAGGTGTTTGATCATAGCAAAACTACTGAGAACTGCAGTGACAAAGTTGCTGATGAAATACAAAATGAAAGGAAGTCTGAAACTGGGAATGTGCCAAATCCCCGAAGCATATTGGTTTTGCTCTCTAGCCATTGTATTCCAAGACAAATGGTTTGCAAACGGAGTCACCTTTCTCACATAAAGTATTATGGTAATTTTGATGCGTCTCTGGGAAGATATTTGCACGATACCTTCTTCAACCAGGTTTTTATTTCCTTTCCAATTTTCAAATTTAACAGCTAGTTCGGAATGTCAACCTGTTGCTAAATGCTTATTATTTAATCGAGAAAATACTCATATAGAAATGTATGATTTTCTGGTAGCACAATTGCTCTACATGTGGTGAACCACCAGAAGCTCATGAGTACCGTTACACTCACCAGAATGGTAATATTACTGTTTTAGTGACTCATCTTCCGAAGAATGCGACACTATCTGGAGAAAAAGAAGGAAAGATTTGGATGTGGACCCGGTGTTTAAAATGCGAGCATGAGAATGGGATCCCAAGATCCACTCGGAGAGTTCTGATGTCTTCTGAGGCTTGTGGACTCTCATTTGGAAAGTTCTTAGAGCTCAACTTTTCTTGTTACTATGCAGTTCGTATGTTGTCTAAATGTGGGCACCAACTGCATAGGGACTGCCTTCGTTTTTTTGGGTATACCTATCAAATTCCTTATTGTAATCAATACAATAATCTATCATTAACTTTTTATTCTTAAGTTCCTTGATCTTATATCTGACTTACACAGCCTGGGCTCCAAAGTGGCAATGTTTAGATATAGTCCGGTTGAAGTCTATGCTGCAAGTAAGATGCCACAAGTTCTGGAATTCTTTAATTCCAGTGGACAAGAGTGGTTTGCAAGAGAATCAAGAGATGTACGTAATTTTAAGAAATAGTTTATTTTTTGCTCATAGGATCCTTTGTATTCTTTCATATTATTGCAAAAAATTGACCTTTTTGGTTTTCTCTTAAGATTCTTTCGAAAGGAGACATTTTCTTCATGGAGGCTGGAAACATACTGAAGAAGTTAAAGCCTAAATGCTCCAGCAATTCTTGTCCAACAGAAAAACTTGATGAAGTTCAAGAGATGCTGATCAGAGATAGAACTGAATTTGAGGTTGTCTATGCTTCCTACTTATACAGCTTCATTTGTTTTCTTGCTTTAGCTATATTAACCACATAAAAAAATATTTTTTAATTTATTGTGGTTGACCGAGTAGGCTTCCTTGCTGAAGGCCATCTATCACCACGCAGAACCACTGGGAGGAGAGTGTCACATTCTTGATTTGAATTGGCTAATCCAGGAGCTTCTACTTATGCTTTATGTTTGGGACCGTCGTTTGCATTTCATTTTATCGTGGACAAGAGATAGTGACCATTCTAATGGTACAAGCAGTAAAGAAAAATTATATGAGGCGAATGATGTCATTTTTAGTGATAATTACATCGACAGAAATATGACAGAAAATGGTACAGTTCTTGTAGGTTCTGGTGAAATTTCTGTTGATATTGTGGAGTTCTCTTCTAGAGGAAGCCATTTATCTCAAAACCATGCTGCTACAAGAACCCAACATGAATCCGAATCAACTGAAGTTTCTGGTTATACTGCCGAGGCACGATGTTTGATTGGAGAGAGTTCACCTGGCTCAATGGCTGAGGAATGCTCTTTGATTGGAGAAAACATATCCAGGAATGCTTGTGAAGTAAAATGCATCCCTATATTGGAGGATATACAAGACAATAACACTGTTCCAATTGTAATTGGATCTCTGGAAACTGTTGAAGGAATATCTGTTTTTGAAAATTCCAAGAAAACACTCAACTGTGGTGAAATGGACACCGATCAGGAATCAAAAAATTCCAAACTGGAAGACTCTGAGAAATGGATCTGGTCCCCGTTTTCTAAAGTAAGGAAGGAACTTAAAATGGATCTCTATGGCGGTTTCTTGCAGAAATTTGAATTTATCAACACGTATACCCCGTCTTATCTTTCCCCTATGCACCAACTGGCTAATCAGGTAAGGAGTTCATTACATTTTACATTTGGTCCTGACGGAAATGTTATATCTGTTGTTGAAGATGAAATATCTAGTATAATTGCTTGTTCTCTGGTCTTGTATGAGGATCTCCGACATTCATGGGAGATAAAACCTGAAAAGGAAGGAAAGAAAGTCAAAGTCAATATTGACACGCCAATTAATAACAGTCGTAGTGTGTCACCCAATGGTTCTACAACATCGTTGCAGTGGTCAGCTACTGAATTTCTGGAGTCTGAGCTAGCCTCCTTAGGTTCGGATCTCTCATTATTTATGAATCGGATCATACCGATTGAAAATCTACATCCAGAAATTTCTTTTGGATTTGGGAAAGTTCCTGGGAAGAGTAAATATTCTGTGGTTTGTATATATGGAAAGCAATTCTATAATCTTCGTAAGAGATGTTGCTCATCAGAAAAGGCTTATATTACCTCCCTCACCCGCTGTAAGAAGTGGGATGCTCAAGGAGGGAAGAGTAAAGTTCTATTTGCAAAGACAATGGACGACAGGTTTATCATAAAACAAATCAAGAAGCCCGAGCTGCAGTCATTTTTGAAGTTTGGACCTGATTATTTCAAGCACGTTAGTGTTTGTTTAGATTCAGGCAGCCAAACCTGTCTTGCAAAAGTATTGGGTTTATATCAGGTCTCTATCCTTGACAGCATTCCAACTACAATGTTATTCGCATGTAATTCTCCTTACTATACCAATTATTTTATTTGCAGGTTAGGCAATATAAAAGTGGAAAAGAAGTTAAGAATGACGTTGTGGTAATGGAAAATATTTTCTTTGGGAGGAGCACTATTTGCAAGTATGATCTCAAAGGTGCTGTTTTCTCCAGATATGTTCAAAAATCTAATGACTCAGAAAGCGTACTTTTAGACGAAAATTTTGTTGAAGACATGCGTGTTTCTCCAATATATGTGAGTGGCAAAACTAAACATCTTTTGGAGCGTGCAATTTGGAACGATACAGCTTTTCTGACTGTAAGTATATAATTGGCCGTTTCTTCTTCCTAAATTATGATGCAATTGAAGCATGCAAGTGTAATCTGGTTCCACATGCTGATCTTGCAGGCAAACAATGTTATGGACTACTCTTTGCTTGTGGGAATCGACAGTCAGAAGCATGAGATTGTTTTTGGTATTATAGATTATTTGAGGCAGTATACCTGGGACAAACATCTTGAGACCTGGGTCAAGGCTTACCTGGTTGTTCCAAAGAATGAATTACCAACAGTTATCTCCCCAAAGGATTACAAGAAAAGGTTCAGGAAATTTATGACCAAGTACTTCTTGACATTTCCAGATACTTGGAGCTCCGACCTGTGTTCAGGGTCTTGCAAACTTTGTACGAATGGCAGCAGCACTTCATCTAATTTACTTACAGGCAGGCTGCCAAGGAAGTTAAATCTGGCATATGAAGGAATTAGATCTTCTGAAACCCAAGTTTGCTATCATCCTGAACCAACCAATAACCAAATTTAAGTTCCTTTCTTTTCATGTTCTTCTTTATTTAGAAAGATTGTATAGGCATTGATCACTCCCCAACTTTTGCGACTTTTTAGCAAATTTTGGGATATACTTTCTGTGGTATTTATTCAAAATAATATTTTCCTTGTTCTATAGCTCTGATATTGTTACAGTGATAAAAGGATACGTAGAAGATGGAGAATAATATATCTTTTTTCTGGCAGTAATTTTTAGTGGAGTGTAATATTGTGATTCCTTCCCAACAGGGTCTTTTTGAGTCATGTCAACTTGTGAAGAGATACCTTGTATGGAAGAAATAAGTTTATGGTGCTAGTGCTAGCGCTAGTGTTAAATGTTTTTTGCAGCTTGTTGTCATGATAAACTATCGTGTAGGACCAGTATTGTTAAAGATATTTTCCAGACGTGCTTAGGCGCTCAAAAGACGAGAGACGATATTTTACCGCCTAATCCGAAGACAAATGATCTTCTCTAGGTTGCCTAGGCGAGAAAGACGTCAAAGATGAGATTAGACGAATGAGTAATTATGTGAGCTTTTGGGCGTGCGCCTAGGTGTGTTTGTGTTTTATGTAGCTTTTTTGGACTTTATTTGAATTTTTTATAAGTATTATGTGCATGTTTGGTTTTTAATCCAAACATAAGTTTTAAAGGTCCAAATAGTATTTTTAAAGTTTTGACACAATAAGTAACTAAATATACATTTAAAAAGAGAGTAGATTTAGTATGATGGAGATTTTATTTTCGGTGATGATATTGATGATAATGTTCAGGATGATCTCTTAGACTTAGATGATGAAGATTAATGATGGATGATTGGGTAGGAAGAATAATGATTCATTAAGTCATTTTGGAATTTGGAGACTCGTTCATTATCTTATTTTTATTTGAATAATTTGTCTTTTATCATAATAACTTATGTGTGATGCTATTGTTTTTAAACTTAATGTTGTATTTCATAGACTATTTTGTGATTTTATTAATTTACTTTGTTGTTTTCTATTGATCATTTGTAAATTTTTTTAACTCTTTTTTTAGTTTATTGACTAAAAATCCGAGTTTAAAGAGTTTTAAATAATATAGGGAAGATTTGGATAACCTAACATGAACTACAAAAGTGACAAAATATGTTATAAAAATTTTTGAGAAGCTGTCTAGGTCACGTTTTTCTTCTTCGGACGAGACTAGACATGCTTCGGTGTTTCCAGGCAATAAGGTGAGGCAGCTCGCCTTGGAGTACCTCAAGCTTTTTAAAACACTTTGTAGGTCCTGGTTTAAACTAGTACTTGTTTCATTTTTGAAAGAGAGATCTTGATTTGTATCTTCATACTTCATCAGCTGCACCTAGTTATGCTGATCTTGTATTTCTTATTGTTACACCTAGTTATGTTGCATGATATGTTATAAACGAGCATATCTAATACCACTTTATAATTTATCTTCTTTGTGTTGTAAGCATCAAGAAGAAGGTAAAAATGCCATTGTGTTGGTTCTTATTCCTATTGTAAACCTAGCTAGGAATATACTGATATTTTTTACAGTATATTTCTACTTCTGAACAAACTCTTCAGCTGTGATTTAACTCAATATATGTAATCCCTACTTACAGTGGCCTTGTCCATTATATTGATTGTTTCAACTACTCATGTTTAAACATGTGCTGAGGTTATTCTGCTACATTTGCTGGGGCAAGCTTGGTAATGGTCTAATGGTTGTAGAGGGACTTTATGTGGCAGAAGATTCTTGGCTGCGGCTACGTCTTTCATCTGTTGGTGTCCAGTCTAGATTTGGTAAATTTTGGAGCTCAAATATGATCAAAGATTTGATTTGATATAATTTGAAAATCTACATTAAAAATAAGATTTAATTAGATTTCAAATTTGTATCTAATATTTAATTTGACGATATTTGGACGTCCATAATTGGTGTTGGGTTATTTTAGGTGGAATATGATTCTTATTTTAAGGTTTTCTATTTAGAAAATCATATTATGACCTAAAATAGGATTTCATATCCTATAAATATAGGAGGAGGGTGGAGGCACAAAATATAGCACAAGTTGAAGATTTGAGGTGCTCGTCCACAGAAAATCTAAAATAAAGTCCGTGCTTTGCTCTTAGGACTTCGCCATCCAAGACAGAAGGAAGAAAGATATCTGATCGTGGAGTCATCGCTTTCGCTCAGGGAGATTGCTACGGGTTTGTGAGTGATTTCAATTGTAATCTCTTTCTTTTCTTCTTGGGTGTGGTGAGGAGGTGAATCTATTAGGACAAAGGGTTCAACATTGATTCTGTCGATCTTGTAATTTCACCTGAGTTATAAATGTTGGGATTTGTCCAGGTGATGTAGTCACCGCCATATACTTGTCTTTATCTGTGCTTGGTATTTGTTAGAAAATGGTTGGTTATCTCAGTTGGGTTGGCCTAAAGTTTCCACTGCGAGCACTTTCAGACACGATGTCGGAACGCTTACAGGGCGTGTTCGATTTCCAATATCTGGTATCAGAGCAACTGATTTTGGTTCTGGCAACTATGTCTACGGAGCAGATGAACACTCGTATGATCACCCTCACATGAGAGAATTGGACGATTTAGAAGGCAATGATGGAGGATCTACTCTGGTGCAAGGACTTGCATGGTCCGTTGGAGGGCGAAAACGCTAAGCCATCGGACAAAGCTGCTGAAGACTGGAAACGACTTAATCGGAAGGCCGTTGGATTCATCCGCCAATGACTGGACGACTCGGTGTTTCACCACGTGTCCATGGAGAGTTCGGCAAAAGCATTGTGGGAGAAGTTGCATTCGCTGTATAAAAGGAAGATGGCTGGCAACAAGTCATTTCTGATTCGCCAACTCGTTAACTCGAAGTACACGGAGGTGCCCCAGTGGCACAACATCTGAACGAGGTTCAAGGTATTATCAATCAGCTGTCTGCGATGAAGATGGCGATTGATGATGAGCTTCAGGCCCTTTTGCTTTTGAGTTCTCTACCGGAAAGCTGGGAGACGTTGATGGTGTTGGTGAGCAACTCCGCGCCTGGTGGAGTTGTCACGATGGAGACAGTCAAAAGCAGCTTGTTGAACGAGGAGATCCGGCATAAGAAAGTGGAATCGTCACAGGAGTCCGCTCTGGTGGCTTCTTACGGGAAGGGAAAACCCAAGTCACAAGTGAGGACATGGAAGAGTTCTCGGTATCTTGCGACTGTGGACCGCAAGGAGGGCTGTTATCCCTGTGGCAAAATGGGTCATATTAAGAGGAACTGCATGAAGCTCAAAGCTGAGAAGGCCAAAGGCAAGGATGATCAGGAGTATCTCACGGCTATAAGAGATCTCATCATCGCAGCAACCGACGCAGAGGAACCTTTTGCCATATGTCATGATGGCGATTGGGTCATGGGCACGGGAGCGTCGTATCACGCCACTCCATATAGGAGGATCTTCAAGTCATACCATGACGACAGGTTTGGACGTGTGAAGATGAACTACAAGGGAACGGCTGCAGTTGTAGACATCGGTGATGTGCACTTGACAGTGGAGCTTGGTGAGAAGCTCGTTCTCAAGGATGTGCGACATGTACCTAGTTTGCGCTACAACTTGGTTTCTGTAGGGAGACTGACGGATAATGGCCGTCGCAGTTTATTTGGGGACGAAGATTGGATGCTTAGGAAAGATTTTTAACAGCTGGCTCGACGAGATTTATGTTGTGGCATGTACAGGCTCAAGCCACTGAGTTGTACAGGCAGGACACAAACATCGAATGGAGGCTCGAGGGATATTCGACAGGAGTTGGATCATCGAAAACTTGCTGAGGTGGGGCTTCGAGATACTTTGAGGATTACGGAGGAATTCGGTTCGTCGAGACAAAGCGACAAATGGTGATGAGCCAAAGATTGAGGGTCAGTATGTCGGTCCCATGACAGCTGGTCGGTCTCTAGGTGGGGGTTGCTTCAAGGATCCGGTTTTGGCGACTGGTGGTTTGCCAAAGCTTCACGCAGCGGCATTGGTTTCAGCAGTTCGAGGCCAGGAAGGAGATCAAGATTTGCAGCAAACTCAATCTAGGGCGGGATTATCACCATTCACACAGTTCCGGGGGAGCTGTGGGTCATCGACGACATGCACAGTGCGTGATGTTCTGCTCGAGGATGCATGTATATTATGGAGCTTCAAGTTCGGACATGAACGTGGGCAGATTCAGTAGTTCGAATCTCAGGAGAATCGTACTGTTCGGACACGAAGGTAGGCCAACCAAGGGTGAAGAAGCTCGTCGGAACGTTAAAACGTTTCAGTGGAAGACGGAAGTCGGAAACATGCAGCCAAGACTCACGGTGAGGCTGATAGTCAGAGACTTTGGTCTCAGCCGTGTCATTGATGTCGGCAGGATCCCAGTGGTACAGAAGGTGCTACGCATGACAGCTAGCGTTGACGTGACGGTCGAGGAGCTGGAGATGAAGGAAGATGCAAACCAACTCGGGGGATCGGAGATCGGTGGCATGGGGGGGCAAGAACTCTGTCGCAGGATTACATGCATGGAGTCCAGTTGAGAAGTCATGGGGTCAACACCCTCTCATCAAACTGGAGAAGGAGGTTGTTGGGGTCCAGTCTGGATTTAGTAAATTTTGGAGCCCAAATATGGTCAAAGATTTGATTTGATATAATTTAAAAATCTACATTAAATATAAGATTTGATTAGATTTTAAATTTGTATCAAATATTTAATTTAACCATATTTGGACGTCCATAATTGGTGTTGGACTATTTTAGGTGGAATATGATTCTTATTTTAAGGTTTTCTATTTAGGAAATCCTATTATGACCTAAAATATGATTTCTCATCCTATAAATATAGGAGGAGGGTGGATGCACAAAATAGATCACAAGTTGGAGATTCGGGGTGCTCGTCCACAGAAAATTTAAGAGAAAGTCTATGCTTTGCTCTTAGGACTTCGCCATCCAAGACAGAACGAAGAAAGGGATCTGATCGAGGATTCATCGCCTTCGCTCAGGGAGATTGCTACGGGTTGGTGAGTGATTTAAATTGTAATCGCTTTCTTTTCTTCTTGAGTGTGGTGAGGAGGTTGAATCTATTAGGGCAAAGAGTTCAACATTGATTCTGTCAATCTTGTAATTTCACATGAGTTATAAAGGTTAAAATTTGTTCAGGTGACATAGTCACCGCCATATAATTGTCTTTATCTGTACTTGGTGTTCATTAGACAGGGGTTGGTTATCTCAGGTTGGTTGCCCTAAAATTTTCGCTATGGACATTCTCAGATATAGTGTCGGAACGCTTGCAGGACGTGTCCAATTCCTAACATCATCATCATCATCATCATCATCATCATCATCATCATCATCATCATCATCCAGGCCTGAGGTTGGTTATGGCACAAGGCAAAGCTCCAAAAGAAAGTTGGTGAAGTTTTTATTCATCTACATTTTTTAGATATAATGTCCCTTTTGAGGTAAATCAGTATATCTTCATGTTTCCTTTTTAAGTGTCCTTGTAATTCAACATTTCTATATGTTGATTAAAAAAATTTATTTTTCAGTACTGATCTGTATTACATGCTCAATCTTTCATCTCATAAATCATAACTTGATCTCTTTATGATTCAAAAATAAGTATAAATGCTCTCTTAGGAACATTTTAATGTTTTGACTTGAGGTTCTGTACTATCAAACTCATCTTTTAATGTTCCTCGTGTCACTCTTATGTAGTTGATGACTTGCTTGGTCATATGGAGCAAGCATTTGGACAAATTGACAGGAAAAGCTATGGTTCCCCCCATCAAAGAATGCATAGGTGAGATAAAGTAAGCAAATCCATGCATCTCTTTAATTGTTTTACAATGACATGTATACTTCAGATCAAGGATTTGACCATTATGTGCAGACCTAATACTGAAGTCATCTTTAATGATGTAAATTAAATTCAACTCTAGAATTGCATTGAAGGTAATTATCAGTTCTAAAAATTGTGTAAATTAACTCCATCTCATCATTACAACCATGTAATTGCATATCCATAAGATCCATCGAGTTTGTTGCTGTCTCAACTTCCGCAAGATTTGTGTGTACTGATATTCTAGATGTACACTATGACATTATTGCTATTGGCAATTCGTGACTTCTATCAAATAAATTCAGTCTGTTGTAAACGTGTACTTTCTCAAAGTTCTCCCGTCTCATATTTTGTTCTCATTCCATCATATTATCATCAAAGTGTAAGTTGGGGAAGACACCTTGTCTGGATTTAATTTGACGATTTTCTCGAAGAGTCCACCATGATCTTATCCGAAGTGATTGGCTTGTAATGTTCTCTGCTCCTTACTAGAATTATATCCAAAATGCAGAATTTCATGTTTATATTAAGCATGCAGGCTGTCATTCCTTATATATTATCCTTCATCCTTCATGTGTATGAGCAAAAATTTCAGATTAGAGTATATTTCATCTCTTCTTGGATGCGAACCATCGCCTGCCATGAATTCATGAACCTTATCCCTTACCTGAATCCAACTCTTCCCAGGTTCTTTCTTCACCCCATTCTCTCTCATCAACTGCCTAACCTCCAGTGCTCCGTTGCAGTCCCCTAGGTCAGTGTACAAGTTCGAAAGCAAAACGTAAGCCGCAGAATCTCTAGGCTCTAGAGCTAGTATCTTCTCCATGGACCTCTTCCCTCTGTCCTGATCTCCATGAATCCTGCAGCCGCTCAGCAGCATTTTCCACACAAGCACATCTGCCTCGTAAGGCATCTCTTCTATGAAATTCTCTGCTTCGTCTAACTTCCCTGCTCTTCCCAAGATATCCACCATACAAGCATAGTGATCATACTCAGGTTTAATCCCATATTTTGTTTCCATCGTCTTAAAGTATTTGAAGGCTTCTTCGCTCATGCCTCCGTAGCTGCAGGCTGTTAGCAAGGCGACAAAGGTTTTGCTGTTTGGCATCACCCCAGATATGGCCATCTCATTGAAGACCCTGAGAGCCTCTGTGGAGTAGCCACTTTGGGCATACCCGCTAATCATTGAGGTCCAAGAGACTACATTCTTACAGGTAATTTGTGAGAAAATTGTTTCTGCTTCCTTTATGCTTCCTGCTCTACTGTACATTGTTATCATGGCATTTGTTACAGCCGCGTCAATGTGCAGGTTTGAAGACTTCAAGATCACAGCATGAACTTGCCTCCCATGTGATATCGCTGTGTCTTTGGCACAGGCAGAAAGGACGCTTGCGAAGGTGAAGTTGTCAGGTTCTAAGTCCTCTTGTTCCTTCATTAGGCAGAGGAGAGTCAGGACTTGGTTGAGATTTCCTATCTGTGCCAACCCAGCGATAATCGAGTTCCATGTGATCAAATCCTTGCTCTCTATTGCATCAAACACCTTCCTAGCTTCCGTTATAGCCATAGCTTTGGAGTACATGTCAATCAGCACACTTCCCACAAAGGAATCCGGAAGTAGGCCACTCTTAATCATATCACAGTGGACTTGCCTCCCGAGTCCCTGCTGAGCCAGGGAAGCACAGGTCGACAATGCGGTGGCGAAGCTGTACTCATCAGGTCTAAACCCTGAGGTTTTCATATCTTTGAACAAAGTGAGAGCTTGCTTGTATTCCTCGTTCATAAGATAAGCTTGAGCCATAGTGTTCCAAGAGATGAGGTCGGGGTCTGCAATGCTCTTGAATGTCTTCCAGGCGTCCGATACCGACCCATTTCTGGCATACATGACAATGAGGCTGTTTCCAGTTGTAGTATTGGTCTGCTGACCCATCTTTACTGCCAGCCCATGGAGCTGCGTCCCAGTTCCAGATGACAGATGTGTAGCTGCCGCCTTCAGAAGGGGGACGATGGTGTACTCGTCTGGTAGAAATCCCAACTCTCCCATCTGAAGAAAAAGTTGCATCCCAACATTGACCATATCATTCTGAAAACTTGCAGCAATTGCAGAGTTCCAGGTGACAGTGTTCCTCTCCGGCATCGAGCTGAAGACTAGCAATGCATCTCGAGGCCTCTGGCATCTGGCGTAGGCATCCAGAAGGGCGCTCCCATTTACGACATTGCTCACCAGTCCTCTCTTGAATGCCTGCGAGTGAAGCTCTTTAATGACCCTTACGTCTTCTGTTCCGAGGAGGCTTCCAATGGTGAACTCATTCGGCACCAGGCCGACCTGCATCATCTCCACAAGCAAGGCCAGAGCTCTGTCTTGGCGGTCGTTCCTGGCATTGGCAGCGACTAGAGAATTCCATGTGACCTCATCTTGCTCGACCATGGTTTCACCGACAATCTCTGCGTCCTCCGGCCTGCCAAACTTTGCATACATGTTAATCAAAGCATTCCCCACCTGAACGCGACGCAAGCAGCCACTCTTTACGACACAGGCATGGATTTGTTCCCCGTGAGGGAAATGTTGCGAGCCAGCAGCAGCACGAAGAGCGCTTAGATAGGTCACGTGGTCAGGGATGAAGCCAGACTCGATCATGCTCTGGAAGAGGCCAAGGGAGTCGAGGAAGCGGCTGCAGGAGCAGTAGCCGGCAATCATCGCATTCCAGGTAACCAAGTTCCTTTCTTGCATGTCGTTAAATATTTCCCTGGCCGTGTTTGTCTTGCCACATTTCGAGTACAGATTTATGAACTGGTTGGTCAAGAAAATGTCGGGCTTATGGTCGGTTCGTTGCAGGTGGAACCAGAGGCGGTTCGCCTCGTCTAGAGCCTTGTTGGTGATGCAGAGGGAGATGAGAGTGTTGTAGACGACTATGAGGTCTTCGGAACTCGCTTCCTTGAAGGCATGATGGGATTCCAGGGACAGTAAAGTCTCTTCCAATTCTAGTTTTGGTTTGGTTGTGCGTACGGATAAGTGGGATGCCTTTGGGAGAGAGGTGGTGGAGTGAGGAGAGGGTGGAGGCGGGGGTCTGAGGACACAGGAGTAGGCGGCCATAATCGGAAATGTTGTAGGAAATTCTTGTTGATTATGGGACCTTGAGGTTTGGGATGGGCTTGAGCTGACTAAATATCTGGCTTTGTGTATGCAAGAGATAATGTTGTGCCAGCTTGTGGTGAAATGGACAGTATCCTTCTCTGCCTCTGTTTTATATCAAGATGCTCATTGAAGTTGAGTTTACTGTAAAAACTCAAGTCATCAACTTATAGTCTCTCTGTAATTTTTTGTAACCAGAACACCAGAGTATTGCTGTTTTCTACTTCCAGGCGATTATTTTTCTTGTTATTATTCTCTTCTCTTTTTTATGGAGTTTTATGGAGTAGAGCTGGAACTTATGCTGTGAACTGAGCTAGCAAACGGGAACTTTGGGAACCAGCTTCAGTCCATATTGATCATAGATATGGGCTGTTGATAAGGACACTACTAAAATTACTCGGGGCTGTCCAAATATTTATCATTGATAATTACAAGTTTGTCACTTCTAAACATTACTCGGGGTTGTCCACTCTTGATTTTTTTTATAATCAAGACTGTCACCCATTGTTAGGACTGTCAAAATTTTGACAGTCCTTCCAATTAGTAGGACTGTCAAAAGTTTTACAGTCATAAAAATATGTTGAATTTTTAGAACTGTCAAAATTTTGAAAGTCCTTCCAATTGGTAGGATTGTCAAAATTTGACAGTCCTAAAAAATCAACATATATGGCAAATTTTGACAGTCCTAAAAAATAACATATATGTCAAATTTTGACAGTCCTTCTATTTTTTCTTCTTCTTTTTTGGTTTCCTGTGTGCTGTTATTTTTCTTTGTCATTGTGCTATTATTCATGTCATCTGACCAATGTCTATGTGACTATACAGTATTCAGTTAGTAAAAGGATCAAATATGGTTTGTTGAAATTAACTTATTTGTTACTGGTTTTATGTTGCATTTAAATGCATTTTACTGGCTGTCTAAAAAATTAGGACTGTCAAAATTTTGACAGTCCTCCATGACGCTGGAGTGGAGGATCTGGTGGTAGCGGCGGAGGAAGGAGGGGAGGGAGGAGCGGCGGACGCCGAGGGTGCCGAGATAGTCGAACACCTAAAGGGGGTACGAGGCGGAGGAGCGGCAGGGGAAGGATGCTGGGGAGGAGGCGGAGACGACAACGGGAGGCGGCGGTGTAGGACGGGGGAGGAGGCGGAGACGGAGCGCTCACGTGGTGGAGGACGAGACCGCAGCTGCGTGAGGGGGCGACGGTGGAGCACTGAGGGAGCAGGAGGAGGAAGGAAGCAGGAGGAGGGCTCCGACAAGAAAGGGAGGAGGGAGAAGGACTCCGGTGGAGGTTTGGAGGGTTTGGGAGGAGAGTTTAGTGTTTTGACTAGTATGAGTAAATTTTTGGACTAGTATGAGTAAATTTTATTCATTAATGGACTAGTCCCAATCCTAGACTAGCTCCAAGTATATTTTGTAGTGCCCTTATCACCAGCCTAGGCGTTGAACATTTCTAGTACTCCGAGATGCTATGGTAAACCTATTGATACCGATGTACGGCAACACAAATTTCAATTGTACTCCATTTGGTGCCAAACACTTTGAATGGATTGTTTATTCAAACATGTTCATCCATTTGGAAACTCAAATAGACGTTAATGGCATGTTAATGGAACGCTAGTCCATTAAGCATAGCCTAAAGTAAGTTTTATAACCAAAAAACCAAAACGATCATCCTTGTAAAGTCAGGCTAACCACATGTAATAGCGATGAGGCATGTAATGGTCAGGATGCACCGACGTGAGGTGTGGGTGAGCTATGATGCATATAAAGTTTGGGTATGATCACATAAACTACTAATATTTTTCCATTTTCCCCAGTTAGTACGATGGATTCCAAATGACGACTCCTCGTGACAGGTCTCAATAATGCCAACTCGTGTAAAGAACAATGTCAGAGTCATGTACGCTATACAACAAGAGTTATAGAGATAATCAATATAATGAAAACTGTCAGAGAATATACTCGCCTGGGGGTCTTGCTGCTGGCAATAACAATGTCTTTCTCCGAATCTTGTCTGAAAATCCAACAGTCCTAAAGACAACATACAATATTGCATCAGACATTACACTAATCACACAATCATAAATACTCTAAACTAGGGGCCACGCTAGGTATGACTCTGGTCAACTAAGGTCAAGTGTGCGTCAAATTGAATGGGTGTCGTGTCTATAATTGCTGTGAAACCAGACAGTCAATGATACAGGTCTTACCAGTACGTCAGTGTACATATGGCAGTCTTCTAACATGCTACATGGTCACAGGTCAAGATAGCTACGGGTATCCGTAATTTCATTAGGGTCACCTAGTACATATATAATTATTATTAACTAGCATTAATACTTACAATATTTATATACACCAATTAAATACATATACAATATATGTATACCAATTAATTACATATATAATATATAATAGTTGAACAATATATATATAGATCATATTGAATAATGTACACATACTAAATATATGTACATACTTTACTATACCAATTGAACAGTACTCATATACCAATGTAGATTAATTGAGTATATATACTATATTTTTATATGTAAATATACACCAATGGTATACCTATTAAACATAAACTCATGGAATACCTATACTATATATGTCAATTACATACATACCAATCATATACTACACACATACGTTCATGAAATGATGGAAATGCGGGCAGGAATGAACCTGCGCACGGGCCTGAGATCGGCTTGACGACGATGACGATAGTGAATGGTGATGATCACGACGATGGGGGGGGGGGAAGGTGATCATGATGATCAAGGTGGAGATGATGATGAAGATGATCGTGATGATGATGATGAAGATGATCGTGACCGGAGCTCGGCAGCTCATGCGAGGTGGAGGACAGGGACGTCGGGGCTGCTCTACGTTGATAGGGCTGGTGGTGGTGATGTGGAGTTCGTCGAGGGAAGAACGGCGAGGGGGAGGTAAACGGGGTTGATAGGAAGGAGGAGAGGGAGGTCCTGCTGTTCAGGCGTGGTACATCGATGTTCGACGGAGAGGCGGGGAGCTCCGGGCGGAGGATGAGGCAGGGTCGTCCGGCGGAGGATGAGATCCGGTGGAGGAGAAGTTCAGCAGGTCGGGATCGGAAGAGGTGGTGGTCGGGCTTCAGGCTCGAGGCTGCTCGCTGCAGGCTTCCGGCGTTGGCAACGCGGGTGGTTGAGAGACATCGACGGGCTGGAAGTGCTCAGGCAGGTGGTCATGCTGGAGTCGACGATGGTGGTGATGGGGACTGTACGGAGGTGGCGTTCAGTCGTGGTGGCCGCCCGGTGGTGGAGATGGCTGCTGTGAAGAAGGAAGTTGGAGGAGATGACCGGAGGTTGCTGTCGTGGTCGGGAAGGTGGTCGACGCGGTGGTGTTCAGGTGGTCGGCTGTGCAGTGGATGAGGCCGGCGGTGATCACCGGGCTGAGGCCAGAGTACGCCGGAGTACAGGACCGGCTGACCGGAGGAGGGTGGATCCAGCTTAGGGTTCTCCTTGTTTTCTTTTTAAAAGAAGAAGAAGAAGAGAAGAAGAAGAAGTTTCGGTTTTGTGGGGAGGGAGGAGAGAGAAGGTGGAGGTTTTCCAAGATGTGGGGATTAGGGCCTGCTTGGGAAAGGGTGCATGAAGAGACATTAAATAGGGGATGTGATGTGGAGTGTGTGGTGATGATAAGCCCCATTTTGAATGGGTGGCCAGGATTCGACATGAGAAAATTATTCATAGAAGGAGAGGGGTTGGGTTGACTAGTCAAAGAATTAGGGCTTCTCCATTTGGTTTGAACCAATGGGGTGTTGACACCTAATGCAACATTTGCAAATAAGCCCCCTTAAATTTGGGTATTTGCACAGACACATAAAATGATAAAAAAAATTGGTGGAGGAAATTGGTGTTTTGTGTTTTGTAGGGTGAGAGGGTGTTGTGTGTTTTGCATGGGCTTAATTAATGGGGTATTTGGATTAAATTGGGATTAGTCAAAGTTGGTATCCCTAATTTAATTAAATAAATGCAAGCGATGTTCTAAAATTAATTAGAAGTACAAGGGCTGAAATTAAGTGGGACACAAGTATCATAAATTAAGAAGACTTATAACAGAATATTACCCTAATTTGGGTTGCATGAAATAGGTCGAGATTGTGTCTCCAATTTCGATTGGAACGCACAAGGATACAAAATTGGATTTATTAAGAATTAAAATAAACGTCCGCGACGAATATTGTGCGGCTAAAATGAAGCACAAAAGAGCATAATTGTAGGTTACACAAAGGTTAGAAAAGAAGGCAGGCATGTCTAGGAAAATGTTGTAAAATTTTTTGGAAGACAAAAGCTAGGGTAGCGCTCCAAATATCGAAGCAACGGTAAGGCGCAACAATGAAATAAAATTACGGCAAATTAAATACAATTAAATATTATGCAATCATTTATACATTAATTATGAAAAAATAAAATACCCCTAATATGAAATGTGGGGGTGACAAGTCTACCCTCCTTAAAAGAATTTTGTCCTCGAAATTTAAGATCCTCAATATTCGTATTTATTCATTATTTATTTATTTTCCATCAAAATTTTAAATTCATCAAATCACATAATCATGAAGTAGATTCATTTTGCTATTTCACAAAATTTCTTCCAAAAATTCTATAAGTATCATATTTCTGAAAAATCCTCAAATTTTAAAAAAATCAAATTCCATTCGTATCATAATCTCCTCAAAAATTTGATGTTAATAATTAAATACTCAAAAATTTAATATCCAATCCTCTAATTTTAAATCCAATCAATGCACATTTATAAAATTTAAAATCTCATCCAAACTGTTTATATTCAAACACTAACCCATTAATCATCTTACTCCTCAAATTTAAATCCAATTGATGCATGTATATAAAATTTAAATTCTCATTCCAAAATTTAAAATCGAACACTAACCCATTAGTGATCTTAATCCTCGATTTCTTTTTCCACAAAAATCAAATAATGTAATAGTTATGAAATCTTCAAATACCACATTCAATATAAGTTCATAACTTGCAGTCCAATGAATATAATAATAATTTCCTTAATTTCCTCAAATGTTAGTGACATTCAATCATACCACAATCTTCATAAAAATTCATGATTTAACAAATCGTCAATTCTGTCATATTAAATTCTCAACTTTCTTCATTTAAATAAACATCTATCCTCGAAATTTAAGGCACATTGTCTCTCTTTGTCAAATTATAACCTCTTCGTTAATTCTTTACTATGGTCAAACCCTCAACAGTCAAAGTCTAAGAGAATCCTACCTATAGTCATACAACACGCAATCTAGATAAAATATGCAATCTAGATGAAACATGCATTGTTGTGGTCTCTTTTGTCATGGTATTATGGTCTCTGTCAGGGTGTACTACTAACTACATTCTAATAAGAAAAATTATTGATGCAAGCTACGGTACTAAGAAATCAAGTAACCAATCAAACAAACGGAAGAGGAACAGAAGAAAAGAACAGAACACAGTCTTCTAATCCATTAGTGGGACATCTTCAACCTCTATCATACACTTAACTCTGGCACATTTATTCATAATTCCTGTCCCTATACACTGTTACCCATATCAACTAATCACTAGTCCACGAGATATCCTTGGGTACATCCACATGACACACACATATATATTAATACCAAAATTTGATACCAAGGACCTCTTAACATAATCATCGGTCAAATGATGCATCTAAAGTTTGATACCTCTATGTATTTAGTACCATAGTTTCTACTACAATCACACTCACTGCTATCTCTCTTACCTACTACAATTGTTTATACTATTTTTTCTTATCACTCAAGTGCATACCAAGTGCAACACACCACACTGAGTACTGCTCTCTCTAATACAACTCTAGATGGACACCCAAGTCGGTTTGCAGTGCCATCTCAATCATGCTCAAGTCAACAGATCCTTACACCTATATATCATCTACTCATATACTAATATATACTTCTTACCCACCATAAAATTTTATCCTCAAAATAAAATCATCAAAATTTAACTTCTCGAACAATTTAAAAAAAAAACATATACTTCCCTCAAAAGTCAAATGCTCAAATATCGAAATAAAATTTTTAATCACTTCTAAAATTTTTATAGCTTTGACTATGTTTATTGAATCGAATTTGAATCCTCATAAAATCTTAACTCCTCAAAATTCTTAAAAATTGTAATTCATTTCCACTCTTCAAAGTATAAATTTAAATCCACAAGTATACATATAAATACTCACAGTCTCAATACTTCAAGGTGTACACAAATACATCAATTATCTACAACTCTCCACTGTGTACTAAAATTTGTACTGCCCAAATTACTTGCACTATTACTTCTAAATGATCAAAGTTATCATCACACATATTTTCTCCAATGATTTTCTATCTATATTAATTGATACACCAATCTAATTATCATCACACAAAGTACTTATTGTTATTAGCACCTTGCTCCACTAATCCTCGATATAGAATCATTAGTACCCTTGGTATGGTAACATTGACTTCATTATTAGATCACGTCATCACACTTATTAGAACTCACGATCACTTACACTTTCTATAACACCCATGTTTTACTTCACTCTCAAAGGCAGGCATATGGTTCCATATCTCGATTTATGCATACGTATCTTCTCTTAAATCTTTTACAGACTGTTACACTAATCTGTGATACACTTTATAACTTTTATTACCAATCTTGATATTTTTCTACCCATGGCACACTCATTAATACCCTTTATGCATATACATTTTTTACTCTTGACACACCCAAGTATCAATCATCAAATTGAATATCATGCTCCATTAACTTTCAATACAATTTCCTTAATACTTAATTGTTTACATGGATCACCCAGCTATATAATTTCATGACTATCCAGGACTAGCATGCTGATTCTACTTACTCTTGGAACCATCACTGATACTCTTTTCTCTTTCTATCTATAGTGCCAATACTAACTATAATAACGCCTATCATAAAACTATTGCTACAAGGTTCTATGCTATGGGTATCTCTAGATTAATGCCTACTGCTCACATGTCCAACTAAGAAACACTTACAAACTCACAAGTCACACTCAGTCAACACTAATACAAGACACAAACAAAATTACAAGTCACTAATTATCATACTATCAAGGAATCCTCGAAGAAAAGAAGCTCAAAAAGGAACTGGATAAGGACTGAAGGTATTCTACTGCTAGTAAGAAAAAGAAGTGATGGAACAAAGTCCGGTAATAACAAAATAGATAAGTATTGAGATGAGACTTTAAGAACCAATTTAAGATATAACCTGATAATCATACACGTCTGTCCGAAATTATGACACTCAGAATCCTTGCCACGCTAGTAAGCATAGATGCAATAAACGACAGGTTCCATAACTAAGGTATGCAACCCTATAATCACGTCATCTAGAATCTTCGCCATGCCAACCGGTATGGCTGCGAGAAATTCTAAATTTTATAACTAAAGTATGTACATCCAAGCCAGGTTCCTACGTTCTCGTCACGACGGCTAATATGGCTGCGATAAACTCTAGGTTCCATAACCAAAGTAGACGTTTTACCTTTCTCATTGTCCTCATCAATATATGTCATCAGATGATATCGTAAATTTTAGCCCATAAAATTCATCTCGATATGAAATCAACTCAACAACGATACCAAGAATTAAATTAACAACTGGTCAACAAGAATCAAACTCAACAATAATACCAAGATTTTAATTCAATAACTGATCAACATGAATCAAGTTCAATAACAACAAGCAAGAGCGGACGAAAACAAGAAAAAAGATTTAAATTAGAAATTATAATAAGATTCTCAAGGGTCGTCCGAGGAATCTCTCAAAAATTTATGATTGAGTATTCTCTCTCATCCTAGTATCCTATGCCCTATATCTTATCACATGCACGTAGTAGTACAACTAAGACGTCGCACTACCACGATATCACACAACTTACAAAGTCTGACCTGCATGGGCCACCACTAAAACTGGGTCACGACCCGCACCCGGTATAGGGGCACGAGAGCGTGGGTACGTCCAGCCTACGCCGCAGCATCGGCGGTAGAACGCTGTCTAGGTCATGTAATTATCTAATCAATCTCACATGAATATCCAACTCCATAAGAAGACACAGATATCATAATATAATATGGAATACTCAATCACAAAAAAATAAAGCACGATGAGATATCGAAGCAAGCAATAAAATACAAGACAAGACCAAACAACAATAAATAGTCTAACCTGCAATCAATAACATCCGGTCTCCAAGTATGTCGAAACAAGTTCTCTATGTCACAGTGTGGAAAAAATATCCAGTCAGGATTAGAATGAAATACACCTCTAACAGCAGTTCCACATATATTGACAAAATCTATACCACAGTGTAAAGAAATACAAGACAGATATGAATAACTGGCAGTAAGAATATACTGGAATAAAGGAATACTGGAATAGAGAAATACTGGAACGTCATCATCAATATACATCTAGCAATAAAATAGAAATACATGTACATGCAAGAACAATGAACTGGTATATGTAAGGGTGTACAAGAACTAGAACATGTGGAGATGCTAGATCAAAATACTAGGGATACATGTCAAGAATCATCTAACTAAGTGTGTGAAACATCAGCATATCATGTGATCGGCTTGGGACTGATAAGACTCATTACATTGATTAGCGATCATCCTTGTAAAGTTAGGCTAACCATATGTAACAGCGATGAGGCATGTAATGGTCAGGCTGCACCGACGTGAGGTATGGGTGAGCTATAATGCATGTAAAGTTTGGGTATGATCACATAAGTGACTAATATTTTCCTATTTTGCCCAGCTAGCACGATGGATTCCAAATCATGACTCCTCGTGACAGGTCTCAATAATGCCAACTCGTGTAAAGAACAGTATCAGAGTCATGTACGCTATACAACAAGAGTTATAGAGATAATCAACATAATGGAAACTGTTAGAGAATGTACTCGCCTGGGAGTCCTGCTACTAGCAATAACAATGTCTGTCTCCGAATCTTGTCTGAAAATCCAACAGTCCTAAAGACAACATACAATATTGTATCAGACATTACACTAATCACACAATCATAAATATTCTGAACTTGGGGCCACGCTAGGTATGACTCTGGTCAACTAAGGTCAAGTGTGCGTCAAATTGCATGGGTGTCGTGTCTGTAATTGTTGTTCAACCAGACAGTCAATGATACGGGTCTTGCCAGTACGTCAGTGTACATATGGAAGTCTTCTAACATGCTACATGGTCACATATCAAGATAGCTACGGATATCCGTAATTTCATTAGGGTCACCTAGTATATATATAATTATTATTAACTAGCATTAATACTTACAATATATATATATACAACAATTAAATACATATACAATATATGTACACCAATTAATTACATATATAATATATACTAGTTGAACAATATATATATATACATCATATTGAATAATGTACACATACTAAATATATGTACATACTTTACTATACCAATTGAACAATACTCATATACCAATATAGATTAATTGAGTATATATATAATATTTATATATGTATATATACACCAATGGTATACCTATTAAACATAAACTCATGGAATACCTATACTATTCTTGTCAATTACATACATACCAATCATATACTACACACATACGTTCATGAAATTATGGAAATGCGGGCAGGAACGAACCTGCGCACGGGCCTAAGATCGGCTTGACGACGATGACGATGGTGAATGGTGATGATCACGACGATGGGGGTAAAGGTGATCATGGTGATCAAGGTGGAGATGATGATGATCGTGATGATGATGATGAAGATGATCGTGATCGGAGCTCGGCAGCTCATACGAGGTGGAGGACAGGGACGTCGGGGCTGCTCTCCGTTGATGGGGCTGGTAGTGGTGATGTGGTGTTCGTCGAGGGAAGAATGACGAGGGGGAGGTGAACGGGGTTGACAAAAAGGAGGAGAGGGATGTCCTGGTGTTCGGGCATGGTGCAGCGGTGTTCGACGGAGAGGCGGGGAGCTCCGGGCGGAGGATGAGGCGGGGTCGTCCGGCGGAGGATGAGATCCGGTGGAGTTGAAGTTCAGCAGGTCAGGATCGGAAGAGGTGGTGGTCGGGCTTCAGGCTCGAGGCTGCTCACTACAGGCTTCCGGCGTTGGCAGCGCGGGTGGTTGAGAGACGTCGACGGGCTGGGAGTGCTCAGGAAGGTGGTCATGCTAGAGTCGACGATGGTGGTGATGGGGACTGTGCGGAGGTGGCGTTCAGTCGTGGTGGCCGCTCGGTGGTGGAGATGGCTGCTGTGAAGAAGGAAGTCGGAGGAGATGACCGGAGGTTGCTGTCGTGGTCAGAATGGTGGTCGACGCGGTGGTGCTGGGGGTGTTCAGGTGGTCGGCTGTGCAGTGGAGGAGGCCGATGGTGATCACCGGGCTGAGGCCGGAGTACGCCGGAGTACAGGGCTGGCTAGCCGGAGGAGGGTGGATCCGGCTTAGGGTTCTCCTTGTTTTCTTTTTAAAAGAAGAAGAAGAAGAAGAGAAGAAAAAGAAGTTTCATTTTTTGTGAGGAGGGAGGAGAGAGAAGGTGGGGGTTTTCCAAGATGTGGTGATTAGGGCCTGCTTGGGAAATGGTGCATGAAGAGACATTAAATAGGGGATGTGATGTGGAGTGTGTGGTGATGATGAGCCCCATTTTGAATGGGTGGCCAGGATTCGACATGAGGAAATCATTCATAGAAGGAGAGGGGTTGGGTTGACTAGTCAAAGAATTAGGGCTTCTCCATTTGGTTTGAACCAATGGGGTGTTGACACCTAATGCAACATTTGTAAATAAGTCCCCTTAAATTTAGGTATTTGCACAGATACATAAAATGATAAAAAAATTGGTGGAGAAAATTGGTGTTTTGTGTTTTGTAGGGTGAGGGGGTGTTGTGTGTTTTGCATAGGCTTAATTAATGGGGTATTTGGATTAAATTGGGATTAGTCAAAGTTGGTATCCCCAATTTAATTAAATAAATGCAAGCGGTGTTCTAAAATTAATTAGAAGTACAAGGGATGAAATTAAGTGGGACACAAGTATCCTAAATGAAGAAGACTCATAATAGAATATTACCCTAATTTGGGTTGCATGAAATAGGTCTAGATTGTGTCTCCAATTTCGATTGGAACGCAAAAGGATACAAAATTGGATTTATTAAGAATTAAAATAAACGTCCGCGACGAATATTGTGCGGCTAAAATGAAGCACAAGAGAGCATAATTATAGGTTACACAAATGTCAGAAAAGAAGGCAGGCATGTCTAGGACAAGGTTGTAAAATTTGTTGGAAGACAAAAGCTAGGGTAGCGCTCCAAATATCGAAGCAACGGTAAGGCGCAACAATGAAATAAAATTACGGCAAATTAAATACAATTAAATATTATGCAATCATTTATACATTAATTATGAAAAAACAAAAATACTCCTAATATGAAATGTGGGGGTGACAAGTCTACCCTCCTTAAAAGAATTTCGTCCTCGAAATTTAAGATCCTCAATAGTTGTATTTATTCATTATTTATTTATTTTCCATCAAAAATTTAAATTCATCAAATCACATAATCATGAAGTAGATTCATATTGCTATTTCACAAAATTTCTTCCAAAAATTCTGTAAGTATCATATTTCTGAAAAATCCTCAAATTAAAAAAAAAAATCGAATTCCTTTCGTATCATAATCTCCTCAAAAATTTGATGTTAATAATTAAATACTCAAAAATTTAATATCCAATCCTCTAATTTTAAATCCAATCAATGCACATTTATAAAATTTAAAATCTCATCCAAACTGTTTATATTCAAACACTAACCCATTAATCATCTTACTCCTCAAATTTAAATCCAATTGATGCATGTATATAAAATTTAAATCCTCAATCCAAAATTTAAAATCGAACACTAACCCATTAGTGATCTTAATCCTCGATTTCTTTTTCCACAAAAATCAAATAATGTAATAGTTATGAAATTTTCAAATACCACATTCAATATAAGTTCATAACTTGCAGTCCAATAAATATAATGATAATCTCCTTAATTTTATCAAATGTTAGTGACATTCAATCATACCACAATCTTCATAAAAATTCATGATTTAACAAATCGTCAATTCTGTCATATTAAATTCTCAACTCTCTCCATTTAAATAAATATCTATCCTCGAAATTTAAGGCACATTGTCTCTCTTTGTCAAATCATAACCTCTTTATTAATTCTTCACTACGGTCAAACCCTCAACAGTCAAAGTCTAAGAGAATCCTACCTATAGTCATATAACACGCAATACAACACACAATCTAGATAAAATATGCAATCTAGATGAAACATGCATGGTTGTTGTCTCTTTTGTCATGGTATTATGGTCTCTGTTAGGGTGTACTACTAACTACATTCTAATAAGAAAAATTACTGATGCAAGCTACGGTACTAAGAAATCAAGTAACCAATCAAACAGACGGAAGTAGAACAGAAGAAAAGAACAGAACACAGTCTTCTAATCCATTACTGGGACATCTTCAACTTCTATCATACACTTAACTCTGGCATTTTTATTCATAATTCCTGTCCTTATACATTGTTACCCATATCAACTAATCACTAGTCCACGAGATATCCTTGGGTACATCCACATGACATACACATATCTATTAATACCAAAATATGATACCAAGGACCTCTTAACATAATCATCGGTCAAATGATGAATCGAAAGTTTGATACCTCTATCTCTTTAGTACCATAGTTTCTACTATAAGCACACTCACTGCTAGCTCTCTTACCTACTACAATTGTTTATACTATTTGTTCTTATCACTCAAGTGCATACCAAGTACAACACACCATACTAAGTACTGCTCTCTCTAATACAACTCTAGATGGACACCCAAGTCGGTTTGCAGTGCCATCTCAATCATGCTCAAGTCAACAGATCCTTACACTTGTATATCATCTACTCATGTAATAATATATACTTCTTACCCACCATAAAATTTTATCCTCAAAATAAAATCATCAAAATTTAACTTCTCGAACAATTTAAAATAAAATGCATATACTTCCCTCAAAAGTCAAATGCTCAAATATCGAAATAAATTTTTTAATCACTTCTAAAATCCTTATAGCTTTGACTATGTTTATTGAATCGAATTTGAATCCTCATAAAATCTTAACTCCTCAAAATTCTTAAAAATTGTAATTCATTTCCACTCTTCAAAGTATAAATTTAAATCTACAAGTATACATATAAATACTCACAGTCTCAATACTTCAAGGTGTACACAAATACATCAATTATCTACAACTCTCAACTGTGTACTGAAATTTGTACTGCCCGAATTTTTTGCACTATTACTTCCAAATGATCAAAGTTATCATCACACATATTTTCTCCAATAATTTTCTATCTATATTAATTGATACACCAATCTAATTATCATCACACAAAGTACTTACTGTTATTAGCACCTTGCTCCACTAATCCTCGATATAGAATCATTAGTACCCTTGGTATGATAACATTAACTTCATCATTAGATCACCTCATCACACTTATTAGAAATCTCGATTACTTACACTTTCTATAACACCCATATTTTACTTCACTCTCAAAGGCAGGCATATGGTTCCATATCTCGATTTATGCATACTTATCTTCTCTTAAATCTTTTACAGACTGTTACACTAATCTGTGATACACTTCATAACTTTCATTACCAATCTTGATATTTTTCTACCCATGGCACCCTCATTAATACTCTTTATGCATATATATTTCTTTACTCTTGACACACCCAAGTATCAATCATCAAATTGAATATCATGCTCCATTAACTTTCAATATAATTTCCTCAATACTTAATTGTTTACATGGATCACCCAGCTATATAAATTCATGACTATCCAGGACTAGCATGCTGATTCTAATACTTACTCTTGGAACCACCACTGATACTCTTTTCTTCTTCTATCTATAGTGCCAATACTAACTATAATAACGCATATCATAGAACTATTGATACAAGGTTCTATGCTATGGGTATCTTTAGATTAATGCCTACTGCTCACATGTCCAACTAAGAAACACTTACAAACTCACAAGTCATACTCAGTCAATACTAATACAAGACACAAACAAAATTGCAAGTTACTAATTATCATACTATCAAGGAATCCTCGAAGAAAAGAAGCTTAAAAAGGAACTGGATAAGGACCGAAGGTATTCTACTACTAGTAAGGAAAAGAAGCGATAGAACAAAGTCCGGTAATAACAAAATAGATAAGTATTGAGATGAGACTTTAAGAACCAATTTAAGATACAACCTGATAATCATACACGTCTGTCCGAAATCATGACACTCAGAATCCTCGCCACGCTAGTAAGCATAGATTCGATAAACGACAGGTTCCATAACTAAGGTATGCAACCTTATAATCACTTCATCTAGAATCTTCGCCACGCCAACCGGTATGGTTGCGTAAAATTCTAAATTTTATAACTAAAGTATGTACATCCAAGTCAGGTTCCTACGTTCTCGTCACGACAGCTAATATGGCTGCGATAAACTCTAGGTTCCATAACCAAAGTAGATGTTTTACCTTTCCCACTGTCCTCATCAATATATGTCATCAGATGATACCATAAATTTTAGCCCTTAAATTCATCTCGATATGAAATTAACTCAACAACGATACCAAGAATTAAATTAATAACTGGTCAACAAGAATCAAACTCAACAATGATACCAAGATTTTAATTCAATAACTGATCAACAAGAATCAAGTTCAATAACAACAAGCGAGAGCGAACGGAAACAAGAAAAAAGATTTAAATTAGAAATTATAATAAGATTCTTAAGGGTCGTCCCAAGAATCTCTCAAAAATTTGTGATTGAGTATTCTCTCTCATCCTAGTATCATATATCCTATATCCTATCACAGGCACGCAGTAGTACAACTAAGACGTTGCACTACCACGACATCGTACAACTTGCAAAGTCTGACCTGCATGGGCCACCACTAAAAATGTGTCATGACCCGCACCCGGTATAGGGGCACGAGAGCGTGGGTACGTCCAGCCTACTCCGCAGCATCGGCGGTAGAACGCTGTCTAGGTCATGTAACTATCTAATCAATCTCACATGAATATCTAACTCCATAAGGAGACATAGATATCACAATATAATATGGAATACTCAATCATGGAAAAATAAAGCACGATGAGATATCGAAGCAAGCAATAGAATACAAGACAAGACCAAACAACAATAAATAGTCTAACCTGTAATCAATAACATCCGATCTCCAAGTATGTCGGAACAAGTTCTCTATGTCACAGTCTGTAAGAATATTCAGTCAGGATTGGAACGAAATACACCTCTAACAGTATTTCCACATATATTGACAAAATCTATAGCACAGTGTAAAGAAATACAAGACATATATGAATAACTGGCAGTAAGAATATAATGGAATAAAGGAATGATGGAATAAAGAATTACTGGAACGCCATCATCAATATACATCTAGCAATGAAATAGAAATACAAGTACATGCAAGAACAATAAACTGGTTTATGTAAGGGTGTACAAGAACTAGAACATGTGGGGATGCTAGATCAATATACTAGGGATACATGTCAAGAATCATCTAACTAAGTGTGTGAAACATCAGCATATCATATGATCAGCTTGGGACCGATAAGACTCATTATATTGATTAGCGATCATCCTTGTAAAGTTAGGCTAACCATATGTAACAGCGATGAGGCATGTAATGGTCAGGCTGCACCGACGTGAGGTGTGGGTGAGCTATGATGCATGTAAAGTTTGGGTATGATCACATAAGCTACTAATATTTCCCTATTTTGCCCATCTAGCATGATGGATTCTAAATCATGACTCCTCGTAACAGGTCTCAATAATGCCAACTCATGTAAAGAACAGTGTCAGAGTCATGTACGCTATATAACAAGAGTTATAGAGATAATCAACATAATGGAAACTGTCAGAGAATGTACTCGCCTGGGGGTCCTCCTGCTGGAAATAACAATGTCTGTCTCCGAATCTTGTCTGAAAATCCAACAGTCCTAAAGACAACATAAAATATTGTATCAGACATTACACTAATCACACAATCATAAATACTCTGAACTCGGGGCCACGCTAGGTATGACTCTGGTCAACTAATGTCAAGTGTGCGTCAAATTGCACGGATGTCGTGTCTGTAATTATTGTACAACCAGACAGTCAATGATATGGGTCTTGTCAGTACGTCAATATACATATGGCAGTCTTCTAACATGCTACATGGTCACAGGTTAAGATAGCTACGGGTATCCGTAATTTTATTAGGGTCACCTAGTACATATATAATTATTATTAACTAGCATTAATATTTATAATATATATATATATACACCAATTAAATACATATACAATATATGTATACCAATTAATTACATATATAATATATACTAGTTGAACAATATATATATACATCATATTGAATAATGTACACATACAAAATATATGTCATACTTTACTATACCAATTGAATAATACTCATATACTAATGTAGATTAATTGAGTATATATACTATATTTATATATGTATATATACACCATTGGTATACCTATTAAACATAAACTCATGGAATACCTATACTATACATGTAAATTACATACATACCAATCATATACTACACACATACGTTCATGAAATGATGGAAATACGGGCAGGAACGAACCTGCGCACGGGCCTGAGATTGGCTTGACGATGATGACGATGGTGAATGGTGATGATCACGACGATGGGGGTGAAGGTGATCGTGATGATCAAGGTGGAGATAATGATAAAGATGATCATGATGATGATGATAAAGATTATCGTGATCGGAGCTCGGTAGCTCATGCGAGGTGGAGGACAGGGACGTCAGGGCTACTCTCCGTTGATGGGGCAGGTTGTGGTGATGTGGAGTTCGTCGAGGGAAGAACGACGAGGGGGAGGTGAACGGGGTTGACATAAAGGAGGAGAGGGAGGTCCTACTGTTCAGGCGTGGTGCAGCGGTGTTCGACGAAGAGGCGGGGAGCTCCGGGCGGAGGATAAGGCAGGGTCGTCCGGCGGAGGATGAGATTCGGTGGAGGAGAAGTTCAGCAGGTCAGGATCGAAAGAGGTGGTGGTTGGGCTTCAGGCTCGAGGCAGCTTGCTGCAGGCTTCCGGCGTTGGCAGCATGGGTGGTTGAGAGACGTCGACGGGCTGGAAGTACTCAGGCAGGTGGTCATGCTGGAGTCGACGATGGTGGTGATGGGGACTGTGCGGAGGTGGCATTCAGTCGTGGTGGCCGCTTGGTGGTGGAGATGGCTGCTGTGAAGAAGGAAGTCAGAGGAGATGACCGGAGGTTGTGTCGTGGTCGGGAAGGTGGTCGACGCGGTGGTACTGGGGGTGTTCAGGTGGTCAGCTGTGCAGTGGAGGAGGCCGACGGTGATCACCGGGCTGAGGTCGGAGTACGCCGGAGTACAGGGCCGGGTGGCCGGATGAGGGTGGATCCGGCTTAGGGTTCTCCGTGTTTTCTTTTTAGAAGAAGAAGAAGAAGAAGAAGAGAAGAAGAAGAAGTTTCAGTTTTTGTGAGGAGGGAGGAGAGAGAAGGTGGGGGTTTTCCAAGATGTGGGGATTAGGGCCTGCTTAGGAAAGGGTGCATGAAGAGACATTAAATAGGGGATGTGATGTGGAGTGTGTGGTGATGATGAGCACCATTTTGAATGCGTGGCCAGGATTCGACAAAAGGAAATCATTCATAGAAGGAGAGGGGTTGGGTGACTAGTCAAAGAATTAGGGCTTCTCTATTTGGTTTGAACCAATGGGGTGTTGACACCTAATGCAATATTTGCAAATAAGCCCCCTTAAATTTGGGTATTTGCGCAGACACATAAAATAATAAAAAAATTGGTGGAGGAAATTTGTGTTTTGTAGGGTGAGGGGGTGTTGTGTGTTTTGCATGGGCTTAATTAATAGGGTATTTGGATTAAATTGGGATTAGTCAAAGTTGGTATCCCCAATTTAATTAAATAAGTGCAAACGGTGTTCTAAAATTAATTAGAAGTACAAGGACTAAAATTAAGTGGAACACAAGTATCATAAATGAAGAAGACTCATAATAGAATATTACCCTAATTTGGGTTGCACGAAATAGGTCGAGATTATATCTCCAATTTCAATTGGAACGCACAAGGATACACAATTGGATTTATTAAGAATTAAAATAAACGTCCGCGATGAATATTGTGCGGCTAAAATGAAGCACAAGAGAGCATAATTATAGGTTACATAAAGGTCAGAAAAGAAGGCAAGCATGTCTAGGACAAGGTTATAAAATTTGTTGGAAGACAAAAGCTAGGGTAGCGCTCCAAATATCGAAGCAACGGTAAGGCGCAACAATAAAATAAAATTATGGCAAATTAAATACAATTAAATATTATAGAATCATTTATACATTAATTATGAAAAAAATGAAAATACCCCTATTCTGAAATATGGGGGTGACATATCTCATTTTGTATTACTAGCTTTATGATTATCTATATAATATAGTTTGAGACGCTTTACTCTTATATATGCCATGATGATTATAAATCTTACTTTATGCTCATTTGTTGGTGATTGAGTTCGACATTCACTTTTCTACAAATTAATTAAAAATCTCATAGAATTTTTTTTCCCATTTTTATTAAGCATAAAATGTACTAGAATTATTAAAATAGGAATTTTTGTTTCGGGATCACATGGTATCATACCTAAGCCTATAGGTGTAACTTGACAATATTAAGCAAGATATGGTCATTAACGACCCCAAATAGTTTCAATACTTAATTATAGTATTTTAAAATTTGTGGAAAATTATAGATATTTAAAACCAAGAGAACCCATTTTATGACAGCCTTTCGGGAATTACTACGGGATCGCAAGGGAATATTTTGGTACCAAATTTTTTATTTAGTCTTATAATATCTAAATATATATTCTAAATTTTATTAGAATTTTCTGAAATGTATTTGAATATATTTGGAGATAAAATAAATTATTAATTATTTTTTGAATGTAAAAACTAAATTACCCAGCCAACAGCCCATTCAATAATCCAATTAGCTCCCTAGTCGGCCAGTAGGGCCCGTATGTCAGACAACCAAGATCAACAGTGGGCCCAGCTGTCAGTTGATCACCTACATGGGTGGGTTCCTATATTTGGTCCCTAATCCTAAATAAGGCAAGCCAAGCTGAGCCATATAAGGTAACCCGAGCCGACGCCCATTGAGCGTTTGATCCAGTACAGAATGCATGTATTGCTTCCATGTGGTGCTTCCATAAATGGCTGAGCCTTTTTTTGGAGTCAGCTCGTGTATTATAAATATAAGGGAATTCTAGGTATTTCTTCATCAATGAATTAGAGTAGGAATTGAGGAGAGGATTACACAATTCGCAAAGAGTTTTCGAGCAAATCCGGTGTCCGAATCCGCTCCAAAGTTTTTTTTAGAACATTATCAAGGTTAGTTTTCCTAATCTATAATTTATTTCCAATAATTAGAGTATAACCATCACTTTTCAGGATATGAGTATTTATGTCATTGGTAATATATTTATTGATTTTAATAATAATTGGTGTGATTGTTTATATATAATTAATTAATATAGAGGATGGTGCATGATTAGCCCTTAGTTAGACTAGTTGCTAATGAACCCAACTAGACTTAAACCCAACTAGACTTGTCATGACCAATAGATTAACCCAATAAATTAGTCTTGGTTAACTAGTTAAATTAGAGGGAATGAATAGAATACCTCATTCATTTAATATTGAACATTCATTAGTTAAATCCCTCATTAGTCAAACTCTTCATAAAAAACCTTGGAGGGCATGTTGGACTTTTTAAACCAACTAACCCTAACCTAGTGTGGCCGATCCTATTTAGGAGGAGGGAGCCCCCCTCTTCTTCATTAGTTGTTCATGAAGAAACCCTAAGTTGAGTTCTTCTCCCCAAGCATTCATTCCTCCACCAAATTCATCCAAATCAATCCCAATCCCTACCATTTTTATCTCCAAGGAGATCTAGAAACTTGAAGGTTGCAAGAGGCTTGAGGAAGAGGAGTTTGGCTAAAGTTTGGTGTTCATTCCTCACTTTTGTGCTCATTGAAGGAACCACATTAGAAATTCATCTCCCAATAGGTAAAAAAACCTTTTTTTCCTTATTATTTTATTTTTGAATGGTATATTAAACCCATAGGAACCCTTCTTTGGTTCAAGACTACACATAGGAAGAAGAACTAGGTCCATATGAGGCATATGGAGAAAGTTAGATTAAGTTTTATGACCATTTGGAGAAAACATCGAGGTGGAACACCAAGTGTTTGATAAAATACCTAGTGGATCATTATTCACTATTTTATATTGCTTATTGGTATTTTGGATGTTTTATGAGAATTTGGTTATGATTCGAAGTGATTTGAGCGATTATCACATCAGTATCAAGGTGTGATACCCATATGTGGCTTGATGCATACCAAGTGTTTATTAGAATGATATAGGTATGTGAGTGTCTAATTGAGTATTAGATTTATATAGTTTGGTATATTGTATTTATTATGTCTAGTATGATATTGATATAAATATATGCTATATGTATATATGTAAACTATATATAAATGTGTATGAATGTTAATCTGTGTGTGTGAGTTACAGTATGGAAGTGAAGGGGTATGGGGGGGGGGCTTACCTGTATGTGAGTGTGAAGATATAAGTATCTGGATAAGTGTATCAATTGGGGAAGGAAAACTATGAGTGCTCAAGTGTGTGTGTAGGTGACAATATAGTGTCATAGTGTTTACGTATTGTCTGGGTATGTAGGGTATGGCTAAGTGTATCACTGTATCAATAGTAGTTAGCTCTAAGTGTGGAGTTTAGTTGAGGGTTGAGGAGGTGATGGTATCGGACTATACTGCACATAGTAGTAGAAGCAACAATAGCACCCAACAGTAGCAAACTCAGGTAGGCACTACTTAAGTGCAAATTTAGGGAGGTTACTGCTATGTGGGAAGTAGGGGACTTTTATATGGTTCGTTTCAGATGTTTGCGTAAGGAGTGGGAGGAGCGGAGTAGCCTCAGTAGAAAAAGTTGTTGCTAACAGCTAGATGCAGGTTTGTGGGTTGTAAGGCTCGAGTATACTATAATTTTGGGACTGCAATAATCTGCAGTTAGATGCACAGGGTAAGATGATGCAGTCATTATTTAATTGCATCGCAGTGCAATATTTGAGAAACTACAACGAGCAACATAGGGGGTTCTGGAGGGGTATGAGTTAAGGGTAGTGTAGATTCTGTGTGTGTGTGTGCTAGTGCACAGGCCTGGGGTAATGTCTTGTGTGAACAAGTGTATATGTGTTGATTTTGCAGGTGCATTAAAGTATCTATGATACCTGAAAGATATGTAAGATAAAGTTAAGGGGAAATGTTAGATGTCTCAAGGCAAGTAGGTATCAGCTAGATAGGTCTCTGGGTTTTAAATTTGAGTATCAACCAAAGGTTAATTCAGTAGAACATAGGAGCAGTACACTTTCTTGCACTGCATAGGTTAGGGGCAAATCAGTGAGTAATGTGTGTCTTGAAAGTCTGGGCATCTATTGACAAGTATCAGTGGGGTGTCTAGTATGTATGATGATATAGTTTATCGATTTGAGGGAATGCAGGTCGGGTATTGGGGCTATTGCAGACTGAACTGCAACATTACTTGCTGCCTTGCAAGTTGCAGTTTTCTAGTAGCTAAGTAGCCATATGAGAGAGGGGGGTTTGCCTGGAAGTGTATGCAACATGGTACTTGGCACAGTGACCAGGTGGAAGTAAAATAGATTGCAAGTGAGATCAAGGTGACAGTTTGTGCACCATTGTGTGTAATATTGAGGGTAGTGTTTGGGTAGGTTATGTGAGACATTGAATTGAGTGGTAGTTTGGTTGAGGTATATGTGTTAACATGTTAAGCATCAGTTAGAGAATGAGTTACTTAGTATCAATCATTAGTATGCCAGTTAGCATAGGTATCGTAGTAAGTATTAGTTAGTTCAGTGGTAGTACGTGATATCAGTTAAGTGTATAACACTTAGTTAGTTAGTAATATAAATTAATGTACTCTAGATATAGAGTATCACTAGATACTATATATATATATATAATAGTATATATAAGTGAGTTAGTATATATATAGATACGTAGAGTATCTTATTATATAGATATTAGTGTTATTAACTAATATAGCTAGTTAATAGCTTATATGAGTCTAATTCTCTTAGTGTGAACCTGGAAACTTGTGTATGACCTAATTTTGACTAATTTGACCTTAAAAGTCAACCTTTGACCTAGTTTGACTATCATGACCTAGAAATGACCAAGAAATTCCATTTTAACTTAATTAAACTTTTTTATTCCTTTATTACACCAAATGACATGATATTTCATATATAGGTTTGTGTGATACCAGTTTAGACACCATTTCTTGTCATTTGCTCAGGACCTCAGGCGAGTATATTTTTTTTGTTAGTTTTTAGTACTTGATAGTATATATATCACATATTTTAGATATATTTTACTTGATTCTAATACCATGTTACACGGGCTGGTATTATATGGATAGAGTCAGGAGATATTATTTATTTGATGTGCGCATCGGATACTCCTTACACATGTACTTTATCATGTGCATTGGGTATTCCTTATGCTCGTATCTATTCGTGTTCTCCGTATGCTCATATTATATTCGTGTTCGTAACATACCATGATTTAATCCATGAATATTAGTCAGGGTGGGAGAGTAGGAGTTGGTTATGTGATCAAATATTTAGTGTATTCGTGTGCATGCCAATTCTATGATACACGTATAATTGAGTTACCGTAGTATATAGACTTGTGTAACCCAAAATGATCACATAATAAACTTTGTACTCTAAAATCACTTAGATAGTATCACCAGTTCTCTTATTTATAGTTCATACCATATTCTTGTATCTACTTTTCCATTTATCCTTGTGTTTATATGCCTAATTCAGCTGTATTTTCATTTCCTGCGTATCTTGCATCTTGTATTCTTTTCTATTGTTGCTATATATTCTCTACTATGTATATGAAACTGCTTTAAGAGTTTTGTACTTCACTCCAATCCTGACTGGATATATTTTTCTAAACGTCTATTTAGAGGACTGGTGTCCTACCTACTACAGCCCTCAGGACGGAGAGCCAACTGAGGGAGCACCTTTAGCCCAGGACAATCCTGTACCAGTTGTCGAGGAGACACACCTAGCTATATCAGACCCTTACCTAGTATTTATTGTACTGGATATGTCTCCAACATTAGACTATGGCATGTTATTTACATTGAGACCATAATGTTTATTGCTAGACTCTCGATTTGGATATTTTTGAAACTTGTGATTCCCTTCTTACTTATGATATCGTGCCATTATCTGTCTCTAGTTTGGTGATAGAGTATTAATGCTATATATATTCATCTTGTCCTCCTTATGGAGTTGAGTTACCATTGACATGTTATATATATTTATATATATATATTATTGTGTGAGTTTATTAGATTATGTTGTGGACCTTTACAGCGTTTTACCGTCGATACTGTTGTAGAAGCATGAAAAATACGCCGGATGACTATACGCGGCATATGGGTGCAGAGCAGCGTAAGCAGAGGCCTTCAGAGCCATCAAAGCGTGCAACAGAGCCCTTTCCGCTAAAAAACACAGCGTGAAATATGAAAGCTCGAAGGACCATCCGCGTAAGGCAGTACGTCCAAGCCGCTTCAGCGTAAACAAGGTGCTTCATCGCCTCCAGGGCGTAAAACTCATCCTCTTTCAAACATAGCATTGAGGTGTGCAAGAGACGCTTTGTATTCTCTGAAGTGAACCTGTCAAAGCCTACAATAAACCTGACGTCTGGACTTCTGACAAAAGGATACGGCTCGACTACCCAGGCGACGGCTATAATGATGGCACAGCACTGCGACCCAGGCTGTCAAATACCGCCATCCCCTTCGCGTAAACTGCTTTTACAAGCATGAAGGGATACGCTGCCTTATTTTACATAGGCAAAACGCGAGCTATTTACGTTCTGCAGTAGACAAACCGCCTGCCACACCAAAAGCTGCATTCTGTACGGAGTTCGAGGCACCTCTCTTCGTCTAATGCGTAGTGCGGTGACAGTTTCTCAAGGCACGTCTCTGCGACTGATGTGCAGAAAGGGTTGCAGACCGTCAAAGAATACGCCTCCATATTTAATGCACAGGATGGTGGCAAATCTTGACATTTAATGCAAGAGATTTGATTATATCTTCAAAAGCCGTAATTCCGGCTAAGACGTCCACATCAGCACTGTGGCACGGTACGCAGCGGCTTCTACGCCCATCCAACGTTTGTGCTCATTCGGCTTCCACGCCTGCTCGGCCTCTGTGCCCATTCGGCTTCTACGCCTGCTCGACCTCTGTGCCCATTCGGCTTCTACGCCTGCTCGACCTCTGTGCCCATTCGACTTCTATGCCTGCTCGGCCTCTACGACCACTCGGCTTCTACGTCTGTTCGGCTTCTACGCCTGTTCGGCTTCTATGCCGGTTTGATAACTATTTGGCTTCTATGCCATGGTGACAGACATTTGGCTTCTATGCCAACCTCTTCTACACAATGGATACCTACCTACGTAGCTTTTACGCCGTGATCTTCGTAGCGATTATACGCGTTATGTCCCTTAGTTGGACCCGCGTCACACGCTCATTCAAAAGATCATCTATACGCAGGCATTGGTTATTTTAACCGTTGTGTAAAAGGGTGCTATACTTTCCACTCCTCGGTTTACACCGACGGAGTGGTCACTGTCACTATAAATCTATAAATAGAGACCTCTATCAATGAGAAAAAAGGTCAAAAATTTGGTCAAGAATACCAATATCAGATCAAGGGTGGGAAAATTGGTCAAGAATACCAATATCAGATCAAGGGTCGGAAAATTGGTCAAGAATACCAATATCAGATCAAGGGTCGACAAATTGGAAGATCGAACCAGAGAGAGAGAGGGAGAGAAAGAGAGAGAGTCCGGAGCTTTGGCAAAGAGTAGGGATCGACGACTTTGGCATCGTGCATCCACCCTCTTCTGCAACCTTCGAAGCTGCTTCCCGCCTTCTACGACACTTCTTCAACATCGTGTGGTCCAAGGGCTAAAGTGATCGACTGCAGATCAGACACCTATAGCAATATCTATCCAGATTAAATAAATTGTACTCCCATATCCTCGTATAGGATCAAATTGTACAAGTTTGTTTGTAAACAAAAGAAGGCGGGTTCCGTGTAAACCCCATATTGAATATATTTTCATTCTTTCGTTTAATACCACAAACAAGATGGCGACTCTGCTGGAGACATCTTTCTCTTCTGATGAGGAAGCAATTGCTCAACACGATACGGTATCCGTGGGATCCGTGAAGAAGACACTGGTCGTCCAATTCGACCAGTCTGCCTACGAAGACATGCTTCGAACCGGGGGTAGCTCTCACTCTCTCTCCGTCCAAGACAACAGGAAGCTACGCAAGGTCTGGATGCCCAAGATATCCTCTACCATTCCTGTGGACTCTCCGATCTCTACGACCTCTCCGACCAATAAGGTTGTAGCATTGCTCCCTTCGTGCCCTGCACATAAAATTCAGTCTCCCGCTATGCGCGGTACAGACGAAACTTCGGGCAAAGCCTCAGCGCTGACCCAGAAGTATCTACTGCGCTCTACGCGTAGGAACCAGTCTCCCGCTACGCGCGGTACAGACAAAACTTCGGGCAAAGCCTCAGCACTAACCCAGAAGTATCCACTGCGCTCTACGCGCAGAAACCAGTCTCCCGCTATGCGCGGTACAGACCAAACTTCTGATGATGCCTCAGCGCCAAGTCAGAAGTACAAATCATGCTCCATGCGCAAGACAACATCTGACCTCTACGGGGAACCAGATGTGCGCCGTGATTTCCGTAGGAGGAAGCAAGCGGCGGGGTACTCAACTTCTCGGCCGTTACGCCAGCAAAGAAGCAATCTGCCTACCTTCCGGATTATGCGGAAAGTCGACGGCCGACTGAGGACCTCTTCAGCTTTACGCCAGTCTAAGCAAATCTCCAAATTATGCCAAGCGAAGTCCCACGACGTAAAGCAAGCTCAGGTTACGGGAAGAAACCCTCCCCGAGGATTATTTGCCACCCAGATGGCCAATCTGTTGTACACAGGTGGCGTAGGGAAAACCATGGTGCCCAATCTCCGTATGCCCACTAATAGGGACAGAAGGAACAAGCCATCGTCTTCTTTCTCTACTCCTCCTGACTTGTGCGCATATCTAATCCAGAAGCGTAAGGAAAGGGGACCTTCCAACATGTCTATTACGCCCCCTAGTGAGCAATGTTGTAATAGTCATAAAATTGTGATTGACTGCTGCTGTTCTAAAGCTAAATGGTCGGTTTTTGACCGATTGAGCTACTCTCAGTCTTTTCCGGAAGAAGAGCCCGCGTATGCATCCGTGAACATGGCTTCACACACACCTAGAGAAGGGTCGACCTCAAGACGTCATCCCTCTGGGCCTCCGAGTCGAAGGAGATTCGAAGACCTCCTCAGGAACACTGAAGCTGGGGTGTTCTAAAACACCCGTGCAAGGTCACAGCAACCAGCTTCGTACTCGTCTGATTCTGACGCTGGGGGTCGCCAATCTCCTAGATCAGATGCTGAGAGTATAGAGTCGACTTCTGCAGCGACCTATACTTATCCTTCGAGGATGCCCAGGGAAATGGGAGTTTACGTCGTTGAAGATGAACGCGAGGAAGCTTCGCCGTCAAGAAACGCGGAACAACGCATCACTGTACTGGAGACATCGCTGAAACAAATGCAATCCATGATGGAGAACATGCACCAGATGATGCTAACTCAGCACGCAGCTGCCATGGCTCAAACGTCGGTCCCGCCAACTCAGATACGTGTGGGGGTGGACTTACCACCATCCAACCCGAGCCAAGAGCCTGCTCTAGATCAAGAGTCAGCAGTTCCTCCGCCTCCTCATTCGGAGAATATATTACCTCCTGTTGGAGTCACGATACAACCAACTCCGCACTACACCGTAGTCCCGCTTCCAACTGAAAATCCGATGCAGGCAGTACGGGAGTTGAAAGCCCAGTTTGACGCCTTGAAGCACAAAGATCAGCTCAAGAAACTGGGAATTAACCAGCCTTACCCAGCTATCTGGGAAGAAGTCCCTTTCCCTCCGAGGTACAAACCTCAGACTATGGCTCTCTTCGAGGGAAAAACATCACCAAGTCAGTACATGAACTATTTCAGTATGATGACGGTGTTGCTACAAGGGAACGACGCTCTCCTTACTCGGGTGTTCAAAGGCTGCCTCTCAGGAGTAGCCTATCAGTGGTACCGTAGCTTGGCGGACAACTGTATTACTTCCTTCGAAGACTTCAAAGCTTTATTCTTCACGCGATTCTACGAGGGCGGAATGGACATGTCTATGTCCTCTCTCATCGAAGTCAAGCAGAGGGAAAAGGAGGACGTCCGTACCTTCGTCGAACGTTTTCGTCAAGCCACCTTACAGATGCCTCCAGGAGTTCCAGACTCCACGTTAGTAGACATTTGCAGGAAGAACCTCCTTCCCATAGTCTCGGTGTTTACAGGACCATATCAGTTCCATGCTTGGCCCTCGTTCATCATCTCGACAGTGGCCGCCGAAGATAACAGTCGTAAGGCGCGCGACAATGGCATCATGATCTCCGCCTCCGACAGAGGCAAGAAGTCATCTCCCAACAGCGACCATCCCCGTAGCTCTAAGGGAAAAGAAGCTCTGACGGTCAATATGTCCCGACAAAAGACTGCGGCGACCACGCAGGCGAGACCCGAGACTTCGAGGCCCGTCGAAGTCTACTCTTTTGACGATGACGATATCCCAAGTATATTCGAGTGTCTCATCAAGAGCGGCAAGATCACCCTTGTAGAGCTAAGGCGACCCCAAGAAGTCGGCAGTACTGACGACCCCAAATACTGCATCTTCCACAGATACGTACACCACCCAACAAAGGCGTGTTACATACTGAAAAGGAAGATCCAGGGGTTAATCGATGCTAAGGCCATCACTCTGCACAATACCGAGAATACGGTCACGGCCAACATGATTTCTCTGTGGTTTGGCGATCTGCCTTCCCAAGAAGTCATGGACGGTGTCACGCCCATTTCCCGGACCACGATGGACATCGTCAATCTTCCTCCAGCTAGGGGTCGAAATCATGACCTGGTACCCTAACCACCCGGCAAGGCGAGATTATGTGGGTTCATTCGGATTTGGTGTCAGAGCTCGAGGAGGAGACTAAAGCTACTAAAGCTACGTCTAGAAAAATCTTCAAATGTAAACCATACCATATGGTCGCAACTTCTTCGCCATCAGACGAAGACGAGGTATTTGCTGCAACCCGTTCAGGGAAAGCCTACCTCAACGACTACGGATCGAGTCAAAAAGATGCACCGGCGGACGCTCCAACTGCCAAACCTTCAGGACCAGGCCCCACCGTACCAGAGGCCAGCCCTTCAAAACTGACGACGTCGGACAAAAGGAAACAAAGAGAAGTGCGCTTTGATAAACCTGTGAAAAACATTCCAAACAAAGGTTTTGAGAAGCCGTACATCTTCGACATCCTGGTCCAACTGGCTAATACACCAGCCAGGCTCTCCATCTTTGAGCTACTCAGGCTCTCCTAAGACACTCGTCTAGCCCTAAGTGAAGCGCTGATGCAGGCAAAGGCATGCTTGACCCAGCTCAAGTCCCCCGACGAAGAACCAGTGGCAATGCCACAGTATGATAGAGTTGGTCCCAAATATCACTTTCACCCAAGACGACATGCTGTTAAAACATAACAAGCATGACAGGCCCCTCTATTACACCGGGTACGTTGGTTCCATGGAGGTCGATCGGATTCACATAGATTCGGGATCGTCGATCAGCATCATCCCTCACAGTCTGCTTAGACCATTGAGGATTCCTACCAGCGAACTGGCTTACACCTCCACTACGATCGTGGATTTCAATACCGGAAGAAGTAAGCCGTTGGGAAAGATTCGCCTAAGGATCCAGATTGGCAACCTCAGATTGGTGGCCATATGTTATGTGATCGATTCAGAGGTGTCCTACAACATTTTGCTGGGAAGACCGTGGATCCATGATCACAACATCGTTCCTTCAACTCTACATCAATGTCTTAAATATGTAGACCCCCAAGGAATGGTACAAACGGAGGTTGCCGACCTAAACCCATTTAAAGGAGTAGAATCCTACTATTCCGACACCGTGTTGTACTCTCAAGACCGCACGGAAGAAGTGTCGGGCGAGACGGAGAAGGAATCCCACCGGGAGCCAGGAGAACCCTCTGCCGCACTACCGCTGTCAATCAGAGTGAAAGGACGAACCACTCCTCTAAAAGCCATAGAGCCTATGGCTATTCACCTGAACAAATCCAGCTCAGGAAAAGGAAGCAATTCTTCAGTGGTCACTCTAAACCAGAAGCCTCCACCTTTGGTCATCAACCTTCGACGCAACGGGCAGCCGACCGATGTAAACGCAACCAGGAACGAAGTTCCAGATGATAATAAACATCCTCTTTTCCAGTACGTAAACACTCAAATTCTAAAACAGGAATCTACTCCCCGTGACGAGGTACAACCCATAGCACAAAAATTCTTGGAAGTTATGAACTCCTACCGTCCGTATGTCTGGGAAGTAGCATCATCATCCAACGTCGTCACAACATATGGGCCACGGGAGGATTCTATCTTCATTGTCCCGCCTACCTGCAGCAGCCAGCGTTCAATAGTCTTCGGCCACATGCACAATCAACCGGCTATCCAGGAAGATTCTTTCGATGACGATACTGGAAAAATACAAGTTCACCAATACAGCCCGCAGGCGTTGAGGATCATGCAAAACATGGGCTATGACTTGGAGCGGAAGCCAGGCCTCAACTACGGAAGGGGAAGACGAACGCCGCTGCGCGGCGACCCTCGCTATCAGCAAACCCATTTCGGGTTAGGATATGCCACCTCCCTTACGACTTCTAAGTCAGACGAGGATATCTTTTCCTCCTCCCAGAACGGCCCGTCGCCCTCCGACTCACCTGAAGCTCTCAAACAAGCATTATCAGCAAATATGGTGATGGCAGATCCCTTCGAAGCAGACGAACAGGATTCTGAGCCGTTTGAGAATGACTCTTGGGCTCAACAAATGGATACGTAGTAGGAATTCCGCTTCGAGCAGAGGGAACCTCCCACCAAAGACGAAGTTATCCAGGTTGATGTTGGGGGTGAACTTTCGCCAAAACCAATATTCATCAGTAACAACCTTTCCCCAGCTGAACGGGAAGAAGTTATCCAACTGATAAAAGAATATATCGACGTCTTTGCGTGGAATTATGAGGATATGCCGGGCCTTGACCCAAAGGTGGCTACTCATAAGCTCAATATATTGACCGACTCGAAGCCTATGAAGCAGCACCAACGCCGGTTCCGCTCGGACATGATGGACGCCATCAAAGCTGAAGTCAAGAAGTTGATAGCCTGCGGTTTCATCCGGGAAGAACAACATCCCGACTGGGTCGCCAACGTTATCCCAGTTATGAAGAAAAATGGTAAAATACGTATCTGCATCGATTACCGAGATCTGAATGCAGCTTGCCCCAAGAATGAGTTCCCTCTCCCCATCATGGACATCATGATCGACAACACCTGCAATTTTGAACGCATGTCTTTCATGGACGAATTCTTCGGATATAATCAGATCAAGATGCATCCTGAAGACGAGAAGCACACTGCCTTCCGGACCCCGTTGGGAGTATATTGCTATACGGTCATGCCCTTCGGATTGAAGAACGCCGGAGCTACATACCAACGGGCTATGAGTAACATATTCCACAAGCATCTACGCAAAACAGTAGAATGTTACGTGGACGACATAGCCGTCCAGAGCCGCCTCAAAGATGATCACCTTCAAGACTTGAGGACGGTATTCGAGTTAATGCGCCAACATCAACTCAAGATAAACCCTACGAAGTCCTTCCTAGGTGTATCTAGTGGCAAATTCCTGGGATTTGTCATTACCGCTAAAGGCATCCAGGTGGACCCTGACAAAGTCCAGGCCATCGTAGAAATGCGACCGCCCCACAATCTGAGGGAACTCCGGGGATTTCAAGGCCATCTGGCTTATATCCGGAGGTTCATATCCAACCTCTCTAGAAGATGTCAGCCCTTTTTGCATCTCATGAAGAAAGGTGTATCCTTCGTATGGGACGAAACCTGTCAGCAAGCATTCGGGGATATCAAACGCTACCTCACCAGTCCGCCAGTTCTGGTGCCTCCCATCATGGGGAGACCATTCTTGCTGTACGTTTGAGCGATGGATCATTCGCTAGGAGCTCTTCTCGCGCAGAAGAATGATGTGGGGCATGAATAGGCTATCTACTACCTCAGCAGGAGGATGGTCGGAGCCGAACACCGGTATAACCCAGTGGAGAAAGAATGTTTGGCTCTGATGTTCGCTATCCAGAAGACGCGACACTATGTCACCGGCCAGACTATTCATATCATCTCCAGGATCAACCCTCTCCGAGTACTGATGAGCAAGCCAAGTGTTCTTAATTCTCAACTCGCAACTTGGGCGATGCTGTTAACACCATATGACATGGTATACGTCCCGCAGAAGTCCATCAAAGGCCATGCGTTGGCCGACTTCCTAGCTGCTCATCCGATCCCGGAGGCCTCCAAATTATACGAAGATATTCCCGACAAAATTGCAGAATATAATTCCGCAATGGAAAGTAACACATGGCAACTGTTCTTCGACGGCGCCTTCAGGACTGGTCCCCAGGGAAACGTGGTTTCAGGGGTAGGAATCGTCCTGGTCACTCCTGATAAACTCGTCATCTATCGGGCATGTTCTCTTAACGAACCATGCTCCAACAATGTGGCAGAATACAACATCCTGTTAATTGGGCTCCAAGTCGCTAAAGAGCTGGGGGTCGAGTCCCTGGAAGCTTTTGGTGATTCTCTGCTTATCGTCAATCAAGTCAGAGGAATATATAAAGTCCGAAATCTAGACCTCATCCCCTATCACCAAGCAACGGTCGAGATAGCCATGACGTTCAAAGGGTTCTTCCTAGAGCATGTACCTCGATCTCAGAATCTGGAAGCTGATGCCCTAGCCAGTCTAGCTGCGGATTTAGCCACTCCTATAAGAAGGCAGGATTCGGTAATCCTTCTTAACAGAGATTTATTCTGCGTGAAGAACAACTTTCACATAGAACGCAGCTACGCTGTGAACACGGATCCCCCTGGAAGAGACTGGAGAAGTCCCTTCATAGATTTTGTCGCATACAGAATCTTGCCAGAGGACCCCAAAGAAGCAGTATCCGTCAAAAGACGATTATTACGCTTCTACTTCGATGCATCTTCACAGTGCCTATATCGCCGGACCTACGACGGACTGCTATTAAGATGTCTCTCTGACGACGAAGCACAGCAGATTATCCGGGAAGCTCACGACGGCGTATGCGGAGCGCACCAGCCCGGTCCTAAGCTACAAGATCGTATTAGGAGAATAGGCTATTACTGGCCCACTATGATCACGGATGCGATCAACTATGCAAGACAATGCAGGGCCTGTCAGGTTCATGCAGACTTCATACACCAACCGTCTGAATATCTACATCCTACGGTTGCGTCCTGGCCTTTCGAAGCATGGGGTATGGATATCATTGGTCCTATTCATCCGTCTTCTTCCAGAGGTCACCGGTTCATACTGGCCATCACGGATTACTTCTCCAAATGGGCAGAGACGATCCCTCTGGCTGAGGTAAAGGCGTCTGACATAATCAGCTTCATCAAGCATCACGTCATCTATCGCTTTGGGATTCCCCGAAGGATAATCCATGACAATGGGCCTCAGTTCATCAGCCAGGCATTTCATCAATTTTGCTATAAAAATTTAATACATAATATTGCCTCTACGGCATATTATCCATCTGCTAATGGTTTGGCGGAAGCTTTCAACAAAACCATTATCAAACTCTTGAAGAAGTTCGTCTCTTCAAACAAAAGAGACTGGAATGAGAAGCTGGGCGAATGTCTCTTGGCATACCGCACAACGGTACGAACACCAACAGGTTGTACCCCATTTTTACTGGTCTACGGGAGCGAAGCAGTTCTCCCCATTGAAATCCAGATCCTGTCACTCAGGATAGCTGTGACTAATGAGCTGACCCGAGAAAAGAATGACCTGTTGAGGCTTCAGGAGCTCGAAGGATTAGACGAGAAACGCCTCCAAGCTCAATAGCGCATCGCGCTCTACCAAGCACGTATTTCCAGAGCTTTCAATCATAAAGTAAAGGAAATAGTGTTCAAAGTCGGCGAGCTAGTTTTAGCCGTAAGAAGGCCGATGATTCTTACTCACAGGAGTAAAGGGAAATTCCAGCCCAAGTGGGAAGGCCCTTATGTGATCGAGACAACGTTCTCGAACGGCGCTTACAGGTTAGCCTAACCTAATGGAGACCTGTTAATGGCTCCTATTAACGGTAAATTTCTGAAGAGGTACTATGCTTAACCTCCTCCGCTCAAGTGAAATATAGCGAGAATCTCAAAGTCTGACCAAACTACTTCCAAAACGAAACTAGTTAGGTCATATTCTATCATGTCAGTATGACCTCTGAATAGGTATGTCCTGCTAGAATTTCGTCGAGAGTCTATCATGTTCATACTACCTCTGATATCACTCTCGCCCAAACCTGTCATTTACATTCCGAAATGATGGGTCCACAAAGTCAGAAAAGATTCGCTTTATTTATTCCCGAAAGGAGCAAAATTACATTGGGGAAGCAAAAAGAAGAAAGGGTACATCATTGTGGGGGAGCAGTCAGATCGCGAATCAGCTTCGCCAGTGCAGCCCCTCTCTCGTCCCTGCAAACCAAGGCATCAGCGCGAGCCTGTTCCAACCGTGCCTCGGGATTGTTCGTGAAGGACAGTTCGGCCCTTGCCCGAAGAGAGCCAGCTCGGGCAGCTTCTGCATGCTCCAGGTCCCGTCGCGCGGTGCTCAGTCGACCAGTCGCTACGTCTAGACCTGCCAGCGACTGAAAAGCCCACTCCTCTGCCAGAGCGAGTTTCTCCTTCAACTTGCGAATCCTCGCTGTGTTCCCTTCGTGCTCGGATTGTCACTTTGTCTCAAGAGCAAGAGCCTTCTCCACGACAGCTTTTCTTTTATCCATCTCCAGTTTATGTGCTTTGATGGAATTATCTAAGCTCTCCAGCTGTTTGGTAAGCCGCGCAGTCATGGAGTCGTATCTGGCCTGGACTTCGGCTTTAAAACTGCCCCGAGTCAGCTGCAAGTATTCGTTAATAGGTTGCTCCAACCCATTAACCATCGCCTCCAGGGCGTCAGCTACCCCGGAATCACCGAACTCTCTGACAGCCCCAATCGAAAACTGGGAAGCCTTCTTCAGACGCTCAAAATCCAGATTCTTCGCCAACACCATTGATATCAGCGTGTTCAAATTGGTGTAGAAGGTGCTGGTATACAGCTCGATCAGCGCAACCAGATCTTGTTGGACGCCAGGAGTGGCCGCGATATTGGCGAGTTCCCCTCCAGGAATAATTGCAGACGAGGTAGCCACATCCGCCGCCTCGACAGGTGGTGCGATCAAAGAAGGCACGACAACAACGGTAGAGATCATCGACATACTCACAAGAGGCGAGGTCATGATGACGGGTTCGTCCTCCTCTTGAGGAGACGAAACTACTCCGGGCGAGCTGGCCCCCGAAGGTATTTCTTTCTCGAAGTCGAACGCCTCCGTATCATCGTCAGGAGCCCGAGCAGAGACAGAATGCGCTTTAACGCTATACTCCCTGTGGGCGCCATCCCCTGAGAAGAGGACAAGAAAGTTGATATCAATATGATAGTAATCTTTCTAAGAGGAGACATAAAGATGACCTTTACCCTTAGCCAACGGTATATATGCCGCGTCTGCAGCCGATGTAGCTATATCACGCCTTAATGACGCAATATGAACTGTCATACCTGGAGAAGGAGGTGGGCCAACCGACATCGCCAGGAGCTCCACCAAGCCTTCACCGAGACGCGGTCGAGGTTCGTCAACTAGAACCTCACTGGTCATGCTCACGGACGCGGCAGGAGTTTCATCCGTTGCTGATCCAGGGAAAGATTCTCCCATTTGCCTCGGCCACGCAGGCGATTTCATTCCACTACCGGAGGCAGTGGCAACAACGGCAGCCTCAAGCAGGAGTTCTCCGGCACCGCCAGCCGAAACTGAGGGTCCCTCTCCGAGAGGCGGGGAACCTCCAATCAAAGGGACATCCCTAACAGAAGAGGCAGCAGGTTCTTCTCTAGGAGCCTCAATGCCAGAAATCCGGAGAGGGCGATCAACCGTCTTCTTCTTCCTCTTGCGAGGGGAAGTCTGCTTCGAAATAGGAGCCCTTCGCTTCCCCGAGACCGCCAAAGCCCCCGCAGGCGGAGGCACTTCACACCTCGGCTCCGACACTAGAGGCTCATCCAGAATGACGGACTCCTCACCTTCGTCAGATGAAACCGAGGGGACTTCGATCCTTCCCCCAGGCTTGGAAGAAGGCACCCTGAAGCTTCCACGCGTGTCAAAATCGTGATGGAGGGTGTTGATCGCCACGTAGAACTGAGCGTACGAATGGAGGATGCGCAGCTCCGTGGAGAGGGTGGCGACCGGCACGATGAAGATTGCTCCCGTGTAGCCCATGATAAAGTACCGCCATCCCCTAGCTCCATCAATGAGTCCGCCCCTGTACCTGAAGCTGGTAATGGCATTGCCCACGTGCAACTGATCATACCCAAACTGCCTGGCGAACCGACTGGGCAAGTAAGGCTCGAAGAAGCAATGATCTTCGCTTCTGTACAGCAGATGGGAGGGTCGGATACAGACCAACCAATTAAAAGCTTCCGGAGAAAGATTGGTCTTTTCTCCGCCTAAATCCTCAAGCCTAATCCCCGACTGATTTCGATGTACAGAAGGGACAATGCACAGGAGCTTCCAGCAATAACTGAGGCTCAGCGCCAGCCGACAGTCCACGACTGTGTTCACGTTCCAGAGGGAGTCCTTGTAGTTCAGCAAGAAACTACCCCCCGCGGTGCTACCAGGACCGGGAGACATCACCCGGGGGTTGTGGAGAATTAACCATCCCATCAAGTACATGTATGGTAACTCTACCCGAGGAAAGCTATCACGTCGAGCTTCATCGACGAGCAGTCCGTCAGTCATGGCTCTCAGTCCAGCCTGTATGCGGCACACCATGGCAGGGAGCAAGCGCAGTCTTGCCCCGAACACCAGACGGACGGTGGGCCACAGGATATTCCGGTGAATGCGGTCCGCGGACGCGGTGCCAGGCACCACTACTCGACGCAGCCATAGGGAGAGAAAGCCGGCCAGCTTGGCTTTCTCAGACAAAGGCCTGCGGCAGCGCCTCAAGTAACTATAGGCCTTAGTGCCTTCAGGGTACTTTCCTACCCCGTCATTGAGAAACTGATCTGGAGCTTTAGTCTCCTCCATAAGATCCTCGACGACCTGGGCACTGAGCACGCCCAAGCAGTTCACGGGCTCATGCTTGTCCCCCGAAACCTTTACCAACTTGACGGCCCTGGCCCGGTGGAAGAAGAGGTAGGACATCCACTTAGTGGTATGAGCCAAGTCAGAAGGCTCATTATAAAAAGCAGTGCACGTGAAGTAGTGGCACATCAGCTCCTGATATACCTCCATAACCCGAGGGTCCGAGTCCTCCAACTCCCGGTTGGTGGGAATATACTCTTCATACGGATTATCCCCCATCGGCAGTCTCGAGATCGCTGCCATTTCGTGGAGGGCCAACCCCAACTCCCCCAGTGGAGTGGCGAAGGTCCCGGTGAGCGAAATGTATCGCTCCATCAGCGCCAGGAACAGGTTAGGGTTGGGAGGCAACCCGACACTCGTCACGCTCACGGCGGCATACAGTCCTATGGCCTCCAGCTCTCTTCGAAAATGCTTCAGAGCCCAGTCAACTAGGCAGGACCATCGGAGGTTTGTTGGGGTAATCCACCCATTGCACCGAGGATTCTCCTTGGGGTATACTCCCCCTCGCACCATGAAGTCGTTGCAAAAAGTCGGCAGTTGGACCGGCTGGATCACTGAACTGTCTTCACTCGGGACGCTGCCCGGGCACAGTCCCCTGAACAACGTCACGACACCAGAAGGGCGGCTGACAAACGACCCCTGGTCAGCTCCTTTCAGGCGAAAGATCTTCCCCGGCTTCCCGTGAAGATCAGGAGTCAGCGTCCACGACATCCTCCTGCGATGTGTGGCATGGAAGAAAGTCGAGATGGGATAATCTCTCGGCATCGTGGGCAGATACAAGACCACGCTCTCGGCAGGGAAAACCCAGGGTTCTCTCTTGGGCTTCGTCTGGGACTGCTTGTCTATCATGTCCCCAAAGAGAAAGGCCGGCTTGATGTACTGCTCCCCGTCTACGTACGTTAGGGGCTCCCCGTTGATCATGCTCAGCAGCATTCGCTTGCCCTGAGCCGATATCAAGATCCCCCTTCCTTCAGGTTACTGGGGTCCGGAGATAGGAAATGTCACGTGCGACAGATCCTCCAGGTAGTTCGAGTGCAGCATCCTGGAAGCAGAACCCATCACCTCAGCCAGTGGAGACTCCTGCAAGTTAACTGCGAGAGTGCAAGAAAAATATGTCATTACGAATCTTGCAACAAAAAGACCAAGAGATGACAGTCTGTGCTTTACGCCAAGACTGTACAAAATTTGGTCATTTTACGTCGGGAATCATATCCTGAAGCGTAACTGGAGGTATACGGTCCATGCTTTACGCCGGACTGCTAAATTTCTAGTTATTATGCCAGAGGTCCCATCCAAAGCGTAAAACTAAAATTTTATAGTATACACCAAGTCTGCGACAGCCAGAGCTTTTACGCTCATAACTGCGAAGACATAGAGTTTTTACGCTGACACATTAGAAATATGGGCGTAAAAGATGAGAACGTCTCCGTGCGTCATCTTCCTCAAAGAGGCTATCAGCACAGAAGATGACCTAGCGCGGTCACGTTCAACGTGTGCGAAGGATTTTTTGTTATTCTTTGTCATCCCAATGGCTATACCTCTAAGGCCGGGTGCGCTACTCGTCGGCAGGATCCTTCGCTCAGAAGGAAGTTTACCTAGCCCGACCGAAGACTCTCTCGCCGGGGCAGAAGAGCGAGAAGAAGAGCCTATACTCTTCCCTTAGTGGAGGAGGTTTGTTTTGGCGCCATTTCTGAAAACTCGGAGTGCTCGGAGAAAGAACGAGGGAAAAAACTCAAACAACCAAGGCTCTCTTTCGTAGAAGACGGATAAAAAGTTTTTCTCTCCAAAGCTTGGGATAATATAGAGTTTGGGACGACTCCTCGAATCCTCAGACGGGCTCCTCGAAACCCCAACCAAATCCCAGAAATTAAATATTTGGTTATGATTGGGTACTACGTCAGCCCACTACTCTCGAAAGACGTACAGTCAGCAAATTCGAAGAGTTTTTCGTGCAAAAGCAGGTCAACGGTTCCTATGCTAAGGAGCTTTCTACGCTCGACAGCAACAGATCTACGGTTTTTACGCTCGCAAGCTATAAGTCTATAGTTTTACGCCCGGATGCCTTTGTGCTCGGTAGCTTTTATGCTTGAGATGCCACAAACCTACGACTTTACGCTCAACAGATACCAAATCGATGATCTCACGCTCGATGGCGTTTAGTTTACGCTCGGAGGCAACAGATCCGTAACCTCTACACTCGGAAGATTTTTTTCATTCACAGGCTACAAATCTACAGTTCTACGCTAAGGAGCTTTCTACGCCCGACAGCAACAGATCTACGATTTTACGCTCGTAAGCTATCAGTCTATGGTTTTATGCCCGGATGCCTTTGTGCTCGGTAGCTTTTACGCTCGAGACGCTACAAACCTACGACTTCATGCTCAGCAGCTCCAAATCTACGATCTCACGCTCGGTGGTTTTCTACGCTTAATAGACTACGAACTCAGGATTTTCAGCTCATCTGCACTACGAATCTCTGACTTTCCGCATATCCGAACAGTTCTCAAGACGGTCGATTACAGGAGTTCACATAGAAGATACTCCTTCTTGACCTCAACATATCCTAAGTACCCGAAGCATACAGAATTTAAACATTAAGAAATTACTCTTCTCGGGTCAATTGGAGGTTCATCCAGACTCCAGTCTGAATATCTCGTCTATCAAGATGGCAACTCAGTTTGACAGCCATTTCTCGACCCTGTTCCAAGGGATTTTCGAGAAGTCATTCTTGACGACGAAGTCTGAACAAAAATTCTGTTCATCAGAAGTAAAAACTCTACACGGTTCCTCAGTCCTAGCAGCAGGAGAGTTCTAAATGTTCAAAATGCTCAAACAACGTTCTATGGACTATTCGCTATGCGTAAAGGACAGGACCTAGCACTCTTTCTATACAGAGTCGACGTAAAGAATCAGACGTGTCGAAGCTACACATATTCAGACTTCACAGCAACGTATGGCAAAATGATCATATGAAGGAGTAAGACGATTTTTATTAAAGATTAAAGTCATGATTACATATGAGGGAAATCCTGTCTACAAGGGATTTTTTCTTCATTTTTTATGGTTACATATGAAGGAAATCCCGTCTACAAAGGGGTTTTTTCTTCATTTCCTCGTCTTCATTGGAAGGCCGCCCCAGAATCTGTTCTACCGGGTTCTCACGTTGGTGACAGTCTTCCTCTTCTTCGAAGAAGATGATCAGTGGCAGGAGGATACAAAACTGGGCAGATGACCCATCCTCCAACGGAAGGAAAGCAGGGTAATTCTGCTTTCCTACAGACCACCGCCACTCTGGCCGGTCTGTCTGTCTCTCGTCACCAGAGGTAACAGGAGAAGACACCGCTTACAAGCCGTGTGGTCTAATACAACCCTTTCCTTCTCCTGGAAGAACAGCCATATAAAGTTGCTGATTATCCCGAGCAAGGGAGGCTAAGATATCCTTCCATGATCCATCGTTGCAGTGGACACTTGCTCGAAGACGCCGTCTTTTTCGGCTCCTTACACGCTGGAAGAACATGATCTCCTTCTTCCTCAAGTCAACCCGGCGAACTCCGGCGATCATCTCTGCGTGGTGATGGGAATGTGGGGAGAATGGGTTAAACTCCCCCAGCCTTTTTATAGGAGAAAGAGGTCACACCGGTCCCCAATAAATCTGCCATAAAGTCGGCATCGACCGTTTCAACGCTCCATTCAGAAACGTTTTGAGTCACGAGGAGCGGTTCATGCTTCATTCAAAGCATTCCAAATTCTGAGGAATTTGAAAGCATTGAAGGGGGTCTTGTAGAAGCATGAAAAATATGCCAGATGACTATACGCGGCATATGGGTGCAAAGTAGCGTAAGCAGAGGCCTTCAGAGCCAGCAAAGCGTGCAACAGAGCCCTTTCCGCTAAAAAACTCAGCGTGAAATATGAAAGCTCGAAGGACCATCCGCGTAAGGCAGTACGTCAAATTCACTTCAGCGTAAAAAGGGTGCTTCATCGCCTCCAGGGCGTAAAACTCATCCTCTTTCAAACATAGCATTGAGGTGTGCAAGAGATGCTTCGTATTCTCCAAAGTGAACCTGTCAAAGCCTGCAATGAACCTGACGTCTGGACTTCTGACAAAAGGATACGGCTCGACTACCCAGGCGACGGCTATAATGATGGCACAACACTGCGACCCAGGCTGTCAAATACCGCCATCCCTTTCGCGTAAACTGCTTTTACAAGCACGAAGGGATATGCTGCCTTATTTTACACAGGCAAAATGCGAGCTGTTTACGTTCTGCAGTAGACAAACCGCCTGCCACACCAAAAGCTGCACTCCGTACGGGGTTCGAGGCACGTCTCTTCGTCTAATGCGCGGAGCGGTGACAGTTTCTCAAGGCACGTCTCTGCGACTGATGTGCAGAAAGGGTTGCAGACCGTCAAAGAACACGCCTCCACATTTAATGCACAGGATGGTGGCAAATCTCGGCATTTAATGCAAGAGATTTGATTATATCTTCAAAAGCCGTAATTCCGGCTAAGACGTCCACATCAGCACTGTGGTACGGTACGCAGTGGCTTCTACGCCCATCCAGCGTTTGTGCTCATTCAGCTTCCGCGCCTGCTCGGCCTCTGTGCCCATTCGGCTTCTACGTCTGCTCGGCCTCTGTGCCCATTCGGCTTCTACGCCTGCTCGGCCTCTGTGCCCATTCGGCTTCTACGCCTGCTCGACCTCTGTTCCCATTCGACTTCTACGCCTGGTCGGCCTCTGTGCCAATTCGGCTTCTACGCCTGCTCGGCCTCTGTGCCCATTCGGCTTCTACGCCTGCTCGGCCTCTACGACCACTCGGCTTCTATGCCTGTTCGGCTTCTATGCCGGTTTGATAACTATTTGGCTTCTATGCCATGGTGACAGACATTTGGCTTCTATGCCAACCTCTTCTACACAATGGATACCTACCTACGTGGCTTTTATGCCGTGATCTTCGTAGCGATTATACGCGTTGTGTCCCTTAGTTGGACCCGCGTCACACGCTCATTCAAAAGATCATCTATACGCAGGCATTGGTTACTTTAACCGTTGTGTAAAAGGGTGCTGTACTTTTCACTCCTCGGTTTCTACACCGACGGAGTGGTCACTGTCACTAAAACTCTATAAATAGAGACCTCTATCAATGAGGAAAAAGGTCGAAATATTGGTCAAGAATACCAATATCAGATCAAGGGTGGGAAAATTGGTTAAGAATACCAATATCAGATCAAGGGTCAGAAAATTGGTCAAGAATACCAATATCAGATCAAGGGTCGACAAATTGGAAGATCGAACCAGAGAGAGAGAGGGAGAGAGAGAGAGAGAGAGTCCGGAGCTTTGGCAAAGAGTAGGGATCGACGACTTTGGCATCGTGCATCCTGTAACCTCCGATTTCCAAATTTCTGAAATAATTAGATTTTTAATTTATTTTAAATACCAAGTTTATAAAATATTTTTCCTTGAATTCTTGTATTTGATTTTGAACAATGTTTGATTTTAGAAGGTAATTTAAAATCTTTTATAAAAATTATTTTTTCCTAAATGTCGATTTATTATAAAATAAATAGATAAATAATGATATATATATATAATACTCTAGCTTCGAATATTTATTGGCTTGAAATCATAAAATTATTTGCTTAATAAAATTATTGAAGGACTAGTTGTTTTCATAATAAATTTTCATATTCCATTTTGGATTAGTAAATAAATAAATTACATAATTTCTAGGGTTTTGAAATATGGGTTTAATTAGTAGCTAATTTGGAATTAGTTAGCCTTGGAAGGCTCTTAAAATATTTTTCTTAAATTATAATCTTTCTTTTAAAATTTACAAGTTGTCATCTCCCATTCACACCCTCATTTTTTCCACATGAAAAAGTCATTTTTATATAATCCGGGCCATTCATTATTGGGCCAATCCTCACCCTTTATCCCACACCCTCTCTCCCTATTTAAAGCCTCTCTCACCCACACCATTCCCAAGAAACCCTAGCTAGCCCTCACAAATTCCCACAAGCCATCAAGCCATCACCATTTTTGTGTGCTCGTGTCCGTGTGTCCAGCATTACCGTGTCAGCCGTGTAGGCCTCGGGCCCGACCCCGGGTGTCCTATCGTATCCATTCATTTCCTGTGACCGGTTACAACATTACAACCAGATTTTCGTGTCCGACACACCCGGACACATCCACCTCCACCACAGCAAACATCATCCTCGTGTCCACCATCTGGACACATCCCCACCATAGTACATTCAGACCCCTGTGTCCAACACCCGGACACGTCCACAGTACAGCAAACCATCGTGTCCAGTCCCGGACACGATCCACCCCGACACAGAATGAAAACCCTAACCTAGATCCCGCTGCCGCCGGCGACTGGGGACCTCCTCCTCCGTCGAGCCGTGGTCGCCTCCTCGAACCGAGCACCGCCGCCTCAGATCCGTTGAGCCGTGGCCGCCTCCGTCGAGCCGATCTTTGCCGCCGCTTTCCTTACCGGAGCCGACGTCGTCGCCGCCGATCTGGCTTAGATCCAGCCGTTGTCGAGCTTCGCTGCCGCCGCCGAGTTCGACAACCGACGCCACAGATCCGCCGTCGAGTTCGACCGCCGACGCCGTGCCCGCGTGACCGGCGGACTTCCCCGACCGTCGACGCTGGAAACCCCCCAGGTGAACTCTTTCCCCTCTCCCTCACTCTCTGTTTATCTTCCTTTCTTTAATTCTTTCGTTCGTTTGAAGTTTTGTTCTTTGGTAGAGTATTTTGCATTTTTAAGGTATAATTATAATTAAAATATTAATATATAATTAGTCTTTGTGAATTGGGTTTAGCAGCATTTGAATACATTAGTACATATATAATTTATTAAAAAATTTGATTATATATAATAAGGTTTACTTATAAAAATAAGAATTTAGTAATGGTTAGTAATTTCATAATAGTGACTCAAGTAGATTAATGATTGGTTTGTTTTTATATATATAAATAGTTCTCAAATGAGTTTCATAACAACTAGATTCATATAAGTTATACATATTATTTTTAAATGAATTTTATGGTAATTAGGGTATTAGAGTTTAGAGTAGCGACCAAAGCACCTCTTAGCATAACTTAATTTTTGAGTTAAGCTAATTAGTTTGTTTTCCTGTCTGTGCGAGCTGTTCAGACCTAGTATCTTCTATCAAAATTTGTGCCGAACTCCGATCTTGAACTTCTTTATATAGTTTCTAGCTATTTGGACTGCTCCGGACCCATTGGAACTAACTGCTATTTCATTTGGGATCACCTTGAGGAGGGTGGCATTATATACATTCTTTGATTAGTTATATATATATATAAAATGTTTGATTGATATATATATACAAATATGTATTTTGGTATAAAAATATATTTATATACATCTATTAGTGTATATACACATATACGTATTTTGTACAATTACTAATAGACACTTATATATATATTATATACGTTTTTATTAGTATATACCCTGAGTGTAAATGTGTATTATATACGTATCCCTACTAGATGACCCTAGTTGACTAGAGCCATGCCTGGCATAGCCCTGGGGCAAGGGTAATTCTATTTTGTGTTAGTGTAGCATCTGATACAAGTAATATTATTATATATTTATAGGACTGTCGGATTCTCCAGACGATACTCTGGGACAGGACATTGGTATTGACAGCTAAGGACCCAAGGCGAGTACATTCTCTGATTAGTTTCTAATTTATGATATCTCCTATGTTCACTGTATCTAGTGTAGATATCCATGCTCTTGACACGTTGGTTACACGGATTGGTATACACGGATCTCGTCATGAGATGTTATTCCTTATTCATGGTGTAGCTTGTACAAGACCTGTTTCCTTGTTATCTTGTGCATGTACAGACACTGATTTTCGGGGAGACTTGCTACCTCCCTAGGGAATCCCGTGCCATAGCGTACCATAATTGGATCTACTATACCAGTCGGGGGTGGGGAGTATTTTAGTGTAGATATGTGATCATACCCAACTTTACATGCATCATAGCTCACCCCATATCTTACGTCGGGTGCGACCTGACCATTTACATGCTTCATAGCTGTTACGTGTGATTAGCCTGATCTCTACATGCATCATAGCTAACCAACGGTTAGCCTGACCTTACAAGAATCATAGCTAATCTCATGTAACCAGCCTGATCAAGTTCCCAAGCTGATCACATGTTAAAGCTAGTACTCATACACTTAGTCATAGGTTCTTGCTCATGGACATATTGTTTCTTCTCCTGCATTTACTTACAGTATTTCCAGTATTTCTTTTATTTCTCGTACCTATACATGCTTCTGGTATATTTCCATCTAGAACTGTTATATAGTTTATATCATTAATATAGAACTGCTATTTAGAGATGTACTTTGCTCCTTCCTGACTGGAAAATATTTTTCCAGACTGTGACCTTAGTAGACTGGTTTCTGACACACTTGAGGATTGGAAGTTAATGATTGCAGGTATGATTATTTTGTCGTTAGACTTGTCTTGTATTTCTTGCTTGCCTTGATATCTCATCGTGCTTTAGTTTATGTGATTGAGTATTTCTAACATTATTTTATGATATCCACGTCTCCTTATGGAGTTGGGTATTCACGTGAGTTTGATTAGATAGTTACATGACCTAGACAGCGTTCTACCGCCGATGCTGCGGCGTAGGCTGGACGTACCCACGCACTCGTGCACCTAAACCGGGTGCGGGTCATGACATATTTTTAGTGGTGGCCCATGCAGGTCAGACTTCGCTAGTTGTGCGATGTCGTAGTAGTGCCACGTCATAGTTGTACTACTGCATACCTGCTATAGAATATAGGACATCGGATATTAGGATGAGAGAGGATACTCAATCACAAATTATTTGAGAGATTCCTGGGACGACCCTTGAGAATCTCATTATAAATTCTAATTTAAATCTTTCCCCCTTGTTCCCGTCTGCTCTCGCTTATTGTTATTGAACTTGATCCTTATTGATCAGTTATTAAATTAAAATCTTGGTATCATTGTTGAGTTTGATTCTTGTTGACCAGTTGTTAAATTTAATTATTGGTATCGTTGTTGAGTTGATTTCATATCGAGATGAATTTTACGGGCTAAAATTTACGGTATCATCTGATGACATATATTGATGAGGACAGTGACAAAGGTAATGTCTACTTTGGTTATGGAACCTAGAGTTTATCGCAGCCATATTAGCTGTCGTGACGAGAATGTAGGAACCTGACTTGGATGTACATACTTTAGTTATGAAACTTAGAGTCTCTCGCAGCCATACCGGTTGGCGTGGCAAAGATTCTAGATGACATGATTATAGAGTTGCATACCTTAGTTACGAAACCTATCGTTTATCGCAGCTATGCTTACTGTGGCGAGGATTCTGAGTGTCATGATTTCAGACAGACGTGTATGATTATCAGGTTGTATCTTAAATTGGTTCTTAAAGTATCATCTCAAGACTTATCTATTTCTGTTATTCCAGGACTTTGTTCCATCGCTTCTTTTCTTTACTAGCAGTAAAGACACCTTCAGTCCTCAATCCAGTTCCTTTGAGCTTTTATTCTTTGAGGATTCCTTGTTAAGTATGATAATTAGTGACTTGTAATTATGGCTGTGTCTTGAGTGTTAGTATTGGTTGAGTGTTGTTAGTGAGTTATAAGTGTTTCCTAGTTGGACATGTGAGCAGTAGGCTTTAATCTAGAGTTAGCCCTTAGCATAGTACCTTGTAACAATGGTTCTAGGATAAGTGTCATTTGAGGCTGAGAGTAGAAGGAGAGCATAGAGTATCAGTGATAGTTCTCAGAGTTAGTATCAGAGTCAATATAATCGCCCTGGATAATCATGATTATGTAATTAAGTGATCTATGTAAACAATTAGGTATCAAGGAATTGTGTTAAGGATTGATGGAGCATAACGTTCAATCTGATGATGGATATCGGGCGTGTTAAAGGTAAAGAATTTATATGCATGAGGAGTTATAATAAGGTGTCATGAGTAGAGAAATATCGGAATTGGTAATAAAGATGGTGAAGCGTATCACAGACCAGTTTAACAGGCTATAAAAGGTTAAAAGGAAATACCTACACAATAATCGAGATGAGGAACCATATACTTGCCCATGAGAATAAGAAATAGGAGTGTTATAAAAGGTACAGCTAATCATGAGTTCTAATAAGTTTGAGGAGATGATACAATAATGAAGCTTGCGATATCATACCAAGGGTACTAATGATTCTATAACGAGGATTTGTCGAGAATGATGATAATAACAGTAAGCACTCTGTGTGACAATAATTGGATGAGATACCAGTTAACATAAATTGAAATCATGAAAGAAATTACAGGTGATGATAACTTTGATCATTGGAGATAATGGTGCAAGTGATTCAGGCAGTACAATTTTAGTACACAGTTATAGACACTAGATGCATTGAGTGCACCTTGAGTATCAGAGACCGTGAGCACTGATATGTACATTTGTGGAGTTATAAATTAAAAGGTGGAAATAAAATTTTAATTTTAGAATAATTGAGGAGTTGAGATTACGTCATTAAATTTTTGAGGATTTCAAATATGAATTCAATAAACATAGTCAAGGCTACAAAGATTTTAGAAGTGATTAAAATTTTATTTCGATGATGGGTATCTGACTTTGAGGAGGCATATACAATTATTTTTAAGTTGATCGAGAAGTTAAACCTTGATGATTGTTTTTTAGGATTAAATTTCTGGTAGATGAGAAAAATGCATATTAATATATGAATAGATGATATACATGTGTAAGGATCTGGTGACTTGAGCATGATTGAGATGGCACCGCAGACTGACTTGGGTGTCCATCTAAAAATTGTATTATGAAGAGCAGTATTTAGTATGGTGTTGCACTTGACGTATATTTGAGTGATAAGAACGACTAGTATGAACAATTATAGTAGGAACGGGAACTGACAGAGGGTATGGTACTAAAGAGATAGAGGTATCGACTTGGATGCATTATTGAATCATGGTTATATTAGAGATTCTTGGCATCAGATTTTGGCAGTAATAGACAGGTGTGTGCAATACAGATATATTCATGGATCTTGTGGATTAGTGATTAGTTGATAGGGGGTACCAGTGTACAGGAATAAGAATTAGTTAGTGAATGTGCTAGAGTTAAGTGTTTGTTAGAGATAGCAGATACCGCAAGAAATATGTTAGCAGATTCTTCTTTTTCCTAATGTTCCCGTCTCTTGATTGATTGATTTCCCTAGTACTGTAGTTCGTATTCATGATTTTCTTGTTAGAATATAACTAGTAGTACACCTTAACAGAGACTGAAATACCATGACAAAAGATACATGACCTATATATTTTTCTTAAATTGCATGGCTGTAGTTAGAGTTTTCTTAAACCATGATCATTAGGGTTTTGACCATAGCAAAGATCTATGACAAGGTTATGACCGACAAAAGAGACAAGAGGATTAAATTGTGGATGAGCATTAATTTAAATAAAGAATTTAGGGGTTGTTATAACAGAGTGGATGGATCATTGATTTTACGAAAATTGAGATATAATTGAAATTCGAGGATAAACATTAACTTAAATGGAGAGCTAAGAAATTCACAGGGCAAAATTGAGGATTTATTAATTTTAGGAAGGTCTTGATTAAATTGATTATTAAAATTTGAGAAAATTTGAGAGATTATCATTATATCTATTTGATTGCAAGATAGAAATTTTATATTTTATATTATGAATGTTGCATTGAAGATTCTGAAAGTATCGCATCGTTGAGTATTTGAGGAAAAAAGAAAATTCGGAAATAAAATCGTTAATGGAATGGTGTCGAATTCAATTCTCGGGAGAAGAATTTAGATTTGAATAAGCATCAATTGAATTTGAGTTAGAGGAGTAAGATGATTGATGGATTAGTGGTTAAAATTTAAATTTTGGGATACGATTTTTATAAATATGCATTGATTGGATTTCAATTGGAGGATTGGATATTAAAATCCTGGAGTATTTAGATACGAACTTAAATTTTTTGGAGAAGATTATGACAAAAAGGGGATTTGATTTTTACTTGAGGATTTTTAGGAATATGATGTTATAGAATTTTGAAAGGTTGTGAAATAACAATATGGAATTACTTCATGATTATTTGGTTTAAAATTTAAATTTGATGGAAATAATACAATGTGTAAATGCAATTATTGAGGACCTTAAATTTCGAGGACGAAATTTTTCTAAGGTGGGTAGTTTTGTAACCTCCGATTTCCAAATTTCTGAAATAATTAGATTTTTAATTTATTTTAAATACCAAGTTTATAAAATATTTTTCCTTGAATTCTTGTATTTGATTTTGAACAATGTTTGATTTTAGAAGGTAATTTAAAAGCTTTTATAAAAATTATTTTTTCCTAAATGTCGATTTATTATAAAATAAATAGATAAATAATGATATATATATATATATATATATATATATATATATATATATATATATATATATATATATATATATATATATATATATAATACTCTAGCTTCGAATATTTATTGGCTTGAAATCATAAAATTATTTGCTTAATAAAATTATTGAAGGACTAGTTGTTTTCATAATAAATTTTCATATCCATTTTGGATTAGTAAATAAATAAATTACATAATTTCTAGGGTTTTGAAATATGGGTTTAATTAGTAGCTAATTTGGAATTAGTTAGCCTTGGAAGGCTCTTAAAATATTTTTCTTAAATTTTAATCTTTCTTTTAAAATTTACAAGTTGTCATCTCCCATTCACACCCTCATTTTTTCCACATGAAAAACTCATTTTTATATAATCCGGGCCATTCATTATTGGGCCAATCCTCACCCTTTATCCCACACCCTCTCTCCCTATTTAAAGCCTCTCTCACCCACACCATTCCCAAGAAACCCTAGCTAGCCCTCAAAAATTCCCACAAGCCATCAAGCCATCACCATTTTTGTGTGCTCGTGTCCGTGTGTCCAGCATTACCGTGTCAGCAGTGTTGGCCTCGGGTCCGACCCCGGGTGTCCTATCGTATCCATTCATTTCCTGTGACCGGTTACAACATTACAACCAGATTTTCGTGTCCGACACACCCGGACACATCCACCTCCACCACAGCAAACATCATCCTCGTGTCCACCATCTGGACACATCCCCACCACAGTACATTCAGACCCCTGTGTCCAACACCCGGACACGTCCACAGTACAGCAAACCATCGTGTCCAGTCCCGGACACGATCTACCCCGACACAGAATCCAAACCCTAACCTAGATCCAGCTGCCGCCGGCGACTGGGGACCTCCTCCTCCGTCGAGCCGTGGCCGCCTCCTCGAACCGAGCACCGCCACCTCAGATCCGTCGAGCCGTGGCCGCCTCCGTCGAGCCGAGCTTCGCCGCCGCTTTCCTCACTGGAGCCGACGTCGTCGCCGCCGATCTGGCTTAGATCTAGCCGTTGTCGAGCTCCGCTGCCGCCGCCGAGTTCGACCGCCGACGCCACAGATCCGCCGCCGAGTTCGACCGCCGACGCCGTGCCCGCGTGACCGGCAGACTTCCCCGACCGTCGACGCCGGAAACCCCCCAGGTGAACTCATTCCCCTCTCCCTCACTCTCTGTTTATCTTTCTTTCTTTAATTCTTTCGTTCGTTTGAAGTTTTGTTCTTTGGTAGAGTATTTTGCATTTTTAAGGTATAATTATAATTAAAATATTAATATATAATTAGTCTTTGTGAATTGGGTTTAGCAGCATTTGAATACATTAGTACATATATAATTTATTAAATTTTTTGATTATATATAATAAGGTTTACTTATAAAAATAAGAATTTAGTAATGTTTAGTAATTTCATAATAGTGACTCAAGTAGATTAATGATTGGTTTGTTTTTATATATATAAATAGTTCTCAAATGAGTTTCAAAACAACTAGATTCATATAAGTTATACGTATTATTTTTAAATGAATTTTAAGGTAATTAGGGTATTAGAGTTTAGAGTAGCGACCAAAGCACCTCTTAGCATAACTTAATTTTTGAGTTAAGCTAATTAGTTTGTTTTCTTGTCTGTGCGGGCTGTTCAGACCTAGTATCTTCTATCAAAATTTGTGCCGAACTCCGATCTTGAACTTCTTTATATAGTTTCTAGCTATTTGGACTGCTCCGGACCCATTGGAACTAACTGCTATTTCATTTGGGATCACCTTGAGGAGGGTGGCATTATATACATTCTTTGATTAGTTATATATATATATAAAATGTTTGATTGATATATATATACAAATATGTATTTTGGTATAAAAATATATTTATATACATCTATTAGTGTATATACACATATACGTATTTTGTACAATTACTAATAGACACTTATATATATATTATATACGTTTTTATTAGTATATACCCTGAGTATAAATGTGTATTATATACGTATCCCTACTAGATGACCCTAGTTGACTAGAGCCATGCCTGGCATAGCCCTGAGGCCAGGGTAATTCTATTTTGTGTTAGTGTAGCATCTGATAAAAGTAATATTATTATATGTTTATAGGACTGTCGGATTCTCCAGACGATACTCTGGGACAGGACATTGGTATTGACAGCTAAGGACCCAAGGCAAGTACATTCTCTGATTAGTTTCTAATTTATGATATCTCCTATGTTCACTGTATCTAGTGTAGATATCCATGCTCTTGACACGTTGGTTACACAGATTGGTATACACGGATCTCGTCATGAGATGTTATTCCTTATTCATGGTGTAGCTTGTACAAGACCTGTTTCCTTGTTATCTTGTGCATGTACAGACACTGATTTCCGGGGAGACTTGCTACCTCCCTAGGGAATCCCGTGCCATAGCGTACCATGATTGGATCTACTATACCAGTCGGGGGTGGGGAGTATTTTAGTGTAGATATGTGATTATACCCAACTTTACATGCATCATAGCTTACCCCACATCTCACGTCGGGTGCGACCGGACCATTTACATGCTTCATAGCTGTTACGTGTGATTAGCCTGACCTCTACATGCATCATAGCTAACCAACGGTTAGCCTGACCTTACAAGAATCATAGCTAATCACATGTAACCAGCCTGATCAAGTTTCCAAGCCGATCACATGTTAAAGCTAGTACTCATACACTTAGTCATAGGTTCTTGCTCATGGACATATTATTTCTTCTCCTGCATTTACTTACAGTATTTTCAGTATTTCTTTTATTTCTCGTACCTATACATGCTTCTGGTATATTTCCATCTAGAACTGCTACATAGTTTATATCATTAATATAGAACTGCTATTTAGAGATGTACTTTGCTCCTTCCTGACTGGAAAATATTTTTTCAGACTGTGACCTTAGTAGACTGGTTTCTGACACACTTGAGGATTGGAAGTTAATGATTGCAGGTATGATTATTTTGTCGTTAGACTTGTCTTGTATTTCTTGCTTGCCTTGATATCTCATCGTGCTTTAGTTTATGTGATTGAGTATTTCTAACATTATTTTATGATATCCACGTCTCCTTATGGAGTTGGGTATTCACGTGAGTTTGATTAGATAGTTACATGACCTAGACAGCGTTCTACCGCCGATGCTGCGACGTAGGCTGGACGTACCCACGCACTCGTGCCCCTAAACCGGGTGCGGGTCGTGACACATCCACCCTCTTCTGCAACCTTCGAAGCTGCTTCCCGCCTTCTATGGCACTTCTTCAACATCGTGTGGTCTAAGGGCTAAAGTGATCGACTGTAGATCAGACACCTATAGCAATATCTACCCAGATTAAATAAATTGTACTCCCATATCCTCGTATAGGATCAAATTGTACAAGTTTGTTTGTAAACAAAAGAAGGTAGGTTCCGTGTAAACCCCATATTGAATACATCTTCATTCTTTCGTTTAATACCACAAACAACTGTTGCATAGGCTGGACGTATCCACAACTCATGCCCAAATTTTGGGTACAGGTCGTGACATAGAGCCATAAATTTTTATAAATCTATTTGACTGTTAGTTGTCTAAGAATTGACATGTAATACTGTTTTTAAGATTTTATGAGATCTTGAACTCATTTTTGCCATCCATTTAATGTTTCGTAACACTGACATAGAGATATCAAACATACTAAATTTTCTAAATTTAATTTAATTAATTAATATTCTTTTTAATTTATACAATATATAGGTAACTAGTGAATTATCAAAATTATAATATGTACACCATATCTGTAATATCTTTGAACAAATTTGAGATTCGATAAAACTGTTAATTCCAACATCCTTGAAATCTATAGGTTTGGATATTCAAATCTCAAATTTGTGATGGTTGACTTTTTTGTCAATATAATACCTTAATTTACGTGTCATGAATCTCAAAATTACAAACGCAGGTTAATTTTAGCCAAAGTTTAGGTTTAGCTTTAAATTCAGCATATAATAAGATTAAAATAGGATTTAGATGATATTATTTAAACTTAAAATAGACTAATTAGGAAACCTATTTAGTCACTTTTTGTATTTCTAACTTATTTTAAATTACGTGATGGGGTAGATCGGGCTTACGACATCTTGAGTTTGTGGCTTCATTATCTCCTGGACAGACAAGTATCCCTTTGACCTATATTGTCATTACTTTGTACTGCATATATCTTCGTGTCATCTTTTCACTGTTACTTCTTCACATATCGTGTTATTGTAGTTCTTGATTCACCATGATTATTATTTTATAAGAGTTGGAATATTAGAGTATATATATACATATTCATGTCTTACTTATCATTTATCATGTTTACTGTTTATCGTATACAGATGTTTTATCTTGTTGATCATGTACTTGTGAGTTAGTCGAGCAGAGGAATATGATTAGTTGATATATGACCCCATAAATATTGTTAGCCCAGTGTTTATTCGGTTAGGGGACCGTCTTACAATATTTATTCAGTCAATATACCTCATGTATCTGACTGTCTGATTCCTAACCCAACCACATATTAAATATTGATATTATAAAACATATTGTACATGTGACTTTAATTATTGTTGCTATCTTGTTTATTCTTTTATTTTCTCTAGAGTATACTTGTCACGACCCACACCCGGTGTATGGGTATAAGTCGGAAACAACGCCCAGCCTACGCCGCAGAATCGGCGGTAGAATACTGTCTGGGTAATCTATCTAACAATATAATGAACCACCAATAATGATAATATACTCAATCATAGAACTAAGATAGAAATGAGCACGAAATCAAATAAAGAATAGAATAGTCACAATACAACTCATGAGTCTAAAATAATACATCAATGAGTTTGAAAGAAATAACAAATAAGTTGGAGACAAATCCAGTACAAAGAATACTAAGATGCTACTACACCCGGGTCAAATATCTCAGTTGGGATAAGTCCCTCCTGAGCTAGGGTCTCAGACTCTAGACCCACAATATCCTGAGATCCATAATAGGTAGGGTACCACTCCTTAGTGTCATCTGGAAAAAATATATCCAGTCAGGAAAGGAGCATAGTACATCTCTAACAGCAGTTCTAATCAATGATAAAAACTATGTAGTAGTAAATATATATGAATATACAAGATGCACAATAGATACGAAAGATATATATACAATAAAGAAATACTGGAATAAATACAATAATGAATAATATGCCAATGAACAAGAATACTAATGACTAAGTGTGTGAGTACTAGCTTTAACATGTGATCGGCTTGGGAACATGATACAATATATATGGCCTGGCTAATCATATGTACGATGTATGATCAACATTATTCAATAACAATACTTGATACAATAGGGGTATTGATCACATATCTACACTAAAGTACTCCCCACCCTCGATTGGTATAATAGATCCAACCACGGTATGCTATGGCACGAGATTCCCTAAGAAGATAGCTAATCTTCCTGAGAATCAGTGTCTGTACATGTACAAGATAACCAATGAAACAACATTTGCACCATATACACCATATACCAAGAAATAACATCTTAGGACGAGATTCGGATATACCAATCCGTGTAACCATAGTGTCAAGAGAATATGGATATCTACACTAGATACAATGAACATAGATGATATCATAAATGAGAAACTATCAGAGAATATACTTGCCTGAAATTCAATGAATAGTCTCACAGATGTCTGACACAGTGCCTCGAAGACCTATATATGGAATACAACATCAATACAAGGTTCCGAGAAGAAAATAAGTTAAACTAGTCAACTTCAAGGTCAAAAGTCAATTCTAAGTCTAAAGTCAACTATAGTCAACTATGGTCAACTATAGTCAAACTATGGTCAACTATGGTTAACTATGGTCAACTACCTATTTTTAGGTTGCACAAGTCTAACACAAAATATTGTGTTCAAGATACTAAAGTCTAGGTCACAAAACCATATCTATATTAGGATACCGTATCTTCGGATATGTGAATCCATAGGTAAAACATCAATAAATATATATCAAACAATTATTAATAATATAGAATCATAATTACAAACATTTAATAGGTACCGTGGTTTTGAACCAACTTGGTATCTCAACAATAATTCAAAAACTTGATACCCAAACTCAATACCTTGGGTATCCCCAATTACCTTGGTACTTACCTTGGTATCACAAGGTAATACTTAATACCTTATTATAATAAATACCCATAATATATAATACATATTATACTGATTATTATATATACATAATAATGTAATTAGCAATTTAAGAATACATTTACTTATATATTAAATACCAATATATATAAATATCTATCTATATCTATATAAGTATATAATATAAAAATCTGCCAACTGTCACTAAAAACAGTTCTAAAATTCTGATACTCTGATACGTTACCCTTTAGTGACGGTTTTGTCCGTTGCTAAATCTGCTATCGCTGCTGCTGCTGACTGTTCCCACTGTTGCTGCTGCTTTGGCGACGTTTTGCAGCCGTCGCTAAACTGCTGTCGCTGCTGCTGTTAATGTTCCCGCTGCTGCTGCTTCTTTGGTGACAGCTACGGCTGCTGTCACCCTTTGCTGATGTTGTTGCTACAGCGACTGCTGCTGCTTTGGTGACAGCGGCTGTCACCCTTTGCTGTTGTCGCTATATATATATATATAATACATATATATATAACCTACATAGTATATATATATATCTATATACATAATTACTACTAATAACTTTACATTCACCCTCCCTAGTATTATGTACATAATAACTATATAGTAACATACACACACATACATATTAATATATATCTAGATAACTATACATATATGTATATGTATATATATAATCATATAACATACATATATAAATATAATATAACAACATATAAATATTCATTAAAACATACATTTATATATATATATATATATATATATATATATATATATATATATATATATATATACATATTTACACATAACATATATACTATATATATATACTACAATATATACATATGTAGAAGAAAAACTACATACAATATATACACATATAAAATATACATAGGTTCATAGATCTAAGATACAACATTACATAAATATTGTCACAACAATATACATATATATATATATACAATATATAATTACATATTACCATGAAATAAGAACACCAAAGAATTAGATCTATAATTAAATTGCACACACATGGAACATATCACCCGTATCCCACTAGTTCTAGGATACACATGCGACACGAGTCCACCACACATCCAAACGTACCCCGAAGGACACGAACATGTCATATATATTATTTATGAATAATACGAAGAGTCAAATTTAAATCTACATGTCCGTGTCAAAATATGACATGTACAAAGTCCCGTGTCGGAGGAAAAACCCCCAAATCAACACGTATCACCAAATTATTGGGATACGACCTACACGTACCCAATTATGGACACGACACTAGCCTCAAACACAAAAGCACATGCCAAATTGATCTATAGGACCAATTGACACACACAACAATTGTCAATCTCGAATTCCCCCAAAATTGACACAAAAAGTACCATAACTTTCTCAATAGGCCTCCTATGAACACAAAACCAAATCCTATGGGTAGCCTATGCATATGGGTTAATTTCCATGGTTAAATCTCAGATTTAGAATCTAATTTAATGGAAAATACTTAATTGTACCTATTGGAAGATGGATTCCCAATGCAACCTCCAAATAAGATAAAATTGGCTCCAACTTGTAGATCCTTGCTCCTCTTTGTAGATCCTTGATTCCTCCTTCTAGATCCTTGTTTCTCTAGCCTCCAATGGTGATTTGGGAAGGAATTGGAATGAAATTTGGTAGGGAAATGAAGTGGGAATGAAGGAATTTGGTTGAGGGAAATTCTAGATCTAGTTATGGAATGAAAAGAGGAGAGAGAAATTTTCTCCCTCTTTAAATAGAGGCCGGCCCCTTTTCCCTCCCTCAAGTTATTAGAAAATGTCCAATATACCCCTTGGGGCCTCTCAAGAAGAAATAAATAAGGAGAAAAGTTTCTAGTCTAATGGTTTAATTAGTTTAATCCATCTCCTTAACAATAGGCTTTCTAAATGGGCTAAATTCTATCAATTAATTCATGTTGGTCCATGGGTCTAAACTAAACTAGTTAGGTCCACTAACACAAGTCTAAATTAAATAACTAACATCTAACAACAATTAAAAAATACCACAAATAATTATTTATCATGCACAATATTTAATTAAATATAAAATTACTAAAATACCCTTTCCTAGAAAATATGGTAGTGACAAGTCTACCCTCCTTAAAATAATTTTGTCCTCGAAATTCAAAGACGAAAACTATCCCCAAAATAACAGAACAGAACTAAAAAATCTTAACTAACTATGAAAGAATATAACAATGAACAAAATAAAAATCTAAACTATACCTCGAACTCCAAAGGTCTCCGGTGGCTATCGGCCCAGTGCCGCTGTCTGTCCTGCACCACACGAAATCTGTCTCTGATCAACTGAACCTTCTCTGCTGCATCCACAACCATCTCTGGCCCAAGCAAAATCCTCTCTCCAACATCGTCCCAAGACAAGGGAGTACGACACCTCCGACCGTACAGAGCTTCAAAAGGTGATATCTCTATACTAGCCTGGTAACTGTTGTTGTAAGCAAACTCTACCAAATGGAGATGGTCCTCCCAAGAACCCCCAAAATCTTGTACACAAGTACGTAACATATCCTCGAGAGTCTGAATAGTCCTCTCTGACTGCCCATCTGTCTGGGGATGATATGCAGTATTGAATTTGAGCTGAGCGCCCAAACTCTCCTGCAAACTCCTCCAAAAATGAGAAGTGAAACGACTATCCCGATCCGAGACTATACTGACGGAAACTCCATGTATCCTAACAATCTGTCTCACATACATCTCTGTCAGCTTCTCCGTAGACAAACCCACCTTGAAAGGTAAAAAGTGGGCCGACTTGGTCAACCTATCAATGATGACCCAAATCGCGTCTTTTCCTCCTGGAGATCATGGAAGTTCGGACACAAAATCCTTAGTTATATGCTCCCACTTCCACTCTGGATTGGGTAATGGCTGAAGTAAACCTCCTGGCCTCTGCCTCTCGACTTTCACCTGCTGGCACACTAAGCATCTGGATACAAACTGTGCCACTTTCCTCTTTATGCCATACCATCACACACTCTTTCGCATATCCCGATACATCTTGTTGGCACCTGGATGCATGGAATACTGAGAGCGGTGTGCTTCCTGTAACACCTTCTCACGCAGCTCCCCACTACGCACACACAATCTAACTACATGCCTCAAAGATCCATCCTCAGCAATAGTAAAATCATCTTCCAATCCTGCTCTCACCTGAGCTCTGATACTCCTCAGGGATACATCCTCATACTGTGCTGCCTTGATCCTGTCTATCAAATCTGAATGTATCTGCAATCCCCACATCTGTATAGCACAACCAGGAACTATCATCTCGATATCCAAGCTCTCCAAGTCCTCTAAAAAATATCGATCCTGCCTCAAGAACATAGCTACCAGATACCTACTCAAAGAATCGACATCTACATTAGCTTTCCCAGGATGATATTGCAAAGATATATCAAAATCCTTTATCAGTTCCAACCACCAACGCTGTCTCATGTTCAACTCCTTCTGTGTGAAAATATACTTCAACCTTTTGTGGTCTGTAAAGATCTCCACGCGCTCCCCGTACAAATAATATTTCTACAACTTCAGGGCGAATATGACTGCTGCCAACTCCAAATCATGGGTAGGATAGTTCTTTTCATGAGGACGCAATTGCTTGAATGCATAGGCAATCACCTTTCCATTCTGCTGAAGAACATAACCCAAACCTTTCCCCGATGCATCAGTATAAATAGTGAAGCCTCCAGACCCTGATGGCAAAGTCAAAATAGGAGCAGACGTCAACCTCTTCTTCAATTTCTTAAAAGCAACCTGGCAATCCTCTGTCCAAACAAACTCCATATCCTTCCTGGTTAGTCTGGTCATCGGCTCGACAATCCTCAAAAAATCTTGCACAAACTTTCTGTAGTAGCCTGTCAATCCCAAGAAATTCCTGATCTCTGCTATCGAACTTGGGGTCTTCCAAGATTCTACTGCTGTGATCTTCTTCGGATCCACTGAAATACCATTACAAGTCACAACATGCCCCAATAATTCTACCTTGTCCAGAAAAAACTCACACTTTGACAACTTTCCATACACCTTTTCCTTTCTCAACACATCCAACACAATCCTCAAATGCTCCTCATGCTCCTCCGGTGTCTTTGAGTATATGAGTATGTTGTCGATGAACACCACCACGAACTTGTCAAGGTACTGATGGAATAACTTGTTCATCTAGTTCATAAATACCGCTGGTGCATTAGTCAACCTAAACGACATCACCATAAACTCGTACTGACCATACCGAGTTCTAAAAGCAGTCTTCGGTATGTCCACCGGCTTCACCTTCACCTGATGGTAGCGTGATCTCAAATCTATCTTAGAAAACACCTTCGTACCACTCAAATGATCAAACGGATCATCAATCTGTGGCAAAGAATACTTATTCTTGATAGTGAGATTATTCAGAGACCTGTAATCAATGCACATGCGCACCAATCCATCCTTCTTCGGTACAAACAATATCGGGGCTCCCCATGGTGAAGAACTCAATCTGATAAACCCTTTATCCTGTAATTCGTCCACCTGATTTATTGATTTATTGAAAAGCGAGTCAAGTACCAAAGCGTGGATAGGATACTGATTTATTGAAAGTTGCATACACGCTCGGGTGAATCCATATCGAATTTCCATGGATTCGTATCTAGCATGGCCGTACTTTGTTCGATATCTTAAGAAAAATTCTTATGTGGCTATGTCTTGAGATTTCAAAATAATATAGGGTTAATTAGGCAACTAAAAGTGGTAGTAACATTAGGAGAAAACGATATTCTGAGATTCATGCCAATGAACCTTCCCACAGAGATTCATTTTAGTACGCTATGGGCTAGCCGCCACAAATACTGTATATCTTCCGCCTTAGTGGAGTATAATATCTGACCTATTATAAATAATGCAGAGCCACTATTTTACTATAGAAATATTGAACCGCTAATATAGTAATTTAGCGCAGTGGTCCTACGAAAAACTGGTGTAATTCGTGAAGTGCCTGTATATTCCTCTATTTGGCTCTACTAGCTCGTGTTCGGCAATGGCGTAATCTGAGGATACCTATTATGCATATTATGAGATAACCTCAGACTCCACAAATAGCAAGCCGTACAAGTGATTGGCTAATTTTATTTATTGGACCTGGTTGTGATTGTATTATTCTGTTAGTAGCCTAGGAAAATGGACTATCATAGTGTGATGGATTCAATCCTTATTCTTGTTTGGTTTTAGGGTTGGAACTTTGTGCAAGGATATGCCATGGACCTAAGTTATGATACAAACTATTATATATTATTATATATTTATTAATTGGGTTTTTTGTTCTCCTTTCATGCTTTCTTTGTGGTATTTTCTATTTGGGGTCTAATCCCACTAGTTTTGGATGGCCAGGTTTTAAGCCAGCACCCGAGGATCCAACATACTTTTTCTTGACTCATGGCGCGTACTTGGAACATGGTAGCCGAGGATAACGAGTGAATTTTCTTCTTTCCTGCTCGTTATTGTATATTTTATCTTTTGGACGTTTAGCCACTGGCACCTGTTAGCCGACAAATCTGGACACTAGTTCCTTATATTACTGTTTATATTCAGACTGTGGCTGATCACTATCATGTACTTTTATTAATCTACCAACTTCTTATTTTATACAATTGGTTTCCAGAATATTTTAATAATAGAATTTAGGACGCCTTATTGCTTTATCATATATGCTCTATGATTACTGTTTCTTATTTGATTGATTGAGACATAGATATTCGTATGACCCTAAGTGACCTAATTGCATCATGCACCCCCTTGTCTAGTTACAACCATAATCGCCGTACGATGTATAGTACCATGTACGGGGTAGCTGGCCGTGTCCGTCTTCGTATTTTGATACTGGGCGTGACAAGGTTTTAGTGGTGTCCTATGCATGTCTATTCTATGAACTTGGGGGGTTTTATAGTCATAGGAGTCTCAATCAAACATGATCCTTCTTGAAATTCTAAATTCGTCCTCTTCGATACTCAGCTTGAAATTTTCAAGACTGGTTGCTTCCTTGTTCCTTCTTGTCTTGTACTTGATATTTCTTGTGCTATTCTTTAGGGTTTCTCCTCCACTAGATATTACAGTAGCTAGAGAGCAGAGTTTCCAGTGAAACAAGATCATATAGAACCCCAGCCAGGGTTCCAAGGTGAGCCTACGATAAATGCGACAGAGCAGTAGGCTCCAGATATTTTTGTACCTCCCGCAGTACCAACAATACTAGATACCCAATCCTTGCTAGAGATTACCCCAAGAATGTTGGCTGCCTAACAACATTAAATGGTAGTTCAGCAGCAACAATATCAGGAACAACAATGTCAACAGCTTCAACAGTAAGAACATAATATCCTCTTGAACCAAGGGTTGTAGACGGCCCTTGAACGAGGCAGGATAGTAGATTCTGGGGCATCTGTTAGGTTTTGTAGACTAAATCCAAAATATTTTGATGGCATGATGAATGCCATTTTGGTAGATGATTGGCTCCAGAATATTGAGACCATAGTGGCAGAAACTAAAGTTTTGGCTGAGGAATATCTTGACCTAGTTCGCTTGCAGCTTCAAGATCTTGTAAGAGATTGGTGGTCCACGATGGAGGTAGGATTGAGGCACCATATTTCGTAGGATAATTTTAGAACCTGGTTCAGGAAGAGGTACTTTGGTATTGTGGCCTAGTGTGAGTTACAGTAGAGGTTGACCAATCTCAAGCATGTTGGAAGAACAATAAATGGTTACGCGGCGGAGTTTTGTCGACTGATCAGGTTTGCTCCAACCATGGTGGAAACAGAGTTGGAAAGAGAAATAAGGTTCCAGCAGGGACTTTGCTTAAACATTTTGCACATGGTACAGGTGCATGACTACCAGACCTTCAAGGCAGTATTGATAGTAGCCAAGAGGGTTGAGCTTACCTCTCAGAAGATGGCATTAATAAGAATAGACCGGAAGAGGCCTCATGGATAAAGTAGCGATAGTGGACCAGTACCGTGAATGTTAGCACCATCCCCTGGCATTCGCATCCATGATATAACACAAAGGAGGCCAGTGACCTTGACAGTGATAGTGCTTACTTGGCAGCAGCAGCCGGGGCAGTAGTAGCAACAACATCAACATCGACAAAGAGCGTCGATGTGTTATACGTATTATGGCAAGGGAGGTCATACCCGAGATGTTTGCCGGCAACGAATATACAATGCTTGAGATATTGAAGCCCCAATCGTAGGGTTATAACTTGTCTATTGATACAGAGGCCAGGAGGGCCAGTACCACAGTTTTCTGCATTACTAGCTCCAAAGGCAGTACAATAAGGAGGACCAATAGTAGCGGTACGACCTATAGCTCAGCGTCCGTTGCCGACATAGGTTGAATTATACCGACAACAATAGTAGCAAGAACAACTGAGATCGCAACAAGAACTTCACCAGGGAAGATAACCGCTAGGGGAAGGCATTCACCATATCTCTGGAAGAAGATATTGCGTCAGGCGACGTAATGGCAGGTAGCATTTTTTTTCAACTTTTCCTGCTATGACATTATTTGATTTTGGAGCTTCGCATTCATTTATATATGCATAATATGCGACATATATTTGATTAAAGTTTGAGGTATTACTAGAGAGGCTGAATATACTCACTGGCAGTGGGATCATAGGAGTTAGTAGGGTGTGCCTAGTTGTAGTATATAGGCATTTATTACCTACGAAGTTTATCGAGTTTTCTATGGGTAACTTTGACGTTATCTTAGGCATGGACTAGCTGAGAGACAGTCATGCGATGATAGATTGTCATGAGGGTAGAGTGTTGTTTAAAGTCCCTGGTCTAGAAGAGTTTGTTCTTAGAAAAATAGAAGAATACCATCATTAGAAAGGAATCACAACAGTAGCAACGAAAGAGGACCCGATTCCAAAGATAGTTAAAAAATTTATGGATATCTTTTTCGACGAGCTTCCTGGATTACCCCCAGTTAGAGAAGTATAATTCTGTATAGAGTTGATGCCAGGAGTAGAACAATTATTCAAGAAGGTATACCCAATGTCACCATTAGAGCTTGACCAGTTATATCGATACATGGAAGAACTACGGCAAAAAAGTTTATTCAGACCAGTGGATCACCGTGGGGAGCACCAACGGTATTGGTGAAGAAGAATGATGGATCATCATGGTTGTGCATGGATTACAGGCGATTGAATACGGTGATAGTGAAGAACAAGTATCAATTTTCCAAGATTGATGGCTTGTTTGACCAATTAAACAGAGAAAGAGTTTTTTCCAAGATAGATTTACGATAAAGATATTATCAGGTACAAATTCGGGAGCAGGATATACCGAAGACATCATTTAGGTCACGATATGGACATTACAAATTCTTAGTTAGGTCATTCAGACTGACTAATCATTAGTGGTATTCATAGATTTAATGAACCATATTTTCATGCCATACTTAGACCAATTTGTGGTAGTATTTATCGATGCCATACTTGTGTATTCTCGTAATGAGGAGAGGTATGAAGAATATCTCCGGATAGTACTGTAGACTTTGAGGGAGCACCAGCTATATGCAAAACTTAATAAATATGAGTTTTAGCTAGATCATATATCCTTTCTTGGGCACATTATTTCGAGAGGAGGAGTATTAGTTAATCACAAGAAGGTAGATGCAGTAGAGAACTTGTCAGTTTCAAATACAATGGCGGAGGTACATAGTTTACTGGACTTGACAGGATTATACAAAAGATTTGTGTCAGACTTTGCTAAGATCTCTGCACCGTTGACTCAATTAACGCACAAGGAAGTTAAATTTGTGTGGTCAGTAGAGTGCCAGATAGCCTTTGAATTGTTGAAGAAGAAGTTTATCTTTGCCCCGATCCTTACTCTTCCAGCAGGATCCAGAGGATTCACAGTGTATTATGATGTATCTGACAAGGGGTTTGGATGTGTTTTGATACAGCAGGGGAGAGTGATAGCGTATCCTTCTCGGCAGCTCAGAGATTACAAAAATAACTGTCCAACTCACGATTTGGAGTTAGCAGTAGTAGTGTTTGCGCTTAAGCTATGGAGGCACTACTTATATGGGGATCGGGTAAAGATTTTTACAGATCATAAGAGTTTGAAATATATATTCACACAAAAGGACTTAAACATGAGACACAGGAGGTGGTTGGAGTTATTGAAAGACTATAACGTGGAACTATAATACCATCCAGGCAAGGCAAATATAGTTTCTTATGTACTTAGTAGAAGAGGTGGAGAATTCATGTTGACCACTCAGAAGCATATTCTAGAAGACTTACAAGAGCTGGGAATTGAGATAATACTTCTACAGGATGCAGGAGTTTTGGCTAGTCTACATATCCAGTCTACTTTGGTGGATAGAATCAAGATAGCTCAGGCCGAGGACCGAAAGATTCAGAAGCTAATGGAAGAATGTGAGTCTGATCTTCGAAAAGAGTTGATAATTCGTACGGATATAACGCTAAGGTTTGGAAACCATCTATATGTACCAAGCGGGAATATTCGGCAAGAAGTTATGACTGAAGTACATAGTTCTCAGTACTCCATTCATCCGAGGGCACGAAGATATACCAAAATATTAAGTAACACTTTTGGTGGAACAGAATAAAGAAAAAAATAGCATGCTTCATATCACGATATCTGATATGTTAATAAGTAAAGGCAGAATAACATAGATAGACAGGATTATTACATCCGCTTTCTATTTCAGAGTGAAAGTAAAAACACATTACCATGGACTTTGTGACCGGTTTACCTAGATCACCGACTGGTCGAGATATGCAATTTGGATAATAGTGGATTGACTCACATAAGTGACACATTTTCTCCCATTTAGAGTGGAACAGTCTACAAAGCAGTTGGCAGATTTGTATATGTGACAAATTATGAGGCAACATGGTATGCCGGTAAGCATAGTGTCCGACCAAGATACAAGGTTCATTTCTTATTTCTGGAGAAGCTTGCACGAGATATTGGGTACCAGGTTAAGATTCAGTACTGTAATCCAGCCCCAGACAGAGAAAAAATTAGAGAGGACCATCCAAACCCTGGAAGATATGTTACGAGCATGTAACCTAGACTTTGGTTGGTCTTGGGAGAATCACCTCCGCTTAGTAAAATTCTCGTACAATAACAGTTATCAAGCCAGTATTTAGATGGTACCTTTCGAGGTACTATAAGGCAGGAAGTATAGATCATCGTTAGCATAGGACGATATTGGTGAGTGGAAGATGTTAGTCCCCAAAATGATTACGCATACTATAAAAATTATCAGTAGATCAGAGAGCAACTTTGGGTTGTGCAGGATCAACATCGTCACTGGACAGAATAACATCGTAGGCCTTTAGAGTTTTGTGTTGGCGACCACGTATTCTTGTAAATTTTGCCAACCCATGGAGTCAATAGATTCGGGGTCCGCAGGAAGCTTAGTACGCGATATGTTGGGCCATTTGATATTCTCGATCTGGTAGGCGATATCGCTTATCATCTTGTCCTTCCACCTTTGCTACATGAGGTGCACGATATATTTTATATATCTTAGTTGCTAGGTATGTCCCAGATCTGAGTCATATCCTCGATCACTCTGAATTAGTCGTTGGTACCGACTTATCTTACGAGGAGCAACCTGTATCCATTATAGACCGAAGGAAGAAGGTACTTAAGAACCGGACTATTTCTCTTGTCCGAGTTGCCTGTGGCCATTACACTCTTAGAGAATTAACGTAGAAGCGCGAGGATGATATACGATCTCGGTACCCGTACCTATTCGATTCGGAAGGTATATTCTATCTTATGCCTTTATATCTTAGATTTTGTGATCAGGCGATAACCTATGTGTTGTGATGTTATTGCTTACATGTGTAGATTGCTTGTAGTTAGTTTGTTGCTTGTCTTGATATCTCTAGCTAGCCTTGAGTTTGAATTTCGAGGATAAAATTTTTCTAAGGTAGGTAGAGATGTCAGACTCCTTTTTTGGCACACTTTGATGCATATTATCCTTGGCGCACTTTGGCGCATATTGTTTGCTTGCCCGACCATTGTTTACATCAGACCCGAAAGTTGTGGAGAGAGTAGGTTTGGTTGGGTTGATGGCATATGTGTCTTGGATGGGTTTGAGTGATCCAACAGTTCATATCTCAAATATAAGCCTATATATTCCAATTTCTCTCTCTGCTCATTATTTTCTTTCTATTTTTTTCCTTCCTCCGTAGGCAAGTACATCTTGGACAAGTGAAGAACCATGAATTTATGCATGCTTTTAATTGCAAACCCCCTTGACCAAATTTAGGCCTACTTAGCTCAGATAGAGAGACTAGGGTTAAATTGGATACAATTAGAATTGGAACACAGTACTTTAGAATTATTGTGCGATATTTATATCACTTTGTACATCTTATCGTTGCTTCGATATTTGGAGCGCTACACTAGCATTTATCTTCAAACAAGTTTCATATACTTTTTCTAGACGTGCCAACCTTCCATTCTGACCCTTGTGTAACTCTTAAATACTCTATATTGTGCTTCATTTAGTCTCACAATAATTTTTACAAACGTCTAGTTTTAAATCCTAATAAATCCATCCTTGCATAATTGTCCGTTCCAATCGAGATTGGAGACACTAACCCAACCCATTTTTATACAACCCAAATTAGGACATTATTTTATTCTGAGTCTGCCATGTCCATGATGACTGTGTTCCACAAAATTTTAATCCTATATAATCCCAATTAATTAAAAAGCATCACTTGCACTAATTCTTATTTAAATTAGTGTAAAGACCAACCTCACCCAAAACTAGACCCAACCTAGCCCATCAACACCCTACATTCCTTTATGTCAACATGTTCCCCACCCCAAGAAACCCTAGCTGGCCCAATTCCCTAGGAGGACCCCCTTTCTCTCTCTCCTATATATATATAACTTCTCTCTCCAAACCCAACCCTACACAAAACCCAAGCCGAACCCTATTCTCATCCCTTTTTTTCACCAATACACCTTCATCGTCCCCTCCACCGTAGCCTCCTCAACCACCGACATCTTCACCTTTGTCCCTGTCTCCAGCACTACCATTCGCAGCCACCATCTCCTCCACCATCTTCGCCTATTGCTAACCCGACACCATCACCAACACCCATATCTCCATCACCAATACCCACATCTCCATCACCAACACCCCCTCCATTACCCCCTCCATGTCCCGACTACCGCCACCCTATTCACCACACCCTGACCACCGTCCCCCACGGCCAACCCCACCGCCAGCACCTGCCAACTGCCGTTGCTGCAACTGTTGCAGAGGCTGCCGTTGCTGCAACTGCTGTTGCTATTTCCCCGTGCAACACCGGAGCTCCGTCCCCTCATCGGAGAACAGGCTGTCAATGAGAACAAACACCCCCCACTCAGCCACAACTAGGTACATGTGTATTTTATCCTTTCCTTCATAAGTTGAGGTATCAACGTGTCATTGAACGGACAAGGGTAACGTGAATCCATAAGCGTAATATATGTGTGTGTGTGTGTGTGTATGTGTTTATTGTTAATTAGTAATTAATGTTAAGTAATTGCTCTAATAATAAATGATTCAATGAGAAAACACTGTGTTGACCTAGAGTTTGGACAACTAGCCTTATACATGTAACCCTATAACATGCTAGTTAGGACTTATAATTTAGTATTATACGTCTTTAGTTGGGTAGCGTATTCTAATATTTCGTTGTCTTGGTGTACATGGTAACTGAGGACAGGATACGTGTACTACTTAGTTGCGTGCACATGCGACCCTGTTAGTTGACCAATTGTGACCCTTGTATCAGTTCCTAAGAGCAGCGTCGTGTTCCTGTGCGTATTATGTTAGTAACTGATGATAGTATTACTATATTATATTATATGCATAGGGTCGCTGGACTGTGCAGGTGAGACTTCATGAGCAGGTTATTGGCACTCGTAGCTTGAGGACCCAGGCAAGTATACCTTGCCATATTTACTGTTTAATTTAAATTATACAATGTTGTATGATATCTTATTGCATAAATGAGTAGTGTACTTGACCTAGTCACTAGCAGACTCACCCACCATTGTAAGAATATTCTGATATCTTCCTAGACCCCGACACTTGTACACGCATCATGGTGACAAACTCTATTGGGATGCGGGTTCGTGTACCCGACTAGCTATCGATATATGTGACATGCATCACGGTTTAGTACGTAATCAATATTGTATAATTAGTTGAGAGTTGGCATGTAGTTACATGGTATGCATGTCGTGTATTCGACTTGTATATCTGTATTGGGTGGGGAGGACAACTAGTAGGCGTATGGGATACACACATTAGACTCCGTAGTATCTAGAGGAGCCAAGGATCCAATGACTTCCTTTATACAGATACCGCGTTCTTCAGAGCGATACAGACGTATATATATTTGCAGATACCTCATTCTTCAGAATGATAGATAATACATGTACAGATACCACGCTTTTCAGAGTATGGAAGTTATGCCTACACCTATCCATACGTACCAAGGTTGTCCTCACATTGCATTCACATAGATGGTTAGCATACCCCTTTATTTTATTTAGTATTTATATATGGCATGCATTTTTGTATCTTGTTACGTCCATCTGAGGACCTGGTTCCCTTCCAGATTTGGACGAGGCTTATTATCCTACTGTATACGGACCTGGGCCGGAGACGAGGTACGCATCCGAGGAGAAGCTAGAGGTGCTACCATCAGAGTTCCCTTGATCATTGGTAGGCCTTCCGCCTAGGAATGGAGCATGCTTATCTAGTTAAACGATGCTCTAGTCGTATTCTCTTATCTGTCTTTCAGTACTTCTATTTCATCATAGTAGTAGGTTTGTTCCTATCAGACATATTCTGGATTATACTATGACATTTTAGACTTGCACTTATTTTTTGCAGTATTTATTTCAGTATTTTTTGTTTATATTGTGGATAAGATTAGACATTACCTGTCGTTTGTTAGTATTAGACTTGTTAGTATTTTAGGATAGCGTAGTACATTTTGTTGGGTTCGTTAAATTGGTAATCCCTCGGAGACATATTAGCTGGCCATTGCCACGTGGCCTAGTCCAGTATATTTTTGGGACTGGGGCATGACATAGTTTTAGTGGTGGCCCATGCAGGTCTTGATTATCGCTTGTGGTATGGTAACATGCCCAGCGAGCCTGTAATAAGATAGGAATTACTAAGTCTCATCCACTTTGATTATGCCTTTAACCTCCTTCATATTATTTCTAAATAAACTGCATCCTGTTTGCTTGTTCCGTACTCTTTTAATAAAGTTCTATCCCTTGCAGCGAGATAAACTTTCACAGCAGATGCAGGGCATATGGTGCCATAGTACCATCTGCCACCACACCGAGAGAGAAGACGTCCCAGGGACCACCCGGGGAGCAGCCACCACCACAGGCCCCGGTGATCCCACAGGTCCCGCTGATACCTTGGTCCCAGACTTCTTCTGACGACCCGACGCAGCAGCACGAGGGTCAGACTTCACAGACAAACCCAACACAGCATTTCCAGGCTAGACTCTGGGGGCTACACCGATTCCGCAACCCGAGAGGCTGACATCTAAGGAGACACCTACAACACAGTCGGCGGTCCCGTTACCACCACCTCCACCCTACCCACCTCAGATGCCACATCCGGAGGGACAGTCGTAGATATTTTAGTTCTTCCAAACTATGTTACAAGCGCAATGGCAACAGACCGAGACCTTGAGACAGAGCTTGATGGCAGTTCTAGAGAGGACACCTGTCCTAGCACCCGCACCAGCACCTATACCAGTTCAGACAGTTGGTACTGTACGAGGGTTCCGCCAGATGGGCCCGGATACTTTTTCGGGCAACGAGACTGCAGAGGAGATCTCCGATTGGGTCGCCAATATGAAGATGCTACTAGAGGTTTCTCAGCAACATCTAGACCTTTGGATGACCGCAGTGAGGGCCCAACTGAAAGGCAACGCCCATCACTAGTGGGATTCCATAGAGCGCGATATCGGCAAGACCCAGACGTGGGAGCAATTCTTAGAGTACTTCAATGCGAAGTATTTTCCGGCTACAGTCAAAAATATTATGTACTCTCAGTTCCTGCATCTAGAACAAGGGAATATGACCGTAGACGTGTACGACGCGAAGTTTAGCCGACTTAGCAGATTTGGTGTCGCCTTGATACCCAATGACCTGGAGAAGGCCAGAAGATTCGACCACGGCCTAACTTTTGAGCTTTAGAGGTACACCACCACCCAGGCAAGGATCTCTAATGAGGAGGTTCTTTCAGAGGTGAGGATCCAGGAGGCCATTGGTAGAGGAGCGAGGCATTCCAGTATGATTGTACTAGCCCGGAGCTGGAGGATCGATCCGTCGTCCGGGAGCGCAGACACAACAGAGGATCATGCCATACCAGCACAAGGAGTTCCAACTTGTCACCATTGCGGCAAGAAGGGACACGTTGTCAGAGATTGCCGGAAGAAGCTTGGGTTTTGCATGATATATAGAGCAAGTCAGCACCTTGCCAGAGATTGCCCACAGTACAAAGATACAACATCGCAGACAGGACAGAGGCCAGCAGCACCAGCCCTGAGGATACTACCCCCGCCAGGAAGTCAACGTCCACCAGCACCCGGAGGATTTCAGAGGGGACCACCCTTGGCCCCACAGGAGGCACAGTTTGATCTAGCCAGACAGCAGGCCGGAGGGCAGAGGCACGGACAGGCCTTTGTACTAGCAGCGACTAAGGAAGAAATAGAAGAAAAAGCTATCACATGTACCATTTTAGTTGCATCATTACCTGCAACTGCATTGTTTGATTCTGGTGCTACACTATCTTTCATATCTAGTAGTTTCATAGCTATGCATAGAGTAGCTACTTTCCCCTTACCTAAGAGTTAGAAGGTTCTTATCGGATGAGGCATCGTGCCGGTTACCAGCACTATTAGAACGTGCTCGGTAGTCGTGTGTGGTAGGGAGATAAGAGCGCAATTTTTGGTATTTTCGATGCCAAACTTTGATGTTGTGTTAGGCATAGACTGGTTAAGCCAGTACAATGCTGTACTGGATTGTCAGACGGGTAGCATTATTTTTTAGACCGCCAGATCACCCAGAGTTTGAGTTCATGCGAGGGACCATCGAGCGAGGAGTAGGATAGACAGCTGGAGCTTATATGGCTATGGAGATGGCATCCCCATCAATTGTTGTAGAGTTTAAGGATGTATTCTCAGAGGAGTTTCCAGGCCTACCACCTGATAGAGAGGTGGAGTTCACTATTGATTTAGTGCCCGGAGCAGCGCCGGTATCTTCAAATGTGTACTGGTTGGCAAAGAAAGAACTGGTTGACCTGAAGCTACAGTTAGAGGAGTTACAGATCAAGGGATTTTTCTATCCTATTGTACTGGGGAGCACCAATGTTGTTTGTACCAAAGAAGGTTGGGACAGTCCGTATGTGCATTGATTACAAATCCTTTAATGCTTTGACTATCAAGAACAAGTACCCCCTGCCGCAGATTGATGATTTGTTCGACTAGCTGACAGGAGCAGTGGTGTTCACGAAGATCGACTTGAGATCGGGTTATCATCAGGTAAAGGTGCGAAGAGAAGACATTCCAAAGATGGCATTCAGGACTCGTTCTGGTCACTACGATTTCTTGGTGATGCCTTTTGGACTGACGAATGCGCCTGCTGTATTTATGAACCAGATGAACAGAGTCTTCTACCAGTATCTGGACCAGTTCGTGGTAGTCTTCATCGATGACATCTTGGTATTTTCAAAGAGCCATGAGGAGCACGAAGAGCACTTAAGATTAGTGTTGGAAACGCTGAGGTGAGAGAGGCTCTATGCCAAGTTAAGCAAGTATGAGTTCCTCCTAGATCGTGTCACTTTTCTCGGACACGTTATCTCAGGAGATGGTATTTCAGTAGATACAGCAAAGATTTCGTCAGTAGAGACATGGCCGACCCCTACCAACGTCTCAGAGGTGAGGAGTTTCATAGGACTTGTCGGATATTACCGGAGGTTCATAGAGAACTTCGCAAGGATCACAGAGCCGATGACCCGCTTGACCCGCAAGGAGCAGGAGTTCACCTGGACAGAGGAGTGTCAGATGACATTCGATGAGCTGAAGAAGCGTCTGACTATGACACCTATCTTGACTATACCTTCTGCACCCAGAGGATTCGTGATCTATAGCGATGCATCTGGGAAAGGATTAGGTTGTGTCTTGATGCAGCATGGAAAACTTGTGGCCTATGCCTCTAGGCAGGTGAGGACCCATGAGAAGAACTATCCCATGCAGGACTTGGAGCTTGCCGTAATGATCTTTGCCTTGAAGCTTTGGAGGCACTACCTATACGGAGAACGAGTAGAGATATTCATAGATCATAAAAGCCTGAAGTAAGTCTATACACAGAAGGACCTAAACCAGAGACAAAGACGTTGGCTCGAGGTGATGACAGACTTTGATATTGAGCTACAGTACCATCCGGGAAAGGCCAACGTAGTAGCTGACGCATTGAGCAGAAGACCCATGGCATTATTTTTGACTACCCAGCAATACCTATTGAGAGATCTAGAGCAGTTGGGTATAGAAGTCATTAAACCTGGAGCAAATAGCCATTTGTCGAGTTTCCAAGTATAATTGACATTGGTTGAGAGGATCAAGGCTGCCTTACCAACAAATGCAAGATTCCAGAGGCTTCGACAGAGGACATAGGCCGGGATACAGACAGGATTGCGTATACATGAGGATGGGACTTTAAGATATAGAGATCGTCTCTATGTTCCGAATAGAGAACTTTATCAGGAGCTGATGACGGAGGCGCATAATTCAACATACTCTATTCATCCAGGAAGCATGAAGATGTACATAGACTTGAGAGTACTATTGGTGGCATGGAATAAAGAAGAAGACAGCCCACTTTGTGGTGAAGTGCCTGGTGTGTCAGCAGGTCAAGGCAGAGCATCAGAGGTCTGCCGGTTTACTTCAGCCACTCCCGATACTTGAGTGGAAATAGGAGCATGTCACTATGGACTTTGTTACAGGCTTTTCCGTGGAGTCCTAGTGGTCGCAATACAGTATGGGTAATCATGGATAGACTCACCAAGTCTGCTCACTTTTTACCCTTCAGAGTTGGGCAGTCTACAGAGGTCTTAACAGACATGTATATGAAGAAGATCGCACGATTGCATTGAGTGCCAGTCAGTATAGTGTCTAACAGGGATACGAGGTTCACGTCTTACTTTTGGCGGAGTATGCAAGAGAGTCTCAGTACCCGCCTAAAGTTTAGCATATCGTATCACCCATAGACAGATGGCCAGTCCGAGCGCACCATTCCGACACTGGAAGACATGTTGAGGGCATGTATGCTTGATTTCAATGGATCATAGGAGGACCATTTATATTTGGTCAAATTTTCCTACAATAATAGCTATCAAGCGAGCATTCAGATGGCTCCCAATGAAGCGTTGTATGGCAGAAACTGTCATTCCCCAATATATTGAGAGATGTGGGCGTGAGATAGATTCTTGCACCAGAGTTGGTTGTTCGTACAGTGGAGAAGGTGAAGAAGATCCAACGACACCTATGAACAGCACAGGACAGACAAAAGTATTAGGCAAATGTGCATCGACGACCCCTAGAGTTCCAGGTTGAAGATTATGTGTTTCTGAAAATCTTGCCTACCCGAGGACCCATCAGGTTTGGAGGCAGAGGAAAGCTGAGTCCGTGGTACCTCGGACCATTCAATGTGTTGGAGCACATCAGAGAGGTTGCTTATCGGTTAGTATTGCCACTAATACTAGAAGGTGTTCATGATGTCTTCCATGTATCTCAGTTAAGGAGGTACATACTAGACCCGAGTCATGTGCTTGACCATTCAGCGATCTTAGTCGGGCAGAGTTTATCATATCAAGAGGTGCCTGTAGAGATTTTGGACAGATGTGAGAAGGTATTGCAAGGACAGACTATCCCTCTAGTTCGTGTCGTTTGGAGGCAGCATGCGCCAGGTGAGTCAACTTGGGAAAGAGGGGATGAAATTCGACAGCGTTATCCCCATCTCTTCGAAGGCCTAGGTATGTAGTAGCATTTAATTCCAGTCAGTAGTTTTTACCATATGTTTGTTTTAATTTCGAGGACGAAATGCTCTAAGGAGGGTAGATTATAAACTCCCTTGACCAAATTTAGGCCTACTTAGCTCAGATAGAGAGACTAGGGTTAAATTGGATAAAATTAGAATTAGAACACGGTGCTTTAGAATTATTGTGCGATATTTATATCACTTAGTACACCTTATCGTTGCTTCAATATTTGGAGCGCTACACTAGCATTTACCTTCAAACAAGTTCTATACACTTTTCTTAGACGTTCCAACCTTCCATTCTTATCCTTGTGTAACTCTTAAATACTCGATATTGTGCTTCATTTTAGTCGCACAATAATTGTTACAAAAGTCTAGTTTTAAATCCCAATAAATCCAACCTTGCATAATTGTCCGTACCAATCGAGATTGGAGACACTAACCCAACCCATTTTCATACAACCCAAATTAGGATATTATTTTATTTTGAGTCTGCCATGTCCATGACGACTGCGTTCCACAAAATTTTAATCCCATATAATCCCAATTAATTGAAAAGCATCACTTGCACTAATTCTTATTTAAATTAGTGTGAAGACCAACCTCACCCAAAACTAGACCCAACCTAGCCCATCTACACCCTACATTCCTTTTTGTCAACATGTTCCTCGCCCTAAGAAACCCTAGCTGGCCTAATTCCCTAGGAGGACCCCCTTTCTCTCTCACCTATATATATATAACTTTTCTCTCCAAACCCAACCCTACACAAAACCCTAGTCGAACCCTATTCTCATCCTCCTTTATCACCAACACCCCTCCATCATACCCTCCACCGTAGCCACCTCCATCGCCGACATTATCACCTTTGTCCCCGTCCCCAGGACAACCATCCGCAGCCACCATCTTCTCTACCATCTCTGCCTATTCCTAACCCGACACCATCACCAACACCCATATCTCTATCACTAATACCCCCTCCATGTCCCGACCACTGTCGCCCTCTTCACCAAACCCTGACCACCATCCCCCAAGGCCAGCCTCACCACCAGCACCCGCCAACTGCCGCTGCTGCAACTGCTGCCTGGGCTGCCGTTGCTGCAACTGCTGCTGCTGTTGCTGTTTCCCCGTGCAACGCCGGAGCTCTGCCCCCTCGCCGGAGAACAGGCCGTCAACAAAAACAGACCCCCCCGCTCAACCACAACTAGGTACATGTGTATTTCATCCTTTCCTTCATAAGTCGAGGTATCAACGTATCGTTGAACGGACACGGGTAACGTTAATCCATAAGCGTAATATATGTGTGTGTGTTTATTGTTAATTAGTAATTGTTGTTAAGTAATTGCTCAAATAATAAATGATTCATTAATGAGAAAATACTATGTTGACCTAGAGTTTGGACAACTAGCCTTGTGCATGTAACCCTATAACATGCTAGTTAGGACTTATAATTTAGTATTATACGTCTTTAGTTGGGTAGCGTATTCTGATATTTCGTTGTCTTGGTGTACACGGTAACTGAGGACAGGACACGTGTACGACTTAGTTGCATGCACATGCGACCCTATTAGTTGACCAGTTGTGACCCTTGCATCAGTTCCTAAGTGTCACGACCCGCACCCGGAATTGGGGCACGAGTACGCGAGTACGTCCAGCCTACGCCGCAGCATCGGCGGTAGAACGCTGTCAAGGTATTGATACTATCTAGCCAATCTCACGCAGCATCCAATCTCCATAAGGAGGCACGGATGACACAAATAAAATGAACACATACTCAATCACAGGATTACAGCACGATAAGATAGCGAAACAAAATTAAATACAACACAAGTCTAAAGTAATAATCAAACTCAACAATATCCAAGTCTCAATAAAAATGCCGGAGACAAATCCGGTACCAAATAGTCTTCTAAAAGAACTAATCAGAAACTAGAAGAATTAGTGATTCCTGCTAGACCTCCCGGAATCACAACTAACTACCAAGTCTGTAGCTACTCACCATATAGTCCATAAAGTGTCGGACACCGGTCCTCTAAGGCATAGTCTGGAAAAATGTTTCCAGTCAGGAAGGAGCAAAGTACAAATCTCAAATAACAGTTCCATATAATTGATAAGGACTATAAAGCAATAAACAGATGATGCTAGATACTGAGAAGATAGTGAATAAATGCAATGGAAAAATAAAGAGACAGACAATATAAAGAGACAGGCAAATAGGCAATATGATACAGTCAATGCATGTATGAAAATGAAAGAACAAGGAACAGTATCATATACGGGTGATGTAGTATATGATTTAAATAGGTTACTGTAATCTATTCTAAGTGTTTGAAATAGTAGTTTCAAAATATGATCGGCTTGGGAACATGTACGATAGCTATAGGACCTGGCTAATCATGGGTGAAGAGCATGATTAACACTTACATTGTTCTACACTACAATAAGAGGTTATTATCACATTTCTTACTAAATACTTCCCCGCCCCCAACTAGTACTGTGGATCCAACCATGACACGTCACGATACACGAGCAAGTCCAATCTATCATGTACGATGTCTAATATACATGTCGTGTACAATGTCAATACGATAATCAATGTAACATCTCATGACTGCAGATCCAAGCTATACTAGTCCGTGTAGCACAGTGTCAAGGATTCAGATGTAATATTTCTAGATTATTGAATTTATAGAAATTATCAACAATTGGAAATTATCAGAGAATGTACTTGCCTTGGGTCCTTAGCTGGTATTTATGGATGTCCTGTTCCAGAGTATCCCCTGGGTGAACCAACAGTCCTATAAACATATCACAATAACACTTGCATCAGGTGCTACCCTAACACACAGTCTATAAACACTGAATTCGGGACTTCTCTAGGTATGATACTGGTCACCTAGGATCACCTAGCAGATAAATATATATAGACACATTACCTGTTTAACTAACATATACATTGATGCTTACAATATATATATACACCAAATTTAGTACATATACAATATTTATATGTATCATTTAATTATATGTATACTATATATACAGGTTGAACAATATATTACTATATACATTAATTTTATATATTAAAAATATACTAAGTATGTATACAAAATACATGTATATACATATACAAGTTATATATATATGAGAATACGTAGTTATATATTAATATGTTGAAAATACATATGCCACATTACTACAACCAATATTGTATAAAACAAAAATATATATATTGAATATCTATATAGATATATATATACCAAATCTTATTATATTTCCCATATACATATATATATGTACACATATATATATACCAATTACCAAAATACGTATTTACATACTTATACATTTATACCAAAATACGTATTTTATTACATAGATTCTATATGAAATATACCAAAATAATACATGTATGTATATGCATACATATACACTAAGTATTATTCTAATACACACACCAATATACGTATTTATATACATATATTCTATATCTACACATTAATATATATACAAATACATATACACAATGCATCATAAACTAAATATATACATACTATACATATATGCGTATTAACATTAATTAAATAACTATTATACCTATACATATATTTTATATATACTATACATTATGTGTTAAAATATTAAATAAATAAATGCTATACATATTCATGTATTTAAAACATTAATTAGATAACTATTATACATATACATATAGTATATATATACTCATACGTATATGTACGTATATATATACATATATATATATATGTATATATATATATATATATATATATATATATATATATAAAGAGGGAAGGGGAGAAGAGAAGGAAACTTACTGTGAGGGGTGTCGGCCTTGGCCGGAGTACGGCCGGAGTACAGGGAGGAGGAGCTCGGCAGGGAGGAGCAGCGGCTGGACTTGCCGCCGGAGCAGGGAGCAAGGGGAGTAGTGGTGGTCCGGGGATGAGCCAGCGGGAGGAGGAAGGACTAGGCAATGGAGGAGGCACGGGGATCAGTGGGGTGCCGACGCCGGAGTGCAGAGGTGAGGGGAGTTCGTGAGTTGGGGGGTCGCCGGGGTTCAGCCGGAGCGGGGTCGGGATGGTTGGCGGAGTGCAGGGAGGTGGCTGGTGGTGTAAGTGAAGATGGGGGCCGGCTGAACTGATGGTTGGCCGGCTGTGCGCAGGCCAGCGGGAGGGGTCGGCTGAGAAGAGGGCCGCCGGAGGGCCGCCGGGCACAGGGAATGGTCGGCCGTAGGGGATCGACAGTAGGGGGGTCGGCTTGGAACAATACTCCAGGTTTTCCCCCCCTCTCTCCTCAATTTGAATTTTCTAAAATTAACGAAGAAGGAAGAGGAAGAAGAAGAAGGAGAAGAAGAGAAGAAGGAAGGAAGAAGAAAATGAAAAGAAAAATGAGGAAGAGAAAGAGAGCTACGGTTAGGGGGCTTGGGGAGGTGTGCTACCTAGATTTTCTAGGGATTAGGGTTTGATGGAACATTAAATAAGGAGAGGAGTGAGATGAGGATGAAGGGTGGTGATGGTCCAATTTCAAATGAGTGGCTAGGATTGTTCATGAAGGAAATTGTTTTCATGTAAAGTAGAGTGGGGAAAAATGCAATTTGGTCCACAAATAAATAACCTTTACATTTGGTCTTGGACAATGGGGTGATGACACCTACAATTGAATAATTGCAACTTAGCCCCTTAAATTCGGGAAATTGCACAAACACATAAAATGACGAAAATTTGGCGGGCGATTCGGTGTCTGGTGTTTTGTAGGGTCAGGGGGCGCTGTATGATCGGTATGGGCTCAATTAGCAGGGCACTGGATTTAAATTGGGATTTCAGAATTGGTTTAAATAGTATCCCCAATTTAATTAGAAATAAATGCAAGTTGTGTTCAAAAATTAATTAGGAGTACATGGGGCCAAAATCAGGTCAGGTCATCAATACCAATAGTGAAGAAGACTCAGAACAGAATATTACCCTAATTTGGGCCGCACGAAAAATAGGTCAAGATTGTCTCCAACTTAAATTGGAACGCACAACGATACAAAATAGGGATTTATTAAATAACGTCCGCGACGATTTTTGTGCGGCCAGAAATAATGCACAGGGAGCATAATTATGAGTTGCAAAAATAGCAGAATGGAAGGCGGGCATGTCTAGGGCAAGATTGTAAAATTTGTTGGAAGACAAAAGTCAGGATAGCGCTCCAAATATTGAAGCAAAGGCAAAGCGCGATAATTAATTAAAATACGGTAATTAATTACAAACTCTAATAAATAAATTCTAGATAAAATAATTAAATACAGAATTCTATAATTCGGACATATGTCATCTACTGGCCTTCTAGGTCAATTCTGCTAGCTAAAAATAAATGAACACTGCATCTTATACTATATTTAATTACACATCACACATAATTATTTAAATTAAATATACTATCATACAATTACTTAATTGTAAATACCATAATATTAAATATTATGAAAAGTCAAAAATACCCCCGTTTTCGGAATGTGGTAGTGACAAGTCTACCCACCTTAAAAGAATTTCATCCTCGAAATTCAAAATCCTCACAGTAGCGTTTATTCATACATATTATCATTTCCCTCAAATTTAAATTCATCAATCACGAAATCAGTTAAGAATCCACAATGTCCTCTCATAATTTTTCAAAAATTCTGAATTATTTGCATTCCTGAAAAATCCTCGAAATAGAATCAAAGTCCATTTTTATCAAAAATTTTCCCAAAATTTTTAGTTAATAATTCAATACTCGGAATTTAATATCCACTCCTCTAACTTGATTTTTATCAATGCACAAATATAAAATGTAATCTCGTCCCAAACAAAGTTTGAATTTAAACACTTATCCATCAAAATTTTATTTCCTCGATTTTCTCTTCCTCAAAATACTCAACAATACGATACTTATGGATTCTCTAATTGCAACATCCCATATAAAATTCTAAAATTCATAACTTGCAATTCAATAATTATATTGATAAATCTCCCAAAATTTCCAAATTTTTATAACCAATTTAATCATGTCATAATCTTCCTGGAACTAATAAATCATAAATTCTGCCATGTTAAATTCTTGGCCCTTTATTTAAATCGATATTTATCCTCGAATTTTTAATCATCTTGTTAATCATCTTATCTCTCCTGTCAAGTCATAACTCCTTTATGAATCTTCGTCATGGTCAAACCCCAATAATACTGGTCAAAAATCTTTTCTATAATCATACAACATGCAACCTAAGGGAATATGTACGGTCATGGTGTCTTGTCATGGTATTGTAGTCTCTATATCAGGGGTAATACTAACTACATTATAACAAGAAAATCATGCATGCAAGCTACGGTACTAAGGTATCAGTCAATCAATCAAATAGATAGGAACAGAGGGAAGGAAGAACAGAACCTGCTAACACATTACCTGTAGTATCGGTTTCTTCGACCGTCATCGCAAATGCCCCGCCCTGCTGGGGTGGTTCCCTTCGTGGGTGCTGAGCATTATACGGTTCCACAGGTAGCCTAACTGGATCTCTATAATCTAAAGCTGCGCGCTGGCCGGGAAGATAAGGGGCTAGAAGACAATCCCTTACTCGATGTCCCACAGCGCCGCAGTGCAAACAAAGTCCTAGCCTCATTCTACAGCTCTCCCAAAGGTGACCTGGCTTCTTATAGGGCAGGTCTGCTGTGTCTCTCTTGGAGGCTGCTGCTGATCCTGCTGAATATGAACTGGCGTCTGGTACTGTTGTTGATACTGATACGCCCATGGATGTTGCTGGATAGGAACTGGTGCTAGGTACTACGGTGGATGCTGAAATATCCATGGTTGTTGCTGACTATGAAATGGTACTGGGTACTGCTGTTGGTGTTGAATATGGGGATGCTTGGCTGGTCCTATGCTACCATTCGTATCTCCAAAAGTATTGTGACTCCTCTTAGGCCTGAGATCCAGATCCTCTTCTGCAATCTGAGCATCCATCAAGATAGCCTCAAAGGTAGCGGTACGACGACCAGAAGTGCGTGACCTAATCTCTCTCGTCAGTCCCTTTCTAAATTTCTGGGCTCGATCTCCTGGGTCCCGAATCATAGACGATGCAAAATGGCTCAATCTACAGAATTCTGCAGCGTACTCGTCGACCGACATGTTTCCTTGAACCAAGTCATGAAACTAACTTTTCAAGGTTCCCAATACCACGTCGGGAAAGAACTTCTCCTTGAAGAGTTCCTTGAAGGTCTCCCAAGTAAGTCCTTGTGCAGTAATTCTCGGCTCTGTGCGATACCACGTGAGTGCGATATCGAACATCTGACTGCCAGCGGCTTCTATCTGCAAGTTCTCCGGAATCTGGGTCAATCGCAGGCTCCTCTCTATATCCTCTAGCCAGTCATCAGCGTAGAGTATCCCTTCTGTGCCTTTAAACTCTCGAGGCATCATACTTTTGAAATCCACTATAGTGCCTGATCTCTGCTGCTGACCAGGAAACTGCTGGTACTGTGCTACTTTCTCCAAAGCTTGGAGAGTCACCTGATGAGCATTCTCCATCTTTTTTCTCATCAGCTCGATTTGTGCCTGGTGTGCTTCTGCTTGCACCCTCTGAGCCTCAGCTTGAACTCGCTGAGCGTCTGCCGTCACTCTCTGGGCATCTACCATACCCTGGATCAAGGTAAACATCTGTGCCCCGTCAATGGACAAACCTCCGGGAATCGGAGTCGGTGGAGGAGGAAGGTTGTCCGTCACAGCTGCGGCAATCCTCTGAGCAGGTGGGGGAGGAGGATCCCCGAAAAGTGCAGACACTCCTACATGCATCGGAGATATAGGAGGAACTACGGCTGTCTGTCCCTCAGGTGGAGAGGTGGCAGGCCCCTCTAAAGCTGATGTTCCCGCTCTCATAGATCGTGTCTGCGGCGACATCCTGAAGACAGATCCCAAAGAATCAATTTAGGCAAAAATGCGAAATCATCAAGGAAGGACAGTACAGTTCTAAAGAAGCAACATTCAAGATAAAAGATTGGAAATAAACCCTAGTTGTGATTGCACAGGTCAAAGATACATCCAAGGTTTGATACCTCTACCCCTTAGGTACCACAGTTCTACTAGAAACATACTCATTGCTAGCTTCCTTACCTACTGCAATCGCTAATACTAGTTATTCCTATCACTCAAGTGTATATCAAATGCAACACACTACACTAAGTACTGCTCTTCCTAATACAATCCTAGATGAACACCTAAGCCAGTTGGCAGTAAAATTTCAATTATGCTCAAGCCAACATATCCTTACACATGCATCTTATATACTAATATATCTCTCCCCCTATAAAATCTTATTCTCAAAATAAAATTCCTCAAAATAACTCCTTGAATAAATTTTATAGTAACATGCATATACCTTCCTCAAAGGTTAATTTTTTAAATACTGAAATGAAAACTTAATCACAAAATCCTTACAGACTTGTCTAGGTTCATTGAATCGAATCTGAATTCCTCAAAATAAATCTTTTAATAACATCTCAACTTCTAAAAATTCAAAAATTTACAATTTATTTTTTAATCTTCAATTAAAGATTTAAATCCACCTTCTGCAGTCTAATAGCTCTAATGTTAATCATTTTCACTGTCCTCATCGACGTGTATCATCAAATAATACCATAAATCAGTCTGTAAATTCATCTTGATATGAAATCAAACCCTACTATGAAACCAAAATCCTAACTTAATAACTAATCAACAATCAACAAGTGAGAATGGACGGAACAAGGGAATGATTTTAAATTGGAAATTTTAACAAGATTCTCAAGGGTTATCCCAGGAATCTCTCAAGGAATTGTGATTGAGTATTCGCTCTCGTCCTAGTATCCTATGTCCTAGATCCTATTGTAGGCACACAATAGTGTAACAAAGATGCCATACTACTACGACATCGCACAACTCGCGAAGTCAGACCTGCATGGGCCACCACTAAAAACGTGTCACGACCCACACCCGGAATTGGGGTACGAGTACGCGAGTACGTCCAGCCTACGCCGCAGCATCGGCGGTAGAACGCTGTCAAGGTATTGATACTATCTAGCCAATCTCACGCAGCATCCAATCTCCATAAGGAGGCACGGATGACACAAATAAAATGAACACATACTCAATCACAGGATTACAGCACGATAAGATAGCAAAACAAAATTAAATACAACACAAGTCTAAAGTAATAATCAAACTCAACAATATCCAAGTCTCAATAAAAATGCCGGAGACAAATCCGGTACCAAATAGTCTTCTAAAAGAACTAATCAAAAACTAGAAGAATTAGTGATTCCTGCTAGACCTCCCAGAATCACAACTAACTACCAAGTCTGCAGCTACTCACCATATGGTCCATAAAGTGTCGGACACCGGTCCTCTAAGGCATAGTCTGGAAAAATATTTCCAGTCAAGAAGGAGCAAAGTACAAATCTCAAATAACAGTTCCATATAATTGATAAGGACTATAAAGCAATAAACAGATGATGCTAGATACTGAGAAGATAGTGAATAAATGCAATGGAAAAATAAAAAGACAGACAATATAAAGAGACAGGCAAATAGGCAATATGATACAGTCAATGCATGTATGAAAGTGAAAGAACAAGGAACAGTATCATATACGGGTGATGTAGTATATAATTTAAATAGGGAACTGTAGTCTATTCTAAGTGTTTGAAATAGTAGTTTCAAAATGTGATCGGCTTGGGAACATGTACGATAGCTATAGGACCTGGCTAATCATGGGTGAAGAGCATGATTAACACTTACATTGTTCTACACTACAATAAGAGGTTATGATCATATTTCTTACTAAATACTTCCCCGCCCCTAACTAGTACTGTGGATCCAACCATGACACGTCACGATACACGAGCAAGTATAATCTATCATGTACGATATCTAATATACATGTCGTGTACAATGTCAATACGATAATCAATGTAACATCTCATGACTGCAGATCCAAGCTATACTAGTCCATGTAGCACAGTGTCAAGGATTCAGATATAACATTTCTAGATTATTAAATTTATAGAAATTATCAACAATTGGAAATTATCAGAGAATGTACTTGCCTTGGGTCCTTAGCTGGTATTTATGGATGTCCTGTTCCAGAGTATCCCCTGGGTGAACCAACAGTCCTATAAATATATCACAATAACACTTGCATCAGGTGCTACCCTAACACACAGTCTATAAATACTGACTTCGGGACTTCTCTAGGTATGATACTGGTCACCTAGGATCACCTAGAAGATAAATATATATAGACACATTACCTGTTTAACTAACATATACATTGATGCTTACAATATATATACACCAAATTTAGTACATATACAATATTTATATGTATCATTTAATTATATGTATACTATATATACAGGTTGAACAATATATTACTATATACATTAATTTTATATATTAAAAATATACTAAGTATGTATACAAAATATATGTATATACATATACAAGTTATATATATATGAGAATACGTAGTTATATATTAATATATTGAAAATACATATGCCACATTACTACAACCAATATTGTATAAAACGAAAATATATATATTGAATATCTATATAGATATATATATACCAAATCTTATTATATTTCCCATATACATATATATATGTACACATATATATATACCAATTACCAAAATACGTATTTACTTACTTATACATTTATACCAAAATACGTATTTTATTACATATATTCTATATGAAATATACCAAAATAATACATGTATGTATATGCATACATATACACTAAGTATTATTCTAATACACACACCAATATATGTATTTATATACATATATTCTATATCTACACATTAATATATATACAAATACATATACACATTGCATCATATACTAAATATATACATACTATACATATATGCGTATTAACATTAATTAAATAACTATTATACCTATACATATATTTTATATATACTATACATTATGTGTTAAAATATTAAATAAATAAATGCTATACATATTCATGTATTTAAAACATTAATTAGATAACTATTATACATATACATATAGTATATATATACTCATACGTATATGTACGTATATATATACATACATATATATATATATATATATATATATATATATAAAGAGGGAAGGGGAGAAGAGAAGGAAACTTACTGTGAGGGGGGTCGGCCTTGGCCGGAGTACGGCCGGAGTACAGGAAGGAGGAGCTCGACAGGGAGGAGCAGCGGCTGGACTTGCCGCCGGAGCAGGGAGCAAGGAGAGTAGTGGTGGTCCGGGGATGAGCCAGCGGGAGGAGGAGGGACTAGGCAATGGAGGAGGCGCGGGGATCAGTGGGGTGCCGACGCCGGAATGCAGAGGTGTGGGGAGTTCGTGAGTTGGGGGGTCGCCGGGATTCAGCCGGAGCGGGGTCGGGATGGTTGGCGGAGTGCAGGGAGGTGGCTGGTAGTGTAAGTGAAGATGGGGGCCGGCTGAACTGATGGTTGGCCGGCTGTGCGCAGGCCAGCGGGAGGGGTCGGCTGAGAAGAGGGCCGCCGGAGGGCCGCCGGGCACAGGTAATGGTCGACCGTAGGGGATCGACAGTAGGGGGGTCGGCTTGGAACAGTACTCCAGGTTTTCCCCCCCTCTCTCCTCAATTTGAATTTTTTAAAAATTAATGAAGAAGGAAGAGGAAGAAGAAGAAGGAGAAGAAGAGAAGAAGGAAGGAAGAAGAAAATAAAAAGAAAAATGAGGAAGAGAAAGAGAGCTACGGTTAGGGGGCTTGGGGAGGTGTGCTACCTAGATTTTCTAGGGATTAGGGTTTGATGGAACATTAAAGAAGGAGAGGGGTGAGATGTGGATGAAGGGTGGTGATGGTCCAATTTCAAATGAGTGGCTAGGATTGTTCATGAAGGAAATTGTTTTCATGTAAAGTAGAGTGGAGAAAAATGCAATTTGGTCCACAAATAAATAACCTTTACATTTGGTCTTGGACAATGGGGTGATGACACCTACAATTGAATAATTGCAACTTAGCCCCTTAAATTCGGGAAATTGCACAAACACATAAAATGACAAAAATTTGGCGGGCGATTCGGTGTCCGGTGTTTTGTAGGGTCAGGGGGCGTTGTATGATCGGTATGGGCTCAATTAGCAGGGCACTGGAATTAAATTGGGATTTCAGAATTGGTTTAAATAGTATCCCCAATTTAATTAGAAATAAATGCAAGTTGTGTTCAAAAATTAATTAGGAGTACATGGGGCCAAAATCAGGTCAGGTTATCAATACCAATAGTGAATAAGACTCAGAACAGAATATTACCCTAATTTGGGCTGCACGAAAAATAGGTCAAGATTGTCTCCAACTTAAATTGGAACGCACAACGATACAAAATAGGGATTTATTAAATAACGTCCGCGACAATTTTTGTGCGGCCAGAAATAATGCACAGGGAGCATAATTATGAGTTGCAAAAATAGCAGAATGGAAGGTGGGCATGTCTAGGGCAAGATTATGAAATTTGTTGGAAGACAAAAGTCAGGATAGCGCTCCAAATATTGAAGCAAAGGCAAAGCGCGATAATTAATTAAAATACGGTAATTAATTACAAACTCCAATAAATAAATTCTAGATAAAATAATTAAATACAGAATTTTATAATTCGGACAGATGTCATCTACTGGCCTTCTAGGTCATTCTGCTAGCTAAAAATAAATAAACACTGCATCTAATACTATATTTAATTACACATCACACATAATTATTTAAATTAAATATACTATCATGCAATTACTTAATTGTAAATACCATAATATTAAATATTATGAAAAGTCAAAAATACCTCCATTTTCGGAATGTGCTAGTGACACTAAGAGCAGCTTAGTGTTCCTGTGCATATTATTTTAGTGACTGATGATAGTATTAGTATATTATATTATATGTATAGGGTCGCTGGACCGTGTAGGTGAGACTTCAGGAGCAGGTTATTGGCACTCGCAGCTTGAGGACCCAGGCAAGTATACCTTGCCATATTTACTGTTTAATTTAAATTATTCAATATTGTATGATATCTTTTTGCATTATTTCATATAACTGTGCGCGTCCGAGATTGACTCGGGTGCAGTTGACGAATGCGTCGATGAGTAGTTTACTTAACCTAGTCACTAGTAGACTCACCTACCATTGTGAGGATATTCTGATATCTTCCTAGACCGCGATACTTGTATACACATTACGGTGACAAACTCATATTGGTATGCGGGTTCGCGTACCCGACTAGCTATCGGTGCTGTGACATGCATCACGGTTTAGTACATAATCAGTGTTGTATAATTAGTTGAGACTTGGCATATAGTTACATGGTATGCATGTCATGTATTCGACTTGTATATCTGTATTGGGCGAGAAGGATAACTAATTGGCGTATGGGATACACACATTGGACTCCGTAGTATCTATAGGAGCCATGGATCCAATGACTTCCTTTATACAGATACCGCATTCTTCGGAGCGATATGGACGTATATATATTTACAGATACCTCATTCTTCAGAATGATGGATGTTACATGTACAGATACTACGCTCTTCGGAGTATGGACGTTATGCCTATACATATCCATACGTACCAAGGTTGTCCTCATATTGCATTCACATAGATGGTTAGCACACCCCTTTATTTTATTCAGTATTTATATATGGCATGTATTTTTGTATCTTGCTACATTCCTCTAAGGACTTGGTTCCCTTCCAGATTTGGATGAGGCATATTATCCTTCTGTGTACGGACCTGGGCAGGAGACAAGGTACACATCCGAGAAGGAGCTAGAGGTGCTTCCATTAGAGTTCCCTTGATCATTGGTAGGCCTTCCGCCTAGGACTGGAGCATCCTTATCTAGTTAGCCGATGCTCTAGTCGTATTCTCTTATCTGTCTTTTAGTAATTTTATTTTGTCATAGTAGTGGGTTTATTCCATCAGACATATTTTGGATTGTACTATGATATTTCAGGCTTACACTTATTTTTTGTAGTATTTATTTCAGTACTTTTTGTTTATATTATGGATGAGATTAGACATTACCTGTTGTATGTTAGTATTGGACTTGTTAGTATTTTAGGATAGCGTAGTACGTTTTGTTGGGTCCATTAAATTGGGTAATCCCTCGGAGACGTATTAGCTGGCCATTGCCATGTGGCCTGGTCCCGTGTATTTTTGGGACTGGAGCGTGACATTAATTCTTAATATTTCCTGTTTATTTCTGGCTTATATTGTTGGGACTGAGCACCCTTTCATCTTTAATACTTATTGTTCTTGATTTCTTGGTTGGAATTACATGGACCTGAGTTTGGGTCTATGGGTTCACTTTTATTTTTTTGGGGTTTGATCTCCCAAAACTTTGTGTTTTACAAAACTAATTAACTCATAGTGTATAGCACCATATTTTATGTAACTTCACTTTTGGTCGTGCTTGATTTCGTGTCTAGCTAAGTTTAGTGCTAAAACTTGATACACTATATATACCAAAATGGCTGACTGGAGAAGAAGAATAGTGCTTTTTGAACAGTATGCAAGAGAACCCCTTTGGAATAAAAATACATATATTTTACTTTGGGCGCATTGGTGTCCTATCCTAACTTTTCGTACGTAATAATCATATTGTACTAAGTCTACTAGCAAAAGTGTGCCAGTCACACTCCTTGAGTCAGCGGCGCACTTTCGAGAGAAAACTCAGTTGGCGCACTTTGATGCGTATTCAATCAAAGTTCTTACTAGATATGAAGCTTTATTCGTGTTGGCAATCTGGCACACTTTACCTATGTTTCATCAGCCGACGCACTTTTTGCATGTTTGGTCTACTCGCGCACTTCTTTCCTCTTTGTTTCCTTAGGTATGAAGCTTTGTTTGGGTTCTCGATTTCTGTGTTATTGATTTGTATGTTCCTCGACTGACGAGTTTTTTACTGTCGAGCTTTGACCTCGGATTGTGTGACTGGCTTGTTCGTTTAAGTAATTTATATTTGGATTGTATATACTAGGAAAAAGTATATTTATTGTATCACGAGTTTTTTTAGCTAGCTTGTTCGTTTACTTTCTTTGAGATCACACCTTATTCTTGCTCGTGCACTTTTATAAAGTGCACCGTGTTGGTTAACTTGACAAAATGTGCCACTCTTTTGTAGCTTACACACTTTATGTGCCCCTGAATTCATTAGACTTTATGTCCCCCTGACTTTATGCGGCACCCTGAGCATGTGCTTGTTTGGTATGCGCCTGACCTCCATGCATACAATTTTATACACGAGTTATTTTTAGTAACTCCATACGTGTACATAAAACTTTTATTATGTGTTCGCTTATTTTATTTGAAATATTTCTCATCATCCTCTATGTGGTTGATCCTGGTATTGCTTGTGTTATGAATCTAAGAAAGAATAGACTTAGAAACTAGACCTCATGTTAGATATGACTATGTGTTAAGATTGGCTTTATACATAGCAGGAATATGTGTTAGATTTAGATATTCTATGTGGACTCGACTAAGTGAATAGTAACTAAACGACTATGTGCATGACATAAGCTTCATATTATAATGTGATCAAGATTCATGTGACCCAGTAATCAATTGATAATTTGACTCAAATACTATATCCGTGCTGATACAATTATTGCCAAATATTGTTCATAATCTAATATACACCGTGGTATGACATACCGTGTTACGTGTTAAGTAATTTATATTTGGGTTGTGTATCGAGAATGCCTCCAAATTCCTAAACGCGTGATACTATAAATATACTTTTTTCCCAGTACGGGCATGATAAGCAAGTCATGTACCAAAGCGTGGCTAGGATATTGATTTATTGAATATTGAATACATGCCTGGGTGAATCCAGATTGAACTTCCATGGATTCATATCTAGCGTGCCCGTACTTTGTACGACATCTTAAAAAAAATTCTCATGTGGCCATGCCTTGAGATTTCAAAATAATATAGGGTTAATTAGGCAACTAAAGTAGTAGTAACATTGGAAGGAAATGATATCCCGAGATTCATGCCAACGAACCTTCCCACAAAGATTCATTCTAGTACGCTGTGGGCTGGCCACCACAGATACTGTATATCATCTGCCTTAGTCGAGTATAATATCTGACCTATTATAAATAATGTCGAGCCAATGTTTCACTATAGGAACATTGGAATCGCTAATACAATAATTTAGCGCAGTAGCCCTACAGGGAACTGGTACAATTTATGAAGTTTCTGTAAATTCCTCTATTTGGCTCGGTTAGCTCGTGTTCGACAATGACGTTATCTGAGGATACCTATTATGCATTATTCTGAGATAATCTCAGACTCTACTAATAGCAAGCCATACAAGTGATTGGTTGATTTTATTAATTGGACTTGGTTGTGATAGTATTATTTTGTTAGTGTGATGGATTCTACCCTTGTCTTTGTTTGATTGTAGGATTGGGCCTTTGTGCTAGGATATGCCATGGACCTAAGTTACAACGCAGAACTATTATATATTATTATATATTTATTTTATGGGTTTTTGGTTCTTCTTTTGTGCTTCCTTTGTGGTACTTGCTAATTGGGGTCTAACCCCACAGGTTTTTCATGGCCAGGTTTCAAGCTAGCACCCAAGGATCCAACATACTTTTTCTCGACTCATGGCCCATACTAGGAACATGACCGTCGAGGATAACGAGTGAGTTTTCTTCTTCCCTGCTCGTCATTGTAGATTTTATCTTTTGGGCATTTAGCCAGCGACACCTATTAGTCGGCAAATTTGGACATTATTTTCTTACATGACTGTAAATATTTAAACTGCAGCTGATTACTGTCATGTACTTTTGTTACTCTACCAGCTTCTTATTTTTGTACATCTAGTCTCTAGAATATTTTGATGAAAGCATTTAGGATGTCTTATTGCTTTATCATATATGCTCTATGATTACTGTTTCTTGTTTGATTGATTGAGACATAGATGTTCGTGTGGCCCTAATTGACCTTATTGTAGCATACACCCCCTAGTCTATTTACAGCCGTGATCGTCGTACGATATATAGTACCTTGTACGGGGTTGCTGGCCATATCTGTCTCATATTCTGGTATTGGGGCGTGACATAGATGCTACAATCTGGATTTGGTTCCTGTCACAGAACCGATAAAATGCTTGACTGGCAAATTATAGCCCTTTATCATGTATTATCCTCTAGGGAATACCGAAACGATAGATAACATGGTGTTTGACGAAGCTAATTATGTTAGATATTTTTAATTCTATGAGCGGGACTGCTTTTGCCTATTTGGAGAAGTAATTGGTTGTTGCAAGTATGAACCGATGTCCTCTAGAATATGATGGACTGATTGGACCAATAATATCTATCCCCTAAGCTTTAAAAGGCTAGGAGGCAGCTGTAGGGTATAAGAACTCTGCTAGTTGGTGGATAAAATTTGCATGGATTTGACATAAACTATATTTACGAGTGTAATCTACGGCATCTGCCACCATTGTGGATCAATAATAACACTTTCTTCTAAGGCGGTCTTATAATTTAGGACCTGACTGATGTGCCCCATAAATGCCATCATGAGCTTCCCGTAGTGATTATCTTGCTTCAGGGTTGGAAAGACAACATAGCAACAACCCCTCATAAGAATGATGATATAATATTTTGGAAGAGGCGTCATAATAGAATCGAAGTGAACATCTTCTAATAGAAGTGGCCTCTTTTGGATTTTCTGAAAGAATTTCATAAGCAACATAGTCTATAAAAGGGTCTCACCAATCTTTATCCATAAAAGTTGAATTTATGACGTAACTCTGTTCAATGTCCAAATTATTTTTGGTACAGAACAACACTCGCCCTGTTAGCATAATTAAGTATCGTCTCTTTAGGGGAACAACCAATGATGATGCTAGGTTGGCCAAAGCATCTACTTCCATATTCTGTAATCGAGGTACATGCTCGATGAAGCATCCTTTGAAAGTAAAAGCCAGTTTGATTTCTACCTGATGATAATGGATGAGGTCTTCATGTCGAACCTCATACGCTTCCCTGATATAATTGACTATCAGCTTGGAATCTCCGTAGGCTTCTAGATATTCCATGTCCAATTCTTTGGCCAATTAGAGACCAATGAGTAGAGCATTATATTTTGCCACATTATTGGAACATGGTTCACTGAGGTAATATGCTCGATGAATGATTAATTTATCAGTAGATATTAGGACTATGACGACTCCAGCTACTATGTTACCTTTGGGTCCTATTATTGATGTGCCATCAAAGAATAGTTGCCAAGTGTCATCTCCTATTACCATATTATACTCTAAGACTTCATCTGGGATATCATCGTACAGTTTGGAAGTTTCTGATACAGGATAAACTACTAGAAAATTAGCTAGCGCTTGACCTTTTACTGCTTTTTATGGGACATATACCATGCCATAAGGCGATAGCAGCATTTCTCATGTAGCTAACCGAGAATTAAGTATACTCGGCTTGGTCATCAATACCCGAAGGAGATTTACTTTGGATATAACATGAATGGTTTGACCCGACAAATAGTATCGCATCTTTTAAATAGCTAACATCAATGTAGAAGCATGAAAAATACGCTGGATATCTATACGCAGCATGTTGATGTTGGGCAGCGTAAAAAGATGACTTCAGAGCCATCGACATGCAAATAGAGCTTTTTTCGCTAAGCACAACGTAAAATATAAGCTCAAGGACCATCCGCATAAAGCAGTATGTCCAGGCTGCTTCGGCGTAAAAAGGGTGCTACATCGCCTTTATGGCGTAGAACTCATCCGCTTTCAATACAGAATTGAAGTGTACGAGGAACGCTTCGTATTCTTTAAAATGAACCTGTCAAATTGTGCAGTGAACTTGACGTCTGAACTCCTGACAAAGAGTACTACACGACTACCCAGCGGGGCGTGTACTATACGCTTTCTACGATATTTCTTTATCATCGTATGGTCCAAGGGACAAAGTGATCGACTGCAGATCAGACTCCTATAGTAATATTTACCCAGGTTAAATAAATTGTACTCGACATCCTCGCATAGGATTAATTGTACAATCTTGTTTGTAAATATAAGAGCGGGTTTCGTATAAACCTCGTTTCCATATTTCTTTTATTTATTTATCAAACAACAAGTTGGCGACTCTGCTGGGGACATCTTTCTCTTCTAATGAGGAAGTGATTGCTCAACACGATACGGTATCCGTGGGATCCGTAAAGAAGACAGTAGTCGTCCAGTTCGACCAGTCTGCCTACGAAGACATGCTTCGAACAGGGGGTAGCTCTCACTCTCTCTCTGTCTAAGACAACAGGAAGCTGCGTAAGGTCTGGATGCCCAAGACATCCCCTACCATTCCTGTCGACTCTCCGATCTCTCCGACCAATGAGGTTGTAGCATTGCTCCCTCCGTGCCTTGCGCATAAAATTCAGTCTCCCGTCACTGACGGAATAGATAAAACTTCTAGCAATGCCTCAGTGCTAATCCAGAAGTATACTCCGCGCTTTGCGCATAAAATTCAGTCTCCTGTCCCTGGCAAAATAGACAAAACTTCGGATAATGCCTCAGCGCTAGTCCAAAAGCCTACACCGCACTCTGCACGTAGAATTCAGTCTTCCATCGATGATGTGGCAGACATAATTTCTAACAATGCCTTAGCACCAAATCAGAAGTTCCAAACGCACTCCGCGCGTAAAGATGCATCTGCCCTCCGCAGAAAAGAAGATGGTCCCTGCAGTCTACGCAAGGGAAAGCAAGCAGCGGACTGCTTAACTTCTCGGCCTTTACGCTTGGAAGAGAAGAATCTACCAGCCCTCTGGATTACGCGAGGAACAGACGGCCGACTGAGGACCTTCTGTGCTTTACGCCAGACTGAATTATGCCAGGAGAAGTCCCTCAGCGTAATGAAGGCTCAATTCGCGGAAAGACACCCTCCTCGGGGATTATCCGCCACCCAGATGGCCAACCTGTTGTATATAGGTGGCACAGGAAAAACTATGGTTCCCAATATCCGCATGTCCACTGATGTGAACAGAAGGAACAAGCCATCTTCTTCTTCTTCTTCTGTAAATTCTCCTGACCTGCATGATTATCTAATCCAGAAATGTAAGGATAGGGGATCTTCCAGCATGTCTATTATGCCTCCTAACGAGCACTATTATAATAGTCACAGGATTGTAATTAATTGTTGCTGTTCTGAAGCAAAACGGTCAGTTTTCGACCGGTTGAGCTACTCTCCGTCTTGCCAAGAGGAAGAGCCCACACATGCATCAGGGAACATGGCTTCACACATACCTAGAGGAAGATCGAGCTCAAGACGTCATCCCTCTAGAGCTCCGAACCGAAGGAGATTCAACCAGCTCCTTAGGAACACTAAAGCTGGGGTATTCCGAAATACCCGTTCGTGGTCACCACAACCAACTTCATATTCTTCTGATTCCGATGCTAGGGGTCGTTAGTCTCCCGAATCAGATGCCGAAAGTATAGAGTCAACTTCTACAGAGACCTATACTAATCTTTCAATGACACCCAGGGAGATGGGAGTTTATGCCATTGGAGATGAGCGCGAGGAAGCTTCCCCATCAGGAAGCGCTGAGCAACGCATTACTATACTGGAGACATACCTGAAAGAGATGCAGTCCATGATAGAGAACATGCACCAGATGATGCTGACTCAACACACAGCTGCTATGGCTCAAGCATCGGTCCCTCCAACTCAGATACGTGTGGGGGTGGACTTACCACCATCCAACGCGATCCCAGAGCCTGTTCTAGATCAGGAGTCAGCAGTTCCTCCGCTTCCTCACTCGGAGAATGTATTACCTCCCGTTGGAGTCGCGATGCAATCGATTCCTCACCACTCCGTGGTCCCGCTACCGGCTGAAAATCTGATACAGGCAGTATAGGAGTTGAATGCCCAATTTGATGCCTTGAAGCACAAAGATCAGCTCAAGAAATTGGGAATCAACCAGCCTTACCCGGCTATCTGGGAAGAGGCCCCTTTCCCTCCTAAATACAAACTACAGACCATGGCTCTGTTCGAGGGAAAAACATCACCGAGTCAGTACATGAACTACTTCAGTATGATGACAGTGTTATTACAAGGGAATGATGCCCTCCTCACTCGGGTGTTCAAGGGCTGTCTCTCGGGAGTGACTTATCAGTGGTACCACAGCCTGGCGGACAACTACATTACTTCCTTCGAAGACTTCAAGGCTTTATTCTTCGCACGATTCTACGAGAGAGGAATGGATATGTCTATGTCCTCTCATCGAAGTGAAGCAGAAGGAAAAAGAGGACGTTCATACCTTCATCGAACATTTTCGACAAGCCACTTTGCAAATGCCTCCCGGAGTTCCAGACTCGACATTGGTGGATATTTGCAGGAAGAACCTTCTTCCCATAATCTCAGTGTTCACAGGACCATATCAGTTCCATGATTGGCCCCCGTTCATCATCTTAGCGGTAGCCACCGAGGACAACAGTCGGAAGGTGCGTGATAATGGCATCATGATCTCTACCTCCGATAGAGGCAAGAGGTCATCCCCCAACAGCGACCATCCCCGCAGTTCCAAAAGAAAAGAAGCTCTGGCAATCAATACGTCCAGACAAAAGACTGCGACAACCACGCAGACGAAACCTGCGACTTCCAGGCCTATTGAAGTATACTCTTTCGACGACGACGATATCCCGAACACATTCGAGTGTCTCGTCAAAAGCAGCAAGATTATCCTTCCTGAGGAGAAGCGGCCTAATAAAGTCGGCAGTACTAACAACCCCAAGTACTGCATCTTCCACAGATATATACACTACCTTACGAAGGTGTGTTATGTACTGAAAAGGAAGATCCAGGAGCTGATCGATGCTAAGGCCATCACTCTGCGCAACAGGGAGAAGACGGTCACAACCAATATGATCTCTCTGCAGTTTGGCAATTTGCCTCCCCAAGAAGTCCCGGACGGTGTTACACCTATTTCTCGGATGACGATGAACATCGTTAATCTCCCTCCAACTAGGGGTCAAAATCTTGACCTGCTACACCTAACTACCCAGTGGGGAGAGATCATATGGGTTCATCCAGATCTGGTGCCAGAGATCGAGAAAGAGACTCAAGCTGCTAAAGCTAAATCTAAGAAAAACTCGAAGCGTAAACCATGTTACACGGTTACGGTACACTTGGCATCAGAAGACGAGGTCTTGGCTACTGGAACTCGTTCAGGGAAATCTTACCTCCAGGACTATGGAGCAAGTCAGGAAGATGCACCGGCAGACGCTTCAGCTACCAAGCCTTCAGAGCAAGAACCCGCCATACCAGAGGCCGGTCCTTCGAGACCAATTCTGGCAGACAAAGGGAAGCAAAAAAAAGTGCGCTTCGATAAACCTGTGAAAAATATTCAAAACAAAGGTTTAGAGAAGCCATACAACTTCGATATCCTGGCCCAATTGGCTAATACACCAGCTAGGTTGTCCATCTTTGAACTACTCAGGCTCTCTCAAGACACTCGTCAAGCCCTGAGTGAAGCATTAATGCAAGCAGAGGCATACTTGACCCAGCTTAAGTCCCCTGACGAAGAACTCGTGGCATGTCCTCAATGCCACAGTCTGATGGAGGTGGTCCCGAATATCACTTTCACTCAAGATGACATGCTGTTAAAACATAACAGACATGATAGACCCCTCTATTACACCGGATACGTCAGTTCCATGGAGGTCGACCGGATTCACATAGATCCGGGATCATCGATCAGCATCATTCCTCATAGTCTGCTCAGACCACTGAGGATTCCTACCAGCGAATTGGCTTACACCACCACTACAATCGTGGGTTTCAACGCAAGGAAGAGTAAGCCGTTGGGAAAAATTCTTCTGAGGATCCAGATTGGCGACCTCAGATCAGTGGCTACATTTTACATCATTGATTCAGAGGTGTCCTACAATATTCTGCTAGGCAGACCTTGGATCCACAACCACAACATCATTCCTTCGACTCTACATCAATGCTTTAAATATGTAGATGCCTAAGGAACAGTACAAATGGAGTTTGTCGACCTGAACCCGTTTAGAGGAGTAGAATCCTACTACTCTGATGCCGTATTGTACTCTCAAGACTACACGGAAGAGGTGTCAGTCGAAGCAGAGAAGGAATCCCACCGGGAGCCAGAAGAACCCTCTGCCGAACAACCTCTGTCAATCAAGGTGAAAGGACGGACTACTCGTCCAAAAACCATAGAGCCTATGGCTATCCACCTGAACAGAACCAGGTCAGGAAAAGGGGGTGATCCTCTAGTGATCACTTTGAACCAGAAGCCTCCACCCTTGGTCATCAACCTTCGGCACAGCAAACAGCCGATTGATGTAAATGTAACCAAGAACGCAGTCTCAGATGATAATAAACATCCTTTTTTCCAGTATATTGACGCTCAAATTCCGAATCAGGAATCCTCTTCCCATGACGATATAGAACCTATAGCACAAAAATTCTTGGAAGCTATAGATTCCTATCATCCGTATATGTGGGAAGTAGCGTCATTATCCAATGTCACCACGACATATGGACCACATGAGGATTCTATCTTCATTGTCCCGCCTACTTGCAGCAGTCAGCATTCAATAGTCTTCGGCCGCATGCGTAACGAACCGACTATACAAAAAGATTCTTTCGATGACGATGCTGGTAAAATGCAGGTTCACAGATACAGCCCGCAAGCTTTGAAGATCATGCAAAGTATGGGTTATAACTTGAAGCTGAAACCAGGTCTCAACTACAGGAAAGGCAGACGAATGCCGATGCGTGGAGACCCCTACTATCAACGAACCAGTTTCGGGTTATGGTATACCACCTCCCTTGCAGCTTCTGAGTCAAACGAGAATATCTTTTCATCTTCTTAAAATGGCTCAGCACCCTCCAACTCATCTCATGCTCTCGAACGAACATTATCAGTAAATATGGTAGTGACGAATTCTTTCGAAGCAGACGAACAAGAATATGAACTGTTTGAGAATGACGCTTGGGCTCAACAAATGGATACACAATGGGAATTCTGCTTCGAGAAGAGAAAACCTCCCACTGAAGATAAAGTTATCCAGATTGACGTTGGGGATGAACTTTCGCCAAAGCCGATATTTATCAGTAACAATCTTTCCGAAGTAGAAAGGGAAGAAGTTATCCAGCTGATAAAAGAATATATCGACGTCTTTGCGTGGAATTATGAGGACATGCCAGGCCTTGATCCAATGGTGGCTACTCATAAGCTTAATATATTGCCCGATTCGAAGCCTGTGAAGCAACACCAATGCCGGTTCCGCCCAGACATGATGGACGCCATTAAAGCTGAAATTAAGAAGTTGACAGCCTGCAGTTTCATCCGGGAAGAACAATATCCCGACTGTGTCGCCAATATTGTCCCGGTCATGAAGAAAAATGGGAAAGTACGTGTCTGCATCGATTACCGAGATCTGAATGCAGCCTGCTCCAAGGATGAGTTTCCTCTTCCCATCACAGACGTCATGATTGATAATATATGCGGTTTTGAACGTATGTCTTTCATGGACGGATTTTTAGGATACAATCAAATCAAGATGCATCCTGAAGACGAGAAGCATACTGCCTTCCGGACACCATTGGGGGTATATTGCTATTCGGTCATGCCCTTCGAATTGAAGAATGCCGGGGCTACGTACCAACAGGCTATGAGTAACATATTCCATGAGCATTTACGCAAGACAGTGGAGTGTTACGTGGGCGATGTAGCTGTCAAAAGCCGCCTCAAGGATAACCACATCCAAGACTTGAAGACAGTATTCGAGTTGATGCGCCAACATCCACTCAAAATAAATCCTACAAAGTCCTTCCTGTATGTATCTAGTGGCAAATTCCTGGGATTTGTCATTACTGCCAAAGGTATTCAAGTGGACCCTGATAAAGTCAAGGCCATCTTAGGAATGCGGCCGCCCCGTAATCTGAGGGAACTCAGGGGATTTCAAGGTCGTCTGGCTTATATCCGGAGATTTATATCCAACCTCTCTGGGAGATGTCAGCCTTTTTCTTGTCTCATGAAGAAAGGTGTATCCTTCGTATGGGACGAGGCCTGTCAGCAAACGTTTAATGATATCAAAAGCTATCGCACTAGTCCGCCAGTTCTGGTGTCTCCCGTCATAGGAAGACCATTCGTGCTGTATGTTCGAGAGATGGATCATTCTCTGGGAGCTTTTCTCGCACAAAAGAACGATATGGGTCATGAACAGGCTATCTACTACCTCAGCAGGATGATGGTCGGAGCCGAACACCTGTACAATCCAGTGGAAAAAGAATGCTTGGCTCTGATGTTCCCTATCCAGAAAATGCGACACTATGTCACATGCTAAACTATTCACATCATCTCCAGGATCAATCTGCTCCGGGTATTGATGAACAAGCCAAGTGTTCTTAATTCCCGACTCGTAACTTGGGCGATATTATTAACACCGTATGACATGGTGTACGTCCCTCAAAAGTCCATCAAAGGCCAAGCATTGGCTGATTTCCTAGCTGCTCATCCGATCCCGGAGACATCCAAACTGTACGAGGACATTCCCGGCGAAGTTGCAGAATGTAATTCCACAATATAAAGCGATGTATGGCAACTATTCTTCGACGGTGCCTCCAGAACTAGTCCCAAGGGAAACGTGGTTTCAGGAGTAGGGATTATCCTGGTTACTCCTGATAAACTCATCATCTACCGAGCATTTCTTTTAGCGAGCCCTGTTCTAATAATGTGGTAGAGTATAATGCTCTACTAATCGGCCTCCAAGTCGCTAAAGAATTGGATATCGAATCTCTGGAAGCTTTCGGTGATTCTCTGCTGATCGTCAATCAAGTCAGAGGAATATACGAAGTCCAGAATCTAGACCTCATCCCCTATCAGCCAGCAGCGGTCGAGATAGCCATGACATTCAAAGGATTCTTCCTAAAACATGTGCCCCGATCTCAGAATCTGGAAGCTGATGCCCTAGCCAGTCTAGCTGCAGATTTAGCTATTCTTATAAGAAGACTGAATTCGGTGATCCTTCTTAACAGAGATTTATTCTGTGTGAAAAACAACTTTCACATAAAATGCAGCTACGCTGTGAACACAGATCCTCCCAAGAGAGACTGGAGAAGTCCCTTTATAGATTTTGTGGCATACGGAATCTTGCAGGAAGACCCTAAAGAAGCAGTATCCGTCAAAAGACAATCATTGTGCTTCTATTTTGACGCATCTTCACAATGTCTATATCGTCGGTCTTATGATGGACTATTATTACGATGTCTCTCTGGTGAGGAAGCACAACGAATTATCCATGAAGCTCATGACGGTGTATGCGGAGCGCATCAACCCGGTCCTAAGCTACAAGATCGCATCAGGAGAATAGGCTATTACTGGCCTACTATGATCACAGATGCAATAAAGTATGCAAGACAATGCAAAGCCTGTCAGGTCCACGCAGACTTTATCCATCAACCTCCTGAACATCTACATCCTACGGTTGTATCCTGGTCTTTCGAAGCATGGGGTATGGATATCATTGGTCCTATTCACCCGTCTTCTTCCAGAGGTCACCGGTTCATACTGGCCATCACAGATTATTTCTCCAAATGGGCAGAGGCGATCCCTCTTGCTGAGGTGAAGGCATCTAATATGATCAGCTTCATCAAGCATCATGTCATTTATCGCTTTGGGATACCCCGAAGGATAATTCATGACAATGGACATCAGTTCATCAGCCAAGTGTTTCATCGATTTTGCGATAAAAATCGAATACAAAATATGGCCTCTACGACATATAATTCTGCTGCTTATGGTTTGGCGGAAGCTTTCAACAAAACCATTATCAAGCTCTTAAAAAAGTTCGTCTCTTCGAACAAAATAGATTGGAATGAGAAGCTGGGAGAATGTCGCTGGGCATACCGTACAACGGTACGAGCACCGACAGGTTGCACCCCATTCTCATTAGTTTACGGGAGCGAAGCAGTTCTCCCCATCGAAATCTAGATTCCGTCACTCAGGATAGTCGTGGCTAACGGGTTGACTCAAGAAAAAAATGACCTGTTAAGGCTTCAAGAGCTAGAAGGATTAGACGAGAAACGCCTCCAAGCTCAACAGCGCATGCATTCTACCAGGCACGCATTTCCAGAGCTTTTAATCAAAAAGTAAAGGAAAGAGTGTGCAAAGTTGGCAAGCTAGTTTTAGCTGTGAGAAGGCCGATGATTCTTACTCACAGGAGTAAGGGTAAATTCTAGCCCAAATGGGAAGGCCCTTATGTGATCGAGACGACGTTCTCAAACGGCGCTTATAGGTTAGCCAAGCCTAATGGAGACTTGTTAATGGCTCCTATCAATGGCAAATTCCTGAAGAGGTACTATGCTTAACCTCCTCTGCTCAAGTGGAATATGGCGAAAATCTCATTCTGATAAAACTACTTCCAAAAAGAAACTAGTTGGATCGTATTCTATCATGTCCATATGACCTCTGAATAGATATGTTTAACTAAATTTTGGAACTGCAAGACCTATCACGTCCATATTACCTCTGATAGTGTTTTGTATACAAATTTTAGCTGAAGCATATTCTATCATGTCCATATAACCTCTGAATAGATATGTCCTACTAAAACTTACCGAAAGTATATCATGTCCATATTACCTCTGATATCACTTTCACCTAAACCTGTCATTTATATTCCAAAATGATGGGTCCACAAAGTCAGATGAAAGCCCCTTTATTATTCCCAAAAAGAGCAAAAGTACATTAAAAAGTAAAAAGTACATCATTTGGGAGGAGCGGTCAGGTCGCGAATCTGCTGTGCCAGCACGGTCATCTTTTCAGTCCGGGAGCTCAAAACAATAGCGCGGGCCCGCTCCAGCCGTGCCTCGTCATTGCTCAGGAGGGACAATTCGGATCTAGCCCGAACAAAACCAGCACAGGCAACTCCTGCACGCGCCAAGTTCTGTTGAGCTAGGCCCAGTCGACCATTCACCACATCTAGAGCTTCCGACGACTGAGAAGCCCACTCCTTTGCCTGGATGAGTTTTGCTTCCAGTTTGCGGACCCTCGCTACATTCCCTTCATGCTCGGATCGGCACTTCGTTTGAAGAGGAATGACCTCCTCCAAGACAGCTTTTCCTTCATCTATCTCCTGCTGATGTGTCTGGATGGATTTATTTAGGCCTTCCATCTGTTCAGTAAGCTGCGCAGTCAAGGAGTCATATTTAGCCTGGACCAGGTCGTCAATGCTATCTCGAGATAGCTGCAGATATTCATTAATGGGTTGCTCCAAACCATTAACTATCTCCTCCAGTGTGTCAGCTACCCCAGTGTCGTCGTATTCTCTGATCGGCACTATCGCGAACTGAGACGACCTCCTCAGAGCCTCAAAGCTTAGATTCTTCTCCAACACCATTGATATCAACGTTTTTATGGTGGTGTAGAAGATACCAATATACTGCTCGGTCAGCAGGGCTAGATCCGAATGTACGCTGGGAGTGGCTGCAATATTGGCGAACCTTCCTCCAGGAACGATCGCAGACGATGTGCCACAGCCGTCGCCTCAACTGGTGGTGCGACAAAAGAAGATGCGCCAACACCGGACGAAGGGACCAGCGTACTCAAAGGAGGCATTATCGCAGTGACAGGCTCATCCTCCGCCTGAGATATCGGAACCACTTCGGGCGAGCCAGCACCCGAAGATGTTTCCTCTTCAAAGTCAGGCACCTCCGTGTCATCGCCAGGACCTGAAACAGTGCCAAAAGACGCGTCTACACTACCCTCCTCGAAGATGTCTTTCCCTGAAAAGAAGACAAAAGGAAGTTAATATCAACATGATATTAATTTTCCTAAAGAAGAGGCATAAAAGACGATATTTACCCATGGCCAATGGTGTATATGTCGCATCTGCGGCCAGTACAGCTAAATTATTTCTTAGTGATGCTAGGCAAGCTGTCATACCTGGAGAAGGGGGTGTGCTAACTGACATCGGCAGGTACTCTTCCGAATCTTCGCCGAGATCCACTCGAGGTTCACCAGGTAGAATCTCGCTGGGTGCGCTTACAGACACGGCAGGGGTCTCTCCCGATACTGATCTGGATAAAGTTATATGGAATCTTATTATGCTCGGCCCTGAAGGCGACCTCGTTCCACTACCTGAAGCAGTAGCAGCGACAGCAGCCTCCAGCAGAGATTCTTCTGCACCACCAGCCGGAACTGTAGAGGGTCTCTCTCTAAAAGGCAAGGAACCTCCAATCAAAGAATCTTCCCCGACAGGGGGAGATGCAGGCTCATTTCTAGGAGCCTCATTGCCGGGAATCCGGAGAGGACGAGTAACTGTCTTCTTCTTCCTCTTGCAAGGGGAAGCCTCCTTCGGAGCGGGAGCCATTCGCTTCCCAGAGACTACCAGAGGCCCTGCAGGCAGAGGTATTTCATCTCTCGGTACCGCCAATAGAGGCTCATCTGGATTAACGAACACTTCACCCTCGTCAGAAGAAACTGAGGATATTTTGACTCTTCCCTCAGGCTTGGAAGAGGGCACCCTAAAACTTCCATACATATCAAATTTGTGATGGAAGGTGTTGGTTGCCACATAGAACTGGGCATACGAATAGAGAATACGCAGCTCCGTGGAAAGTAAAATGACGGGCATGGTAAAAATTGCTTCAGTGCAACCCATGATGAAGTATCGCCATCCTCTCACTCCATCAATGAGTCTGCCTCTGGACCTGAAGATGGTGACGGCGTTGCCCACGTGCAACTGGTCGTACCCGAATTGCCTGGCAAACCGACTAGGCAGGTAGGGCTCGAAGAAGCAATGGCCTTCACTGCTGTACAGTAGATGGGAAGGTCTAATGCAGACCAACCAATTAAAAGCCTCAGGAGAAAGAATGATCTTTCTGTCGCCTATATCATGAAGTCTGATCCCCTGTTGATTGAGATGTACAGAAGGGACAGTGCAGAAAAGCTTTCAACTGTGACTGAAGTTCAGCACCAGCTGACAGTCTAAAACTGTGGTCACGTTCCAAGAGAAATTCTTGTAGTTCAACAAGAAACTACCCCCTGAACTACTGCCAGAACCGGGAGACATCACTCTGGGGTTATGGAGAATTAACCATCCCATCAAATACAGGTTTGGTAATTCCACCCTGGGAAAGCTATCACGCCGAGTTTCATCGGCGAGCAGCCCATCCGTCATGGCCCTCAGGCCAACTTGTATGCGGCACACCATGGCGGGGAGCAAGCCCAGTCTTGCCCCGAACACCAGACGCACTGCAGGCCATAGCGTGTTGCGGTGAATGCAGTCCGCAGATGCAATCCCGGGCACCACCAATCGGCGCAGCCATACAGAGAGGAAGCCAGACAGTTGAGCTTCCTTGGACAGGCCTGTGACAATGCCTCAAATAACTGTAGGCCTTAGTGACTACGGGATACTGCCCTATCCCTTCGTCGAGGATCTAGTCCGGAGCCCCAGCGTCTTCCATGAGATCGTCGACTACCTGAGCACTAAGCACGCTCAGAAAATTCAGAGGCTGATCCTTGCCTTCCAATACCTTCTCCGGCTTAGCAGTCCTAGACCGGTGAAAGAAGAGGTAGGACATCCATTCATTGATGTGAGCCAAATCTGAAGGCTCGCCATAAAAAGCAGTACAAGCGAGGTAGTGGCACATCAGCTCCTGGTACACTTCCACTACCCGAGGGTCTGAATCCCCCAACTCCCGGTTCGTGGGAACATACTCTTCATATGGAGTATCCCCCATCGACAGTCTCGAGATCTCTGCCATCTCGTGGAGGGCCAATCCCAACTCCCCCAATGGAGTGATGAAAGTCCCGGTGAGCGAGATATACTGCTCTATCAGTGCCAGAAATAGGTTGGGGTTGAGAGGTAACCCAACACTGTTAGCACTCACAGCTGCATAGAGACCAATTCCCTCCAGCTCGGCTTGAAAATGCTTCAGGGCCCATTCAGCTAAGCGAGCCCATCGAAGATTTGTAGGGGTGATCCACCCACTTGTCCGAGGGTTCACCTTAGGGTATACTCCCCCGTGCCCCATGAAATCATTACAGAAAGTCGGTAATTGCACCGGCTGGAGCACCAAGCTGTCTTCACTCAGGACATTGCCTGGGTACAGTCCCCTGAACGGCATCACAGAACCGGAAGGGCGGCTGACAAATGACCCCTGGTCAGCTCCTTTCAGATGAAATATCTTTCCCGCCCGGCCGTGAAGATCGGGAGTCAGCGTCCACAATATCCTCCTGGGATGTGTAGTATGGAAGAATGCCGAGATGGGATAGTCTCTCAGCATCCTGGGCAGATACAGAACCATGCCACCGGCAGGGAAAATCCAGAGTTCTTTCTTAGGCTTCGTCTGGGACCGCTTGTCAATCATGTCCCCGAAGAGAAAGGCCGGCTTTATATATTGGTCCCCGTCTATGTACATCAGGGGCTCTCCGTTGATCATGCTCAAAAGCATCCGCTCTCCTTGAGCCGATATCAGGATTCCCCTTCCCTCAGGATATTGGGGTCCAGAGATGGAAAATGTCACGTGGGACAAATCCTCCAGGTAGTTGGAGTGCAGCATCCCTGCAGCGGAACCCATCACCTCAGCCAGCAGAGACGCATGCAAGTTGACTGCAAGAAGCAAGAAAGACACGTCAGTTCCTATTACAAATCTTGCAGCATATGCAAAAAAAAAATCAACAGTCTGTGCTTTACGCCAAGACTGTAAAAACTTGACTTTTACGCTGGAATCCATTTCCTAGATGTAAAATTCAAGGTTGGCAGTATACAGTCTGTGTTTTACGCCAAACTACCAAAATTTGAGTTTCTACGCCGGAATTCTCATCCAGAAGCGTAACACTCAAATTTTATAGTATACACCAAGTTTCGACAGTCAAAGCTTTTACGCTCGACTGCGAAAATATGGAGTTTTTGCGCTGACACATTAGAAATGTGGGCATAAAAGATGAAACGTCTCTGTGCATTATCTTCCTCAAAGAGGCTATCAGCACATAAGACGACCTAGCGCGTTCACGTACAACATGGGCGAAGGATTTTCAGTCGTTCTTTTTCGTCCCAAAAGCTCTACCTTTAAGGCTAGGTGCACTACTCGTCGGCGGGACGCTTCGCTCAGAATGAAGTTCGCCTTGCCCGACCGAAGTCACTCTCTCTTGGGCAAAAGAGCGGGAAGAAGAATCAACCTTCTTTCCCTTAGAGGAGAAGAGTTGTTTCGGGGCCATTACTGAAAACTTTGGAGGCTCGGAGAAGAAACGAAGAAGAACTCGAACAGTCGAAGGCTTTCTTTCGCAGAAGACGGATGGAAAGTTTTTCTCTCAGAAACTTGGGGTATATATAGAGTTCGGATGGACTCCTCGAATCCCGAACCAAATCTTACATTTAATATTTAGTTATAATTGGGGACTACGTCAGCCTATTTACCCAGAGAAGGCGGACAGTCAGCGAATTCGAAAAGTTTTCGTGCGAAGCATATTCGTGGTTTTTACGCTAAGAAGCTTTCTACGCTCGACAGCTACAGATCTACGGTTTTACACTCACAGGCTACAAGTCCATGGTTTTACGCCCGGATGCTTTTATGCTCGGTAGCTTTTACGCTCGAGAGGCTACAAACCTACGACTTTACGCTCAGAAGCTACAAATCTATGATTTCACGCTCGGTAGCTTTTACGCTCAGAGGCAACAGATCCACGACTTCACGCTCGAAAGATCTCCTTTTTAGAAGCTACAAATCTACAGTTCTATGCCCGAATTCTCTCATGCTCAGCAGCTTTTACGCTCTAGAGGCTACGAACTTATGATTTTACGCTCATCTACAGTTACAGATCTATGACTTTTCGCATGTCTGAAAATACGCAGGCCAGAGTACGTGTATATCTGAACGATTCTCAAGGTGGTCAATTGCAAGAGTTTACAAAGAAGATACTCCTTCTTGACCTCAAAATATCCCAAGTACCCGAAGCATACAGAGTTCAATATTGAAAATTACTCTTCTCTATGGGTCGGTTGGAAGTTCATCCAGACTCCAGTCTGAATAGTTCATCTACAGTTCAAGATGGTGACTCAGTTTTTTGACACCCATTTCTCGCCCTGTTCCAAGGGATTTTCGAGAAGTCATTCTTGAAGATGATAGTCTGAACAAGGATGCTGTTTATCAGAAGTGATAGTTCAGAATTCTACGTGGTTCCTCATTCCTAACAGCAGGACAGTTCGAATACTCGAATGCTAAGCGACTTTCTGCGCATCCTTAAGTTTTGCGTAAAAGACAGGACAGGACCTAGCACTCTTTCTAACAGAGTCGGCGTAAAGTTACCAGACGTGTCGAAGCTACACATATTCAGACTTCAAAGCAAAGTATATGGCAAGACAATCATATGCACAGAAGAAAGACAATTTTATTCATTTTTATGATTATATATGAGGGAAATCTAGTCTACAAGGGTTTTTTTCTTTATTTTCATGATTACATATGAGGGAAATCCCGTCTACAAAGGATTTCCTCATCGTCGTCTGAAGATCGCACCTAGAATCTGTTCTGCCATATTCTCGCATGGGTAGAATTCTTCATCCATCTTCTCCAGTAGTTCATTGGCTTCCACAGACGATGAACAAGAAAATGATAAATGGAGGGAGGATACAAAACTGGGCCTGCCTAAATGATGCAGATCCTATGCTCCGTACGCCATGACAGATTGAGTTGAGGTATTTTACCCAACTCAATACCCGAGAACAGGGCTAGTTTGTCTTCTTTCATCCACGAAAGACAGGAGAAGATAGAGCTTGCAAGCTGTGTGGTCAAATACGACCCTTCCTCTCTCCGGAAGAATCGCCATACAAAGTTGCTGATTATCCCGAGCAAAGGAGGCTATGATATCCTTCCATGATCCATCGTTGCAGAGGACATTTGCTCGAAGACGCCGCCTTTTTCGGCTCCTTACATGCTGGAAGAACATGGTCTTTTTCTTCCTCAAATCGACCCGACGAACTCCGGCGATCATCTCTGTGTGGTGAAGGAGATGTGGGAAGAACAGGTTAACTCCTCAGCCTTTATATAGGCGAGGAAGAACCCACCGAATCCCCAATAACTCCGCCATAAAGTCAGCCTTGAAGGACGTGTCAGACTTGACCATTTCATGCTCCATTCAGAGCGTTTCAAATTACGAGGAACATTTTATGCTTCATTCAAAGCGTTTCAAATTACGAAGAATTGAAAAGCTTTGAAGGGGGTCTTGTAGAAGCATAAAAAATACGCTGGATATCTATACACAGCATGTTGATGTTGGATAGCGTAAAAAGATGACTTCAAAGCCATCGACGTGCAAACAGAGTTTTTTTGCTGAGCGCAGCGTAAAATATAAGCTCAAGGACCATCCGCGTAAAGTAGTATGTGCAGGCTGCTTCGGCGTAAAAAGGGTGCTATACCGCCTTTATGGCGTAAAACTCATCCGCTTTCAAAACAATATTTAAGTGTACGAGGAACGCTTCGTATTCTTCAAAATGAACCTGTCAAATCGTACAGTGAACCTGACGTCTGAACTCCTGACAAAGAGTACTGCACGACTACCCAAACGACGGCTATAATGATGGCGCGGCACAGCGACCCAGACTATCGTTTAGTGACATCTCCTTGGCGTAAACTGCTTTTACGCATACAAAGGAATATGCTGCCTAGTTTTACACAGGAAGATGTGAGCTTCTTATGCTCCGCAGAAGACAAACAGGCTGCCACGTCAAAAGCTGCTCTTCGTACAGGGCTCGAGGCACGTCTCTGCATTTAATGCGCAGAGTGATGACAGAACTCGAGGCACGTCTCTGCGTTTAATGCGCAAGAGGGTGGCAGACCTTCAACAACATGCTTCTGCATTTAATGTGCAGGATAATGGCGGATCTCTGTATTTAATACAGGAGATTTGATTAATGTCACCGAACCGTCGTTTAGTGACATACCCTTTGCGTAAACTGCTTTTACGCATACAAGGGAATACGCTGCCTAGTTTTACACAGGCAGATGTGAGCTTCTTACGCTCCGCAGAAGACAAACAGACTGCCACATCATCAGTTGCTCTTCGTACAGGGTTTGAAGCGCGTATCTGCATTTAATGCGCAAAATAATGGCAGATCTTCGAGACACGCCTCTGCATTTAATACACAGGATGGGGGCAGATCTCTGCATTTAATGCAGAGATTTGATTATAACCCCAAAAGCTGTAATTTCGGTTAAAACGTCCACATCATCGCTTTGGCACATTATGCCATCAGGCTATTCACAGCTATGGAGCACATTGTACACTATCTCCTTGGAATATGCCAACTCAGGCCACATTTGTATTGGCGCGTATTAAGGCTATTCGGTCCAGAATTTGCTTAAGGCCTCAGTCAGGGAAGAGGATCAGCTATCTTCTACGCCCACCCGACTTCTATGCCGACTCGGCTTCTACGCCTACTCGGCTTCTATGCCCACTCGGCTTCTATGCTTACTTGGCTTCTACGCCATGGTGACAGTTATTGGCTTCTACGCCAACCTCTTCTACGCGACGGATAACTACCTACATGGCTTTTACGTCATAATCTTCGCAGCAGTTATACGTGTTGTCTCTTAATTGACACACGTCACACGCTCATTCAAAATGTCATCTATACGCGAGCAATGGTTATTGTAACCGTCGTGTAAAAGGGTGTTGTACTTTCCACTACTCGGTTTCTATACCGACTGAGTGGTCACTGTCACTAAAACTCTATAAATAGAGCCCTCTATTGACAGAGGTCCAAGGTCAAAAAATTGGAGGGAAAAAGGTGGTCGAGAGAGAAGAATCCAGAGCTCAGGCAAAGAGTCAATGACTTTGGCATTGAGCATCCACTCTCTTTAGCAACCTTCGAAGCTGCTTTCTGTCTTCTACGACATTTTTTCATCATCGTATGGTCCAAGGGACAAAGTGATCGACTGCAGATCAGACGCCTATAGCAATATTTACCCAGATTAAATAAATTTTACTCGACATCCTCGCATAGGATTAATTGTACAATCTTGTTTGTAAACATAAGAGCGGGTTTCGTATAAACCTCGTTTCCATATTTCTTTCGTTTATTTATCAAACAACAATCAAGGCAAGGCATTCTTTTTCCACAGGATTGTATCGATGTTCAGCACCGACCATCATGCGACTAAGATAATAGATTACCTGTTCATGGCCTTTGTTACTCTTCTGTACAAGAAGAGCTCCTAGGGAGTGATCCATTGCTCAAACATACAGTAAAAAGGGTTTCCCCACGATCGGAGATACCATAACTGGTGGATTTGTGAGGTATCGTTTGATGTCGTCGAATGCTTGTTGACATACTTTGTTCTAAACAAAGGACACATCTTTCTTTATTAATTGAGTGTAGGATGTGACTTTAGTACGTAGATCGCCTATATGAATTTTAGGCATATCTTTTTCAGCGGTTTACTTCTTCCAACATTTAAGCCTAGAATGGTAGTGCTAATGGCAGATAGGTTATGCATTGGTATCTTCAATCCTCTCAGTAGGCCTTTAAGAATGATGTTGAGTGAAGAATCAGGTTCAATGTGAATCCGGTTCACTTTAATAGATCTGATATAACTGGTATAATACAGAGTCCTATCATATCGGGGTTATCCTTGAGTAGCATGTCATCTTGCGTGAAAGTGATGCTAGGAATCTTCTCAATCATGCTGTGGCATTGAGGGCACGCTAGTGGCTATTTATTAGGAGCCTTGAGTCGAGATAAGCATGACTCTGCATGTATCAGGGCTTCGCTCAAAGCTTCATTAGTCTTATTCGACAAACAAAGCAACTTGAATATGGAAAGTTGTGCTTGAGTATTGGCCATTTATGCCAATACGTCAAAATTGTGTGGCTTTTCAAGTCCTTGAGGTACATTCTTCTTCAGGGATTTGTTGAAGCATACTTTTTTTTGCTTCCTTTTCTCTACCGTAGTAAGCTTTGAAGGACCAGGTTCGGCTGTGACCAAATCAACCAGAGTTGATGAAGTAAAAAGAACACCAGGAGCATCTTTTGGGATAGACTCATAAGTTTTATGATAATCTTTTCCAAACCTGGTACCAGTCATGACATCTTCTTCAAACATCGGAGTAAGAAGCACCATGTTATAAGTCTTGTGTCACGACCCGCACCTAGTGTAAGGGTACAAGTCGGAAACAACGCCCAGCCTACACCGTAGAATCGGTGGTAGAATACTGTCTAGATAATCTATCTAACAATATAATGAACCACCAATAATGATAATATACTCAATCACAGAACTAAGATAGAAATAAGCACAAATCAGATAAAGAATAGAATGGTCATAATACAACTCATGAGTCTAAAATAATACATCAATGAGTCAGAAGAAATAACAAAATAAGTTGGAGACAAATCCAGTACAAAGAATACTACGAAGATACAACTCCAGGGTCAACTGTCTCAGTTGGGATAAGTCCATCCTGAGCCAGGGTCTCAGAATCTAAACCCACAACATCCTGGGGGCCATAATAGGTAGGGTACCACTCCTTAGTGTTATCTGGAAAAATATATCCAGTCAGGAAAGGAGCAGAGTACATCGGTAACAGCAGTTCTAATCAATGATAAAAAATATGTAACAGTAAATAGCTGTGGATAAATAAGATACACAATAGATACAAGATATATATATACAATAAGGAAATACTAGAATTAAATACAATAATGAACAATATGCCAATAAAACAAGAATACTAATGACTAAGTGTATGAGTACTAGCTTAACATGTGATCGGCTTGGGCAAGATGCAATGCGGCCTGGCTAATCATACGTGTTGTGTATGATCAAAACTATTCAGTAATCAGTACTTGATACAATAGGGATATTGATCACATATCTATACTAATACTCCCCACCACCGACTTGTATAATAGATCCAACTACGGTATGCTATGGCACGAGATTCCCCAAGAAGATAGCGACTCTTTCCGAGAATCAATGTCTGTACATATACAAGATAACCAATGAAATAATACTTTCACCATATAAACCATATACCAAGGAATAATATCTCATGATGAGATCCGGATATACCAATCCGTGTAACCATAGTGTCAAGAGAAACATGGATATCTACACTAGATACAATGAATATAGAGGATATCATGAATGAGAAACTATTAGAGAATGTACTCGCCTGAAGTCCAAAGAATAATCTCACAGATGTCTGACTCGGTGCCTCGAAGACCTAGATATGGAATACAACATCAATACAAGGTTCTAAAAAGAGAATAAGTTAAACTAGTCAACTTCTAGGTCAATAAGTCAATTCTAAGTCAAAGTCAACTATGGTCAACTCTATGTCAACAGTGGTTAACTATGGTCAACTATGGTCAAACCAAGGTCAACTATCTATTTCTAGGTTGCACAAGTCTAATATAAAAATCTTGGGTCAAGATATTAAAATCTAAGTCATAAAAACCATATCCTAAAATATTAGGATACCGTATCTCTGGATACGTAAATTCCAAGGTAAACATCACAATACATATATATCAAACAATTATGTATAACAATATAGAATATTAATTACACATTAAATAAGAACTATGGTTTTGAACCAACTTGGTATCCCAACAATAACCACAATCTTGATACCCATAAGTATCCCACTTACCTTGGTTTCCTCAAGGTAACACTCAATACCTTGATATACTAAATACCCTCATATATAATATTATACAAATAAGGAATATAGCAATAATAGTATATTATCTCAATATCAATACATATATATATACATATATATATATAAATATAGTATATAAACACATATGTATAATAATCTGCCTAACTGTCGCTGAAAACAGTGTTGAAAAACACTGATACGCTGAAACCAGGCTTTTAGTGACAGTTCTGGCTATCACTGAAGCCACTGTTGCTGCTGCTGCTTTGAATCTGCACTGCTGCTGCTCCTTTGGTGACGGTTGAAAAACCGTCACCGATCCTGCTGTCGCTGTTGCTGCATTTTCCCGCCGCTGCTGCTACTATTAATGACAATGGCGGCTGTCATTAATTGCCGCCGCCACTGCTACAGCGGCTGCTGCTGATCCCGCTGCTAATAATGACAACAGCTCTGTCATTAAACCTGTTATCGCTAAAAAAATAGTAATATATATATATATATACTAAATGTAAATACACTCCCTCTATAATAATGTACATATTACAACATAACCATATGCACACATACATAAATATTATAATTACATCTATACATATATCTACATAATCCTATAACAATTACCTATAAAATAATTACCCAATTAAACATACATGTATATATATAATCAACATATACATATATATATCCATATAATATATTGTAAAATATATATATATATATATATAAATGCATGTAGAAGAAAGCTACATAATATACATATATTCTATTAGTACATATATAGTACATAAATCTATGATACAATAATCACTATAATAAATGCACTATAATATATATATAATATCTATATATATGTACACAATTATAATTCAAGAATTAAAGCACAATTAATTAGATCTACACATAAATACACAACAAATGGAGAGTATCACACCGTATCCCACTAGATCTAGGATACGCATGTGACACGAGTCCACCACACATCCAATTGCACCCCGAAGGACACAAACAAGTTACATATATTATTTATGAACAAAATAAAGTGTCAAATATAGATCTATGTGTCCGTGTCAAAATACGACATGTACAAAGTCCCGTGTCGGAGGGAAACCCCCCCAAAATAATACGTATCACCAAATTGTTGGGATACGACCTAAACGTAGCCAATTATGGACACGACACTAGCCCCAAACACATAAACACATGCCAAATTGATCTATAGGATTAATTGACACACACAACAAATGTCATTCTCGGAATTCCCCCAAAATTGACACAAAAAGTACCATAAATTTCTCAATAGGCCTCCTATGGACACAAACCCAAATCCTATGGGTAGTACATGCATATGGGTTAATTTTCCATGATTAAATCTCAGATTTAGAAGCTATTTTAAGGGGAAAAACTGAATTGTACCTATTAGGAGATGGATTCCCAATGAAACCTCCAATTGAGATGAAATTGCTTCCAAATTGTAGATCCTTGCTCCTCTTTGTAGATCCTTGCTTCCTCCTTCTAGATCCTTGCTTCTCAAGTCTCGAATGGTGATCTTGTCAAGGAATTGCAATGAATTTGGTAGGGAAATGAAGTGGGAATGAAGGAAATTTGGTAGTAGGAAATTCTAGATCTAGATTTGGAATGAAAAAGAGGAGAGAGAATTTTTTCCCTCTTTTTAAATAAGCCGGCCCCTATTCCCTCCCTCAAATAATCATGTAATGTCCATTATACCCCTTGAGGCCTCTCATGAAGAAATAATTAAGGAAGGAAGCTTCTAGTCCAATGATTTAATTAATTTAATCCATCCCCTTAACAATGGGCTTTCTAAATGGGTTAAGTCTAACTAATTAATTCATGTTGGTCCATGGGTCTAAACTAAACTAGTTAGGTCCACTAACACAAGTACAAATTAAATAAATAATATCTGAAAATAATTAAATAATACCACAAATAATTATTTATTAAGTACAATAATTTATTAAATAGAAAATTACTAAAATACCCTTTCCTAAAAAATATGGTAGTGACAAGTCTACCATTCTTAAAATAATTTCGTCCTCAAAATTCAAAGACGAAAACTACCCCCGAAAAATAACAGAACAGAACTAAAGAATCATAACTAACTATGAAAGAACATAACAATGAACAAAACATAACTAGGAAATAACATACCTCAAGGCATAAACAAATATGGATAACGCTATCGCATTTCATCCTCTCTCTCCCAGGTAGACTCCCCCAGAGAGTGATGCCTCCATGCGACACGCACCAAAGGAATAGTCTGGATCCTCAGCACCTTCTCTCTCCGATCCAGAATCTCTACTGGCTGCTCTGGATAGCTAAGAGTAGGGCCCACCTCTATCTCCGAGTGATCCAATATATGACTAGGATATGCCATATATCGTCTCAACTGTGACACGTGAAACATGTTGTGCACTCCCTCTAATGCAGGTGGCAAGTCTAGTCTATAAGCAACTGCACCGACCCTCTCTAGAATAGTGAAAGGTCCGATGAATCACGGACTAAGCTCTCCGCCTCCACCGAAGTGAATCGTGCCTCGTGTCGGAGAAATCCTCAGAAATACCAAACCACCCACCTAGAACAAAATACCACCTTAAGAACTTAATCTATAACAACAACCAAGAACAAACACAAAACAAAATCTAAACTATACCTCGAACTCCAAAGGTCTCCGATGGCTATTAGTCCAATGCCACTGTCTGTCATGCGCCACTCGAAGTCTGTCTCTGATTAACTGAACCTTCTCTGCTGCATCCACAATCATCTCTGGCCCAAGCAAAACTCTCTCTCCAATATTGTCCCAAGACAAAGGAGTACGACACCTTCGACCATACAGAGATTCAAAATGTGACATCTTTATACTGGCCTGGTAACTTTTGTTGTAAGCAAACTCTACCAAATGGAGATGGTCCTCCCAAGAACCCCCAAAATCTAATACACAAGTGTGCAACATATCCTCGAGAGTCTGAATAGTCCTCTCTGACTGCCCATCTGTCTGGAGATGATATCCAGTAATAAATTTGAGCTGAGTGCCCAAACTCTCCTGCAAACTCCTCCAGAAATAAGAAGTGAAACGACTATCCCGATCCGAGACTATGCTGACGGGAACTCCATGTATCCTAATAATCTGTCTCAGATACATCTCTTCCAGCTTCTCCGTAGACAAACCCACTTTGAAAGGCAAAAAGTGGGCCGACTTGGTCAACCCAACTATGACCCAAATCGTGTCTTTCCCTCCTGGAGATCGTGGAAGTCCGGACACAAAATCCATAGTAATGTGTTCCCACTTCCACTCTGGAATGGGTAATAGCTAAAGTAAACTTCCTGGCCTCTGCCTCTCGGCTTTCACTTGTTGGCACACTAAGCATCTGGATACAAACTGTGCCACTTTCCTCTTCATGCCATACCACCACACACTCTCTCGCATATCTCGATACATCTTTTAGCACCTGGATGCATGGAATACTGAGAGCGATGCACTTCCTGCAACACCTCCTCATGCAGCTCCCCACTAGGCACACATAATCTAACTCCATGCCTCAAAGATCCATCCTCTGTAATAGTGAAATCATCCTCCAATCCTGCTCTCACCTGAGCTTTGATACTCCTCAGAGATACATCCTCATACTGTGCTGCCTTGATCCTGTTTATCAAATCCGAATGTATCTGTAATCCCCACATCTGCATATCATGACCAGGAACAATCACCTCAATGTCCAAGCTCTCCAAGTCCTCCAATAAATATCGATCCTGCGTCAAAAACATAGCTACCGGATACCTGCTCAAAGCATCGGCAACTACATTAGCTTTCCCAGGATGATATTGCAAAGAGATATCAAAATCCTTTATCAGTTCCAACCACCGACGTTGCCTCATGTTCAACTCCTTCTGCGTGAAAATATACTTCAAGCTTTTGTGGTCAGTGAAGATCTCCACACGCTCTCTGTACAAATAATGTTTCCACAACTTCAGGATGAATATGACTGCTGCCAACTCCATCATGGGTAGGATAGTTCTTTTTATGAGGACGCAATTGCCTGGATGCATAGGCAATCACTTTCCTATGCTGCTGAAGAACACAACCCAAACCCTTCCCCGATGCATCACTATAAATAGTGAAACCTCCGGACCCTGATGGCAATGTCAAAATAGGAGCAGACGTCAACCTCTTCTTTAACTCCTTAAAAGCAACCTTGCAATTCTCCGTCCAAATAACTCCACATCCTTCCTTGTGAGTCTGGTCATTGGCTCGGCAATCCTCAAAAAATCTTGCACAAACTTCCTGTAATAGCCTGCCAATCTCAAGAAACTCCTAATCTCTGCTACCGAACTTGGAGTCTTCCAAGATTCCACTGCTAAAATCTTCTTCGGATCCACTGAAATACCATCACCAGTAACAACATGCCCATAGAATTCTACCTTGTCCAAGAAAAACTCACACTTAGACAACTTTCCATACAGCTTCTCCTTCCTCAGCACATCCAACACAATCCTCAAATGCTCCTCATGCTCTTCCGGTATCCTCGAGTATATGAGTATGTCGTCAATGAACACCACCATAAACTTGTCAAGGTACTGGTGGAACACCTTGTTCATCAAGTTCATAAATACCGTCGGTGCATTAGTGAAACCAAACGACATCACCATAAACTCGTACTGACCATACCGAGTTCTAAAAGCAGTCTTCGGTATGTCCTCCAGCTTCACCTTCACCTGATGGTAGCCTGATCTCAAATCTATCTTAGAAAACACCTTCGTACCACTCAACTGATTAAACAGATCATCAGTCCGTGGCAAAGGATACTTATTCTTGATAGTGAGATTATTCAAAGTCCGGTAATCAATGCACATGCACACCGATCCATCCTTCTTCGGTATAAACAATACCGGGGCTCCCTATGGTGAAGAACTCGATCTGATAAACCCCTTATCCTACAATTAGTCCACCTGCTTCTTCAACTCGACCAGTTCGCTGTTCTTTACTCTATAGACATGCTGCAAAATTGGTTCTGTACCTGGCACCAAGTCTATAGAAAATTCAACGTCTCGATCTAGCGGCAATCCTGACAATTCCTCAGGAAACACATCCAAGAACTCTGCTATCAACGGATGCGGCAACTCCTTATCTTCCACTATAGCTCCACAAATAATGCCTTCTCCCTCCTCTGTAGCTCCTCTAGCAAACTCGAACTCTGGCTCTCCTGGCGGACCAAACAAAACTCTACCTCGTCTATAATCTATGCTAGCACGGTGCCTACTCAACCAATCCATCCCGAATACAATATTGTAGCCCGGAAGTGGCATTACAAGTAGACACGCACTCAACTCCCGGCCTCCCAGAGTAACTCTCTGATCCTTGCAAATATTATTAACCAGGATAATGCCTCCCCCGGTTATGATCTTGCAAGTCCTAGGCAAAGACTCAGCTACCAAACCATGCTTCAGAGCAAAAGAAACATATACAAAACTATGGGAAGCACCACTATCAAATAAAGTTAAAGGTGGAATGGAATCAAGAAGAATAGAACCTGCGATGACATCTCTGGTGGGTTCATCCTCCTCGACGGTCATAACAAACACTCGTCCCTATCGAGCACCTCCCTGCTGCTGATGCTGGACAAAACGCTGCTGTTATGTCGGAAGCGGTCCCCTCGGCTGTGTTGCAGGTGGTCTCGTCTGTGTCCTCGAAGCTGAAGCTGCTCTCTGAACTGTACGACGAGGACACTCCCTCGATTGAAGCCCTTCAGTACCATAATACAAACAAACTCCTAGCCTCCTCCTGCAAACTTCCTAGATATGGTCGGGCTTCTTGCAGTAGTTGCATAAAGCTTGCTCTAACTGTCTCTGCTGTTGAGGTGCCTAGTGAAAAGGTACCCTAGCTGGAGTCTGGTTCTGCTGGGGCTGCTGGAAAGGTCTAGACTGGAAATGAGGACGTTTGGCAGATACTACAATGCCGTTGGCCGCCAAAAAAGAATCACGGTCTCTCTTGGGCTTCAAACCAAACTCCCGCTCAACCTTGCGTGCCTCCGCAAGTATCTTCGAGTATGTCTCATAAAAAGACAGAATAAGAATCTTCACTTCCCAGTTTAGACCCTCACGTAAACGAAAAGCTCGAACCTCTGGCTCTCTGTCACCCTCCAGTCACAAAATATCGAGGGACTAGACACGTGGCAAAGGCCAGCAATACACACCGAAGGACAAACCTAATTTAATGGATCCATCGGGGTATACTTAAGCTGTAATACAACAATAAGGTCTACTAATCTCATCTACAGAATGAATACATCAATGTCAACAAAAGAAAATTTAAACATTATCAAGTCACAACTAAATAAATTGGGGAACAACCCGATAACAAGTATGATACAATAGTCAAGATACAGAAATAAAGATAACAACTACAAATATTGAGTATGGATAAAGCATATACTCAGAAGATATCCTCGGGGATCACTTGTCTACTGGATCTGGTACTGCTCCAGTGCCTGCTCCTATTCCTGCTCCTACTAATGCTCCTGTCCCATATACCTCAGGATCAATCTCGTCTGCTAATCCTGGGGACATAATCCGTATCAAGGTCCTCAGGGGACATAGCAAGGTACAAAATAACTCATGCCAAAATAAAAGCAGTACAACAATAAATGAAACAATAAGGTAAATATATAACCAGCTAAGTGATATGCAATATGAGAGCAGTAATCATACTCAGGCTAAAACTACTATAGGCTCTGTGTCGGGGAAACCCATAGCAGCATTAGTATTATGATTCCAGTATAACCAAAGCAGATACGATTCCAGTACATGTGCCAAAGCACCTCCAGATCACAATATATATAAAAAATCAGCCTTTGATATAGTAATACTCTCCCCACCCAAATATAATCATACGTCTCATGTTCACGATGTCTCATATCCATGTTACGCAGGATCATGACCTCTAACTGTTGCAATAAGTCATAATGATGGCTAAGCCGGTATAAAGTATATGTCATAAACCTGTATCCTATACCGAATCACCATGAATATCTCAGGAAAATTCTGTCTCATGAATAGTGTCAGGTGTCTTGGGTTATAATGTACTTGATAAGTCAAGCACGAGAATGTAAAGGGTCTCGATATCCATCTCTAGGTGACGTTACACAACTCTGCGTACCGTGTTGATACCCGAATATTATTCGGTTGCTAAGTGTTTGTGGTATTTAAACGAAGAATGAAAGTGTATTTCAATGACGGGGTTTGTGCGAAACCCGCGCCCTTTGGTTTACAAACAAACTTGTACAATGTAATCCTATACGAGGATGTGGGAGTACAATTTATTTAATCTGGGTATAAATTGCTATAGGTGTCTGATCTGCGGTCGATCACTTTAGCCCTTGGACCACGCGATGTTAAAGAAGTGTTGTGGAAGACAGGTAGCAGCTTCGAAGGTTGCAGGAGAGGGTGGATGCACGATGCCGAAGTCGTCGATCCCCGCTCTTTGCCTGAGCTCCGGGCTCTTTCTCTCTCTCTCCTCCTTGTTCGATCTTCTCCGACTGTCGACCTTGGATCTGGTATTGGTACTCTTGACCGAATTTTCTGACCTGGGATCTGATATCGGTTTCTTGACTAATTTTTTGACCTGGTTCCCCATTGACAGGGGCCTCTATTTATATAGTCTTTGGTGACAGTGACCACTCCGTTGGTGTAGCAACCGAGGAGTGGAAATACAGCACCCTTTTACACAACGGTTAAAGTAACCAATGCCTACATATAGATGATCTTTTGACTGAGCGGGTGACGTGGGTCCAACTAAGGGGACACAATACGTACGGTTGCTACTAAGATCACGGCGTAAAAGCCACGCGGGTAGGTATCCATTTTGTAGAAGAGGTTGGCGTAGAAGCCAAATGTCCGTCACCATGGCATAGAAGCCAAGTAGGCATAGAAGCCGAACAGGCATAGAAGCCGAGTAGGCGTGGAAGCTGTAAACTCCCTCACCCAAAATAGGTATTTTATGTATATTTTATATTATTATATTATTATAGATATTGAATTTCTTTAGAGTATTTTGTTATTTAATTAGCAAATGAATTTCTCGATATATTTACTTATATAAATATTTATTTAGAATCAATTTTAGGTTATTTTAGATTTTTGAAATTAATTAGGATTTATTTGGATATATATAGTCTTAATATTAGATAGATGCTAATTTAGTGTTAATATATATTAATAAGATTTTATAAATTATTTGTATTATATTTAATTATATTCAAGATTATAAATTATTGAGATAGATTCAAACTCTACTTTAAATTAATTCAAATCCTGAACCTACTAGGAAAGCAACTTAATGTATATCATATCCTTATTTAAATTCATCATAATCCTATCCAAATTAACCAATCCTAGTTGTATTTAATTAAGTAGTCTCCACCATTATAAATACCTCATCCTTCATATTTTTCTTCCCCAAATTCCTCTCTTTTTCTTCAAAAAATAGTCAAAATTCGTCACAAATTCAGTCTCATTTTCTACTAGTTATGACGAATTAAAAAGACGATATCTCCTAGCTCCGGACTCCAAACGTGCTACAGTTTTTTTTGTTAGAATGATAATGAGGTTAGGTTTCTGATTATATAATTTTTTTTCTAAATATGAGTATTAAATTCTATAAAATTCGTAGAGCACAACATGTCCGAAAATAGACGTGTTTAGATGTTTTCGCGATTTCGGGACAACCAAGAATCATAATCATGAACCGTTTAAAGTTTCGGAAAGCTAATATCGAGATCATCGACCTATATTTTTTCCAGAATTTATTTCGAAGTATTCATATACTGTTAATTCTGTAGAACTTCTAGGTTAGAATTTAACCATCGGTGCACAATACAAAATTTGTATGTGCCATAATTCCCAAACGAATTTCATTTCGGACGAGCTGTAAATTCCAGCATGTTTTGACGCTAAAATTTACAGAAAATCATGCATGAAAGTTGAGTTTGTGTTGGTTGACTTTTTGGTCAACAGATCGCCTCGATTTGCGTGCCATGAGTCTCGAGTTGATAAAATTCAGTTTCTTTGGACAAAATTTAGGAATTAACATAAAAATCAGAATAATAAGATTAAAATAGGATTTTAGAGTAATTATTCCAGAATTAAATAAATTAAAATAAATTATCTTTTGACGTGATAAATTTGTAATACATAGGCTATTTGGACTGTGACTTGGACTCTGATTCATACCAGCAGCAGGACCCCAGGCAAGATACCTTGCCAAATTGTTTACAGTACTTTGCATGCTATTTATATTTCTGTTCATTTATTTCATTTCTGTATAGTTCTTGCATGTGTAGTTTTTCTCCAGTCATTACTATGTATTAGATATGTTGACACACACATGGCACCTAGTATCATAGAGGACAATCATTAGGCGTATAGGCTTTTAACCACTCTGGTAAACCGTAGTATATAGGTCGCACTACGGGCGTGTGTCGCGCTGGTCGCTACCCCCGCGGTATGTCGATTTCTGGAGTCTCGCTGGTCGCTACCCCCGCGATATATCGATTTCTGATATCCATTGACGTGTGTGTGAGTTATGAGGTAGATCGAGTAGCCTACCCTTGCCCATACGTCGAAAAGTTGTCCTCATTTGCATTCATATAGATTGTCATGTACAGCGTACTTATCTATTTTCAAACCATATGCATGGCTCATATTTTCTGTATCTTGTTACGTCCCTCTGAGGACCTGGTCCGCTGCCAGGTGTATCTTTTCTTGAGTATTTGCAGGAGCGCAAATTTGGATGGTTACAAGTGATCCGAGAATGTCTTCTCTTCGAGCTGTGATGGATAGCTGGTATTCTTATATTGTGTTGTGGTGTTGTACTCATATTGTATTTGCTCTTATATTCGAGTTGGTAGTGGATTTGTTTCCATCCAACTATCATCCTTAGATACTTCTTATTGAGATCTAGTTTCATAGATACTGGTTATTTATTTCTATATAATTTTGGTGGATGAGATTTAGATTTTACCCTGTGACTTGTATTATATTTTATACCACTTGTGGATTTTATATTCATATTACAGCGTACGTATGGATTTGGTTTCCATATATTGGAGTTGCCATATCCATTCGGCTGGCATGCTTGCGTGTCTTAGTCCTACGTATTTTTAGGACTGGGGCATGACATGTTTTTGTGGTGGCCCATGCAGGTCGAGAGCATATTGTCTCGGTTACATTATTGTACCGAACAAGCCTGGACCTAGGACTAGAGTATAGGATCTCATCCACAATTGACTATGATTCATCTTCCTCCTATCTGTTCTATTTGAACAATTGTATCTTGCTTGATTCCTGTACTTCCCTAATAATTCTTTGAGTATAGCCTTCTGCTAGAATATAGGAACCCCTGTTATTAGGATGATAATTATGGTAGCACCCCTATTAAGAATACAACGAGAATATAGACACCACTAAGTTTAGAATATCTAGTGAACCCTAGAATTCCTTAGCTATAGATTGGTTTACCATTACCCCTGATGTATTATGAAGACTGGAGGGTAGTATAGACACTACTAGAGTTAGTTAAAAGTTTTACCATAATGTTTGACACCTAGTATCACATAGTCTTTTGACCTATTAATGAAGTGTGATTGAACAACATTAATGGTATGCTAGCTTAGGAGACAGTGTTTATTCAGACAATAGAATTTAGAGGTCCTTGCCCCTATTTGGTCGACTAGCGACATAGACAAGGAGGTTGTATGATAACTATAGAGATTTGTAGAGTTTTTATTATTATTGCTTATTCTGTTTTTTTTGTTTTGTTTTTGTGAACTTGAACTTACTTGTACCTCCTTTCATCATCATCTAGCGTACCTATAATTATTGTACCACCTTGACTTATGCTGGTATTATAGCATAGCTTTTGCAAGCTTATTCTTTATCGAGCTTGTTCATAATATGTATTATTGGAGCGCTACAATAATACCTTTCAGAATCAGAGTACTACGGTCTGATCAACCATAGTGCGCTTGATTCGTCCTTCGCAATACTACCTTACGTGGATTGAGATATATAGTTGACTAGTAAACACCTGTACTTGCCCCTAGATATGTCTGAGCGGATCGTATCGGTTACATAACTGTACTAATACGAGCATGTGAACAAAGAATTACCAAAATAGGATTTCAATCCATAACTGCCTTGACAATTCCCATTTGAGTTCCTTAAACGCCTTGATCCCCATACTTCTATTTATATTACCCTTCCCTTGAACTCTTCATCATTGCTTTCCGTCTTCCCTTATTTCGGAAAGACGAAACCTCGTGCTTGGTATAAGTTGATACACAGAGAGTACTAGATATGCCCCATAGGCCGATCACATACTTGAGGATTATTCTTTTGTAATTAAGGACATATCATATATGATATAATTGGTGTTAAAGTTTTAAGGATTGAATGACATGAGTAAATAAATTAAGGAATATTTTTCTTAAAGCGTATAGCCTTATGTGATAGATGGGTAAATTCTAAGTTGGGTAGAAGTTGCATTGTCAACTTGAGAGGAATTTCTTTTAGATTATGATCAAGTAAGATTATATTGGGAGATTCAAGTCATTTTAATTTTGAGAAATTTTAAAAGAAGGATTAAGATAATGAGGATTTAACGAATTTTAAAATCTTAATATTGCGGACCAAATATTTATACTTTGAGCACATGATTTAAATTTTGAATATTGAAGGATAAATTATCGATTTAAATTTTGAGGATAAATATGGAATTTTATACTTGAACAATTGGTGAATTAGATTTAAATTTTACAATTTGATGATTTGAATTAAAAGTTCAATTTTGATTGTTCGGTCACCTATTTGAAATATTGAGGATGTAAATTGAGTTTAAATATTTGAAGAGTACAAAATTCTTAAGTTGAGAATAGGAATAAGATTTGATTAGAATTATTTATTGTTCAAAGTCTAGAGGAGATTATGATAGTTGGAAATTATGATATAAATTTTGATGTGGGATGTCATATAGACTTGAGTTTAATTTGGATGTTGATTATTTAAAAATCGAGAAGAGATTACGACAGGTTGAAGTTTGATTTAAACAGTGATTATCTTAATTTTGAAGTGATCACGATAGAATATATTTTTTTATTTAAATTTTTGGAAGAGATTGCGATTGACGTACCTTATGTACGAATGTGAAGGATTTAACAAATTATGCCTTATTTTAATTTTGAGGACGAAATTGTTTTAAGTTGGGTAGATTGTAAACTCCCTCACCCAAAATAAGTATTTTGTGTATATTTTATATTATTATATTATTATAGATATTGAATTTCTTTAGAGTATTTTGTTATTTAATTAGCAAATGAATTTCTCGATATATTTACTTATATAAATATTTATTTAGAATCATTTTTAGGTTATTTTAGATTTTTGAAATTAATTAGAATTTATTTGGATATATATAGTCTTAATATTAGATAGATGCTAATTTAGTGTTAATAGATATTAATAAGATTTTATAAATTATTTGTATTATATTTAATTATATTCAAGATTATAAATTATTGAGATAGATTCAAACTCTACTTTAAATTAATTCAAATCCTGAACCTACTAGGAAAGCAACTTAATGTATATCATATCCTTATTTAAATTCATCATAATCCTATCCAAATTAACCAATCCTTGTTGTATTTAATTAAGTAGTCTCCACCATTATAAATACCTCATCCTTCATATTTTTCTTCCCCAAATTCCTCTCTTTTTCGTCCAAAAATAGTCAAAATTTGTCATAAATTCAGTCTCATTTTCTACTAGTTATGACGAATTAAAAAGATGATATCTTCTAGCTCCGGACTCCAAACACGCTCCAGTTTTTTTTGTTAGAACGATAATGAGGTTAGGTTTCTGATTATAAAAATTGTTTTTCTAAATTATGAGTATTAAATTCTATAAAATTCATTGAGCACAGCATGTCCGAAAATAGACGTGTTTTGATTTTTCTGTGATTCCGGGAGAACCAGGAATCAGAATCATGAACCGTTTAAAGTTTCGGAAAGCTAATGTCGAGATCATCAACATATATTTTTTGCAGAATTTATTTCAAAGTATTCACATACTGTTAATTCTGTAGAACTTCTAGGTTAGAATTTAACCATCGGTGCACAATACAAAATTTGTATGTGCCATAATTCCCAAACGAATTTGAATTCGGACGAGCTGTAAATTCTAGCATGTTTTGACGCTGAAATATATATAAAATCATGCATGAAAGTTGAGTTTGTGTCGGTTGACTTTTTGGTCAACAAATCGCCTCGATTTGCGTGCCATGAGTCTCGAGTTGATAAAATTCAGTTTCTTTGGACAAAATTTAAGAATTAACATAAAAATTAGAATAATAAGATTAAAATAGGATTTTAGAGTAATTATTCCAGAATTAAATAAATTAAAATAAATTATCTTTTGACGTGATAAATTTGTAATACATAGGCTATTTGGACTGTGACTTGGACTCTGATTCATACCAGCAGCAGGACCCCAGGCAAGATACCTTGCCAAATTGTTTACAGTACTTTGCATGCTATTTATATTTCTGTTCATTTATTTCATTTCTGTATAGTTCTTGCATGTGTAGTTTTTCTCCAATCATTACTATGTATTAGATATGTTGACACACACATGGCACCTAGTATCATATAGGACAATCATTAGGCGTATGGGCTTTTAACCACTCTGGTAAACAGTAGTATATAGCTCGCACTACGGGCGTGTGTCGCGCTGGTCGCTACCCCCGCGGTATGTCGATTTCTGGAGTCTCGCTGGTCGCTACCCCCGCGGTATATCGATTTCTGATATCCATTGACATGTGTGTGAGTTGTGAGGTAGATCGAGTAGCCTACCCTTGCCCATATGTCAAAAAGTTATCCTCATTTGCATTCATATAGATTGTCATGTACAGCGTACTTATCTATTTTCAAACCATATGCATGTTTATTGTATTCAAATTGGCTCATATTTTCTGTATCTTGTTATATCCCTCTGAGGACCTGATCCGCTGCCAGGTGTATCTTTTCTTGAGTATTTATAGGAGCGCAGATTTGGATGGTTACATGTGATCCGAGAATGTCTTCTCTTCAAGCTGTGATGGATAGCTGGTATTCTTATATTGTGTTATGGTATTGTACTCATATTGTATTTGCTCTTATATTCGAGTTGGTAGTGGATTTGTTTCCATCCAACTATCATCCTTAGATACTTCTTATTGAGATCTAGTTTCATAGATACTGGTTATTTATTTCTATATGATTTTGGTGGATGAGATTTAGATTTTACCCTTTGACTTGTATTATATTTTATACCACTTGTGGATTTTATATTCATATTACAGCGTACGTATGGATTTGGTTTCCATATATTGGAGTTGCCATATCCATTCGGCTGGCATGCTTGCGTGTCCTAGTCCTACGTATTTTTGGGATTGGGGCGTGACAGAAGCCGAGCAGGCATAGAAGCCGAACATGCATAGGAGCCGAGTAGGCATGGAAGCCGAACAGGCGCAGAAGCCGAACAGGCATAGAAGCCGAGTAGGCATGGAAGCCGAGTAGTCGTAGAGACTGAGTGGGCGTGGAAGCCGAGTAGTCGTAGAGACTGAGTGGGCGTGGAAGCCGCATGAGCACAGATCCTGAATGGGCGTAGAGGTCGCTGCATATCATGCCAGAATGGGCGTAGAAGCCGCTTGAGCACAGATCCTGAATGGGCGTAGAAGCCGCTGCACACCGTGCTGATGTGGATGCCTTAGCCGGAATTACGGCTTTTGAAGATATAACCAAATCTCTTGCAGAGATTTGCCATCACCTTATGCATTAAATGCGGAGGCGTATTTCGAAGGTCTGCAGGCCTTCTGTGCACCCGTCGCAGAGACGTGTCTTGAGAGAAACAGTCACCGCTCTGTGCAATTAGATGTGGAGACGTGCCTCGAATCCCGTACAAAGTGTAGCTTTTGACGTGGCAGGCGGTTTGTCTGCTGCGGAGCATAAAACAGCTCATGTTTGCCTGTATAAAACAGGGCGGCGTATTCTCTTGTACGCAAAAGAGCGGTTTATGCTGAGGGGACTCCAGTAAACGATGGTTTGGTGATGTTTTACCAAATCCTCTGCATTAAATGGTGAGATCCGCCATCATACTGTGGGATGCATCCCGAGAGGTCTGCCATCGTTTCCAGCCGTCGTCTGGGTAGCCGTGCATCACCTTTTGTCAGGAGTCAGAGGTCAGATTCACTGCGTGACTTGACAGGTTCATTTTGGGGAAGATGAAGCGTTCCTCGTACGCTATCACGCTGCTTTGAGAGCGGTTGAGTTTTATGCCATGGAGGCGATAAAGAACTCTGTTTCACGCTGGAGCAGCCTGGACGTACTGCACTTATGCGGATGGTCCTTTGAGTTTTATTCTTCACGCTGTATTTTAGCGGAGAAAACTCTGTCGTACGCCTGATGGCTCTGAAGGCCTCTGCTTACGCTGCTCTGTATCAAGAGGCTGTGTAGCTCTTCCCAGCGTATTTTTCATGCTTCTACAAGATCCCCTTCAGAGCTTTTTAATTCCTTGGAATTTAAAACGCTTTGAACGAAGCATGAATGGCCCCTCGTAACTCGAAACGTTTCTGAGTGGAGCGTTGAAACGGTCGGTGCAGACTTTATGGCAGATTTATGGGGGACCGCTGTGATCTCTTTTGCCTATAAAAGGCTGGGGGAGTTAGCCTGTTCTCCCCACATCTTCATCACCATGCAGAGATGATCACCGAAGTTTGCCAGGTCGATTTGAGGAAGAAGGAGATCATGTTCTTCCAGCGTGTAAGGAGCCAAAAAGACGGCATCTTCGAGCAAGTGTCCACTGCAACGATGGATCATGGAAGGATATCTTAGCCTCCCTTGCTCGGGATAATCATCAACTTTGTATGGCGTTGCCCCAGGAGAGAGGAAGGGTCGTATTTGACCACGGCGGCTGGCATGCCGCGCCTTCTCTCGATGCCCTCCGGTGACGAGAGTGAGACAGACTCGTTCTGTCCCGGATTGATCAGTGCACGGAGCATAGGATCTGCAAAATCTATGCAGGCCCAGTTCTGTATCCGCCCGCCGTTGATCATTGCCATGTCGGTCAGTTTGCTGGAGCTGACCGACTGTCGGAGGAGATGGATGAAGAATTGAAGCCCGACGAGAACCTGTTAGAACAGCTTCTGGGCGATCTTCAGACGATGAGAGGGTATCTCCTTTGTAGACGGAGTTTCCCTCAGATATAATCATAAAAATGAAAAGAAAACCCTTGTAGATTGGATTTCCCTTATATGTAATCATGATTTTGATCTTTAATAAAAATCGTCTTTCTTCTTCATATGATCATCTTGCCATATGTTGCTGTGAAGTCTGAATATGTGCAGCTTCAACACGTCTGAATCTGTACGTTGACTCTGTAAAAAGAGTGCTAGGTCCTATCCTTTACGCATAGCGAGTAGTTCATAGAACGCTATAGAGCATTTTGAATATCTTAGAACTATCCTGTTGCTGGGACTGAGGAACCGCGTAGAGCTCTGAACTTCTGATAAACAGAATTTTTGTTCAGTCTTCGCCTTCAAGAGTGACTTCTCGAAAATCCCTTGGAACAGGGTCGAGGAATGGCTGTCAAAAACTGAGTTGCCATCTTTTGATAGACGAGATATTCAGACTGGAGTTTGGATGAACATCCAATTGACCCGAGAAGAGTAATTTCTGAATGTTTGAACTCTTGTAGGTTTTGGGTACTTGGGATATGTTGAGGCCAAGGAGGAGTATCTTCTGTGTGAACTCCTGTAATTGACCATCTTGGGGACCGTTCGAATATACGGAAAGTCGTGGAGCGAGAAATCATTAGTCTGTCGACCATGAAATCGTAGACTTGTAGTTCCTGTGCGTGAAGTCATGGGTTTTGTGGCCTCTCGAGCATAAAATCTACTGAGCACAAAGGCATCCAGGACAAAAACCTGACTTGTAGCTGTCGAACGTAAAGTTGTAGATTCGTAGCCGTCGAGCGTGGGAAGCTCCTTTAGCGTAGAACTGTATATGTATAGCCTGTGAGCGTAGAACACCATCGAGCGTGAAATCGTAGACTCGTAGTTCCTGTGCGTGAAGTCATGGGTTTTGTGGCCTCTCGAGCATAAAAGCTACTGAGCACAAAGGCATCCGGGCCAAAAATCTGACTTGTAGCTGTCGAACGTAAAGTTGTAGATTCGTAGCCGTCGAGCGTGGGAAGCTCCTTTAGCGTAGAACTGTATATCTGTAGCCTGTGAGCGTAGAACACCATCGAGCGTGAAATCGTAGACTTGTAGTTCTTGTGCGTGAAGTCATGGGTTTTGTGGCCTCTCGAGCATAAAAGCTACTGAGCACAAAGGCATCCGGGCCAAAAACCTGACTTGTAGCTGTCGAACGTAAAGTTGTAGATTCGTAGCCGTAGAGCGTGGGAAGATCCTTTAGCGTAGAAATGTATATCTGTAGCTCCTGAAAAGAAAATTTCTCCGAGCGTGAAGTCTTGCGGATCTGTTGCTTCAGAGCGTAAACTAAGCACTATCGAGCGTGAGATCATCGATTTGGTATCTGTTGAGTGTAAAGTCGTAGATTTGTGGCCGCTCGAGCGTAAAAGCTACTAAGCACAAAGGCATCCGGGCGTAAAACCATAGACTTATAGCTTGCGAGCGTAAAACCGTAGATTTGTTGCTGTCGAGCGTAGAAAGCTCCTTCAGCGTAGGACCTGCTGAACCGTCTTTGCACGAAAAAACTTTTAGAATTTGCTGACTGTCCGTCTTTCAAGGTTAGTGGGCTGACGTGGCATCCAATCATAACCCTTTATTCAATTTTGCGAGATTTGGTTAGGTTCTCGAGGAGTCCGTCTGAGGATTCGAGGAGTCGGCCCGAACTCTATATATATCCCAAGTTCTCTGAGAGAGAAACTTTCTATCCGTCTTCTGTGAAAGAGAGATTTCGACTGTTCGAGTTTTTATTCGTTTCCTCGAATCTTCAGAAAATGGCGTCGAAACAAACCTCCTTCGCTAAGGGAAAGGGTATAGGTTCCTTTTCTCATTCTTCCGCCCCAGCGCGGGGGTCTTCGGTCGGTCAAGGCAAACTTCCTTCTGAGCGAGGTGTCCCGCCGACGAGCAGTGCACCCGGTCTTAGAGGTTAAGCCTTCGGGGTGACAAAAACGACGAAAAATCCTTCGCACACGTTGAACGTGACCGTGCTAGGTCGTCTTCTGTGCTGATAGCCTCTTCTTGAGGAAGATGATGCACGAAGGCATTTTTATCTTTTACGCCCACATTTTTAATGTGTCAGCGTAAAGACTCCATATTTTCGTAGTTCTGAGCGTAGGAGCTCTGGCTACCGAAAATTGGGGTATATCATAAAATTTAAATTTTACGCTTGTGGGGGGACCTCCGGCGTAAAATTGCCAGATTTGCACAATCCCGCGTAGAGCACAGACTGTTGTTTCTTTCAGTCCGTATGTTCGTGCAAGACTTATGATGACGTATTTTCCTTGCACTTTTGTAGTTGACTTGGGTGAGTCTCCACTGGCCGAGGTGATGGGCTCCGCTGCTGGGATGCTGCACTCGAACTACCTGGAGGATCTGTCCTATGTGTCATTCCCTATCTCCGGACCCCAGTACCCTGAAGGAAGGAAGGTCTTAATATTGGATCAGGGCGAGCGAATGCTGCTGAGCATGATCAACGGGGAGCCCCTGACTTATGTAGACGGGGAGCCGTACGTAAAGCCGGCTTTCCTTTTTGGGGACATGATCGACAAACTGTCCCAGACGAAGCCTCAGAGGGAGCCCTGGGTCTTCTCAGCCAGGAATTTGGTTTTGTACCTGCCAACGATGCCGAGGAATTATCCCATCTCGGCCTTTTTCCATGCGACACATCCTAGAAAGATGTCGTGGACGCTGACTCCTGATCTTCACGGCAAGCCGGGGAAGATTTTTTATCTGAAAGGAGCTGACCAGGGGTCATTCGTCAGTCGCCCCTCCGGCGTTGTGACGTTGTTCAGAGGACTGTGCCCGGGCAGTGTTCTAAGTGAAGATAGCTTGGTGATCCAGCCGGTCCGATTGCCGACCTTCTGCAACGACTTCATGGGTCGAGGTGGGGTATATCCCAAGGAGAATCCTCGGTGCAATGGGTGGATCGCCCCAACGAACTCCCGATGGAGATGCCTAGTTGACTGGGCCTTGAAGCACTTCCAGAGAGAGTTAGAGGGCATTGGACTATATGCCGCTGTGAGTGCGACGAGCGTCGGGTTGCCTCTGAACCCCAATTTGTTCCTGGCGCTGATGGAGCGGTACATTCCGCTCACCGGGACCTTTGCCACTCCACTGGGGGAGTTGGGGTTGGCGCTCCACGAGATGGCAGTTGTCTCGAGACTGCCGATGGGGGATACTCCATATGAAGAGTATGTTCCCACCAACCGGGACTTGGGGGATTTGGACCCTCGGGTGGTGGAAGTATATCAGGAGCTGATGTGTCAATACTTCGCGTGCACCGCCTTTTATAACGAGCCTTCTGATTTGGCTCACACCACCAAGTGGATGTCCTACCTCTTCTTCCATCGAGCCGGGGCCGCCAGGTCGGAGAAAGCCTCGGGTGGCAAGAATGAGCCCGTGAACTGTTTGGGCGTGCTTAGTGCCCCGGTTGTGGAGACTCTTATGGAGGAAGCTGAAGCTCCGGACCAGATTCTTGTCGAGGGGGTAGGAAAGTACCCGAAAGGCACCAAGGCCTGTAGTTACTTGAGGCGTTGTCGTAGGCCTTTGTCTAAGGAAGCCCAGCTGGCTTGTTTCCTCTCCATATGGTTGCGCCGAGTAGTGGTGCCAGGTACCGCGTCCGCGGACCGCATTCACCGAAACATCCTGTGGCCGATAGTGCGCCTGGTGTTTGGGGCAAGACTAGGCTTGCTTTCTGCCATGGTGTGCCGTATACAGGCTGGCTTGAGAGCCATAACTGACGGGTTGCTCGTCGACGAAGCTCGACGTGAGAGTTTTCCCAGGGTGGAGTTACCATACCTATACTTGATGGGATGGTTGGTTCTCCACAATCCCCGGGTGATGTCTCCTGGGTCGGTAGCAGCTCGGGGGGTATATTCTTGCTGAATTACAAGGATTCCTCCTGGAATGTGAGCACAGTTTTAGAATGCCTGCTGGTGTTGAACCTCAGCCACGGTTGGAAGCTCCTCTGTACTGCTCCCCTCGTGCATCGCAATCAATCAGGGGTGCGGCTTGAGGATTCAGGTGGAGAGAAGACTGACCTTTCCCCGGAAGCTTTTAACTAGTTGGTCTGTATTAGGCCCTCCCATCTGCTGTACAGGAGCGAAGATCACTGCTTCTTCGAGCCCTACTTGCCTAGTCGGTTTGCCAGGCAGTTTGGGTACGATCAGCTGCATGTGGGCAATGCCGTTACCAGCTTTAGGTCCAGGGGCAGACTCATTGATGGAGCTAGAAGGTGGCGATATTTCCTTATGGGTTGTACAAGGGCAACCTTTATTGTGCCGGTTGTTACAACCTCCACGGAGCTTCGCATTCTCTATTCTTACGCCCAGTTTTACGTGGCGATTAACACCTTCCATCGTGATTTCGACGTGCGTGGAAGCTTCCGGGTGCCTTCTCCCAAGCCTGGGGGAAGAGTTGACGTCCCTTCAGTTTCTTCGGACGAAGGTGAGGAGTCTGGTACTCCGGACGAGCCTCTGGTATCGGTGCCGAGGTGCGAAGTGCCTCTGCCTGCGGGGGCTTTGGTAGTCCCTTCTGGGAAGCGACGGGCTTCTGCTCTGAAGGAAGTTTCTCTTCGCAAGAGGAGGAAGGAGACGGTTGCTCGTCCTCTCCGCATTCCTGGCATTGCGGCTCCTGGGAGTGAGCCTGCCTCTCCCTACCTCGGGGATGACTCCTTGGCTGGAGGTTCCTCGCCTTCTAGAGAGGGGCCTCCTACAGTTTCGGTCGTCGATGCCGGAGAATCCTCGTTAGAGGTGGCTGTGGCAGCTACTGCTCCAGGTAGCGGAGCAAGATTGCCTATGTGGCCGAGGCAGATGGGAGAATCTTTCCCGAGGCCAGCAGCGGGCATGACTCCTGCCGCGTTAGTGAGCGCGCCTGGCGAGATTCCGGCCGATGAACTTCGACCACGTCTGGGTGGAGGCCTGAACTCTCGGCGATGTCGGTTGGCCCACCTCCTTATCCAAGCATGACGATTCGCATTGCGTCATTAAGGCGTGGTTTAGCTATATCGACTACAGATGCGTCGTATATGTCGTTGGCTCCGGGTAAAATGTCATTTTTATGTCTCCTTTGAGAAAGATTGTCATCATACTGATATTGACTTTCTCGTTTTCTTCTCAGGGGATAGCGCCCACGGGGAGTATAGCGTTGAAGCGCATTCTGGTTCCGCTCGGGCTTCTGACGAGGAGGCGTTCGTCTTTGATGAGAAATTGGCTTCGGGAGCCAGTACGCCTGGAGTACCTTCGTCACCTCGAGAGGAGGATGAACACGTCGTCGTGACCTTGCCTCTTGTGAGTGTGGCGATGACTTCGACCGCCGTTACCGCACCTTCTTCGATTGCGCCATGTGTCGATGCGACGGCTGTGGCCACCTCGTCTGCAATCATCCTTGGAGAGGGACTTGCTGACATTGCGGGCGCTCCCGACGTTCAGTCGGATCTAGTTGCGTTGACCGAGCAACATACCAGCCTTTTCTACACCGGTTTGAGAACGATGGTGTCAGTGGTGTTAGCAAAGAGTCTGGATTTTGAGCGCTTGAGGAAGACTTCTCTTGCTTTGATCGTGGTCATCAGGGAGCTCGGCGATCCTGGAGTAGCTGACGCCCTTGAGGCGAAGGTTAATGGGTTAGAGAAACCCATTAACAAACATTTGCAGCTGACTCGGGGTCTCGATGCTGATGTTTAGGCTCGGTTTGACCTCATGACTGCGCGGCTTGCTACGAAGGTGGAAAGCCTAGACAACTCTATCCAGAAGCATAAGCTGGAGGTGGATAGGAGAAAAGTTGTCGTGGAAGAGGCTCTTGCCGTTGAGATGCGGTGTCGCTCTGAGCATGAAGGGAATGCAGCGAGGGTCTCCAAGCTGAAGGAAAAACTCGCTCGGGCAGAGGAGTAGGCTTCTCAGTCGCTGGCAGGTCTAGACGTAGCGTCCGGTCGACAGAGCACAGCGCGACGGGAGCTGGACCGTGCAGAAGCTGCTCGCGTGGGCTGTCTTCGGGCAAAGGCTGATCTGACCCTCACGGACACTCCCGAGGCACGGCTGGAGCAGGCTCGTGCCGACGCCTTGGTTCTTAGGAATGAGAGGATAGCTGCGCTGGAGCGGCAGATTCACATTCTGACTCACCTGCCATCATGATATATTCTTTCCCCTTTTTGCTTGCCCAGATGTAATTCTGCCTCCCTCTCGGGAATAAATAAAGGCGATTCTTTTCTGACTTTTATGGACCCATCATTTCGGAATATAAATGACCGATTTTGGTGAGAGTGTTATCAGAGGTAGTATGGACATGATAGACTCCCGATAAACTTCTTAGCAGGACACATCTATTCAGAGGTCATACGGACATGATAGGGCGTAACCCTACGAATTGTGTTTTGGAAGTAGTTTTGTCAGAATCGAGAGCCTTGCTATGTCCCACCCGAGCAGGGAGGATTAGGCATAGTACCTTTTCAGGAATTTGTCGTTCATAGGAGCCATTAACAGGTCTCCATTAGGCTGGGCTATCCTGTAGGCGCCGTTCGAGAACGTTGTCTCGATCATATAAGGGCCTTCCCACTTGGGTTGGAATTTGCCTTTACTTCTGTGGGTAAGAATCATCGGTCTTCTTACGGCTAGAACTAGCTCGCCGACTTTGAACACTCTTTCCTTCACTTTATGATTAAAAGTTTTAAAAATGCATGCTTGGTAAAGCGCGATGCGCTGTTGAGCTTGTAGGCGTTTCTCGTCTAATCCTTCAAGCTCTTGGAGCCTTAACAGGTCATTCTTTTCTCGAGTCAACTCACTAGTCACTGCTATCCTGAGCGACGGGATCTGTATTTCGATGGAAAGAACTGCCTCGCTCCCGTAGACCAGTGAAAAGGGGGTACAACCTGTAGGTGTCCGTACTGTTGTGCGGTATGCCCAGAGACATTCGCCCAACTTCTCGTTCCAGGAGTTTGATAATAGTTTTGTTGAAAGCTTTCGCCAAACCATTAGCAGCTGGATAATATGCCGTAGAGGCAATATTATGTATTCAACTTTTATCGCAAAATCGATAAAATGCTTGGCTGATGAACTGAGGCCCATTGTCATGGATTATCCTTCGAGGAATACCAAAGCGATAAATGACGTGGTGCTTGATGAAGCTGATCACGTCAGACGCTTTTACCTCGGTCAGAGGGATCGCCTATGCCAATTTGGAGAAGTAATCCGTGATGGCCAGTATGAACCGGTGGCCTCTGGAGGAAGACGGGTGAATAGGACCGACGATATCCATACCCCATGCTTCGAAGGGCCAGGATGCGACCGTAGGATGTAGATATTCAGACGGTTGGTGTATGAAGTCTGCATGAACCTGACAGGCTCTGCATTATCTTGCATAGCTGATCGCGTCTGTGATCATAGTGGGCCAGTAGTAGCCCATTCTCCTGATACGATCCTGTAGCTTAGGATCGGGCTGATGCGCTCCGCATACGCCGTCATGAGTTTCTTGGATAATCTGCTGTACTTTATCGTCTGAGAGACATCTTAATAGTAGTCCGTCGTAGGTTCGAAGATATAGGCAGTGTGAAGATGCATCGAAATAGAAGCGTAATGATTGTCTCTTGACGGATATTGCTTCTTTGGGGTCCTCTGGCAAGATTTCGTATGCGACAAAATCTATGAAGGGACTTCTCCAGTCCCTCCCGGGGGCATCTGTGTTCACAGCGTGTCTGCATTCTATGTGAAGGTTGTTCTTCACGCAGAATAAATCTCTGTTAAGAAGGATCACCGAATCTTGCCTTCTTATAGGGGTAGCTAAGTCCGCAGCTAGACTGGCCAGGGCATCAGCTTCCAGATTTTGAGATCGAGGTACATGCTCTAGGAAAAACCCTTTGAATGTCATGGCTATCTCGATTGTCGCTCGGTGATAGGGGATGAGGTCTGGATTCCGGACATCGTATATCCCTCTGACTTGATTGACGATAAGCAGAGAATCACCGAAAGCTTCTAGGGTTTCGACCCCCAGCTCTTCAGCGACTTGGAGCCCGATCAACAGGGTATTGTATTCCGGCACATTGTTGGAGCATGGTTCATTAAGAGAGTATGCCCGGTAATGACGAGTTTATCAGGAGTGACCAGGACGATTCCTACCCCTGAAACCACGTTTCCCTGGGGGCCAGCCCTGGAGGCGCCGTCAAAGAACAGTTACCATGTGTCACTTTCCATTACGGAATTACATTCTGTAACTTCGTCGGGAATGTCTTCGTATAACTTGGAGGCCTCCGGGATCAGATGAGCAGCCAGGAAGTCGGCCAGCGCTTGGCCTTTGATATACTTCTGCGGGATGTACACCATGTCATATGGTGTTAACAGCATCGCCCAAGTTGCGAGTCGGGAATTAAGAATACTCGGCTTGCTCATCAGTACTCGAAGAGGGTTGATCCTGGAGATGATGTGAATAGTCTGGCCGGTGACGTAGTACCGCATCTTTTGGATAGCGAACATCAGAGCCAGACATTCTTTCTCCACTGGGTTGTACCGGTGTTCGGCTCCGACCATCATCCTGCTGAGGTAGTAGATAGCCTGCTCATGCCCCTCGTTGTTCTTCTGCGCTAGAAGAGCTCCTAACGAATGATCCATTGCTCGGACGTACAGCAAGAAGGGTTTCCCCATGATGGGAGGCACCAGAACTGGCGGACTGGTGAGGTAGCATTTGATCTCCCCGAATGCTTGCTGACAGGTTTCGTCCCATACGAAGGATACACCTTTCTTCATGAGGTACGAAAAAGGCTGGCATCTTCCTGAGAGGTTGGATATGAACCTCCGGATATAAGCCAGACGGCCTTGAAATCCCCGGAGTTCCCTCAGATTGCGGGGCGGTCGCATTTCTACGATGGCCTGGACTTTGTCAGGGTCCACCTGGATGCCTTTGGCGGTGATAACAAATCCCAGGAATTTGCCACTAGATACGCCCAGGAAGGACTTCATAGGGTTCATCTTGAGTTGATATCGGCGCATTAACTCGAATACCGTCCTTAGGTCCTGAATGTGATCATCCTTGAGGTGGCTCTTGACAGCTATGTCATCTACGTAACACTCTACTGTTTTACGTAAATGTTCATGGAATATGCCGCTCATAGCCCGTTGGCACGTAGCCCCGGCGTTCTTCAATCCGAAGGGCATAACCGTATAGCAATACACTCCCAACGGGTTGCGGAAGGCAGTGTGCTTCTCGTCTTCAGGATGCATCTTGATCTAATTGTATCCTGAGAACCCGTCCATGAAAGACATGCGTTCAAAACCGCAGGTGTTGTCGATCATGATGTCCGTGATGGGAAAAGGAAATTCATCCTTGGGGCAGGCTGCATTCAGATCTCGGTAATCGATGCAGATACGTACCTTCCTATTTTTTTTCATGACTGGGACAACGTTGACGACCCAGTCGGGATGTTGTTCTTCCCGGATGAACCCACAAGCTATCAGCTTTTTAACTTCAGCTTCAATGGCGTCCATCATATCCGGTCGGAACCGGCGTTGGTGCTGCTTCACAGGCTTTGAGTCAGCCAATATGTTGAGTTTGTGAGTAGCCACCTTCGGGTCTAGGCCCGGCATGTCTCCATATTCCCATGCAAAGACGTCGACGTATTCCTTTATCAGCTGTATGATTTCTTCATGGGCCACCACTAAAAACATATACATATTTATATTTTTATACATGCTAAAAGAATAGTATCTATATAAACATAGTTCATGGAAAGGAATACTATACATATTTATATTTGTATACATACTAAAAGAATTTAACATAATATATATATATATATAATATATGTACCAATATAAATTACTTGCTATAGTTGTACATTTTCCAAAATACGTATATTTATATATTAACATATATCAAATACGTTCATATACATATATATGTGTATACCAATACATTTATATATATATATATGTGTATATATTTATATACCAAAATACGTATATATCATATATATGCAAAAGTACATATTAGAATGTACATATATATATTGTCAACATCATTCTTAAAACATACTAATATTAATTCACCAAATTAAACTTATACTATATATGTATACATAAATATATACAGATATACCAATAAATACAATACTACCATATATGAGGAATACATAATACTAATATATGAATTTAGTTTGTACTAGTATATGCTTTTTATTTACTAGGTATCTCATATATATAAAATAACCAATATATATACAATATATATATATATCAATTTAATCATACATACTAGAATACGTATATGATACTGTACCTTGTTCTTTTTATTTTCATACGTGTACTGACTGTACCATATTGCCTATTGCCTGTCTCTTTATATTGCCTGTTCTCTCTTTAATTGTCATTGCATTTATTTCAATGTCTTCTCAGTAGCTAGCATCACATGTTTATTGCTTTATAGTCCTTATCAATTTAATGGAACTGTTATTTGAGATTGTACTTTGCTCCTTCCTGACTGGAAATATTTTTCCAGACTATGCCTTAGAGGATCGGTAGCCAACACTTTATGGACCATATGGTGAGTAGCTGCACTTGGGCTTGATAGTTAGCTGTGATTCCGGGAGGTCTAGCCGGAATCACCAATCTTCTAGTTAGTTCTTTTAGTAGACTATTTGGTACCGGATTTGTCTCCGGCATTTTTATTGAGACTTGGATATTGTTGAGTTTGATTATTACTTTAGACTTGTGTTGTATTTAATTTTGTTTCGCTATCTTATCGTGCTGTAATCCTGTGATTGAGTATGTGTTCATTTTATTTGTGCCATCCGTGCCTCCTTATGGAGATTGGATGCTTGTGTGAGATTGGCTAGATAGTATCAAGACCTTGACAGCGTTCTACCGCCGATGCTGCGGCATAGGCTGGACGTACTCGCGTACTCGTGCCCCAATTCCGGGTGCGGGTCGTGACACATTTTTAGTGGTGGCCCATGCAGGTCGGCTGGTGGAAGATTGTCACTGATAAATATCGGCTTTGGCGAAAGCTCACCCCCAACATCGATTTGGACAACTTTATCTTTGGTTGGAGGTTCCCTTTGTTCGAAGCAGAATTCCCACTGTGTATCCATTTGCTGAGCCCAAGAGTCATTCTCAAACGGCTCAGAATCTCGTTCCTCTGCTTCTGAGGGATCTGTTATCACCATATTTGCTGATAGTGCTTGTTCGAGAGCATCAGGTGAGTCGGGGGGTGACGAGCTGTCCCAGGAGGAGAAAAAGATGTCCTTATCCGACGTGGAAGCCATAAGGAAGGTGGCATTCCCTAACCCGTAACGAGTTTGTTGGTAGCGGGGGTCGCCGCGTGGCGGCGTTTTTCTACAGGTAGGTGGGATTATGAAGATAGAATCTTCATGCGGTCCATACGTTGTGATGACGTTGGATGATGACGCTGCTTCCCAGATATGCAGATGGTAGGAGTCCATAGCTTCCAAGAACTTTCGTGCTATGGGTTCTACCTCGTCACGGGGAATGGGTTACTGATTTAGATTCTGAGTATTAATGTACTGAAAAAGAGGATGTTTATTGCCATCTGGAACTCCGTTCCTGGTCGTGTTTACATCGGTCGGCTGCTTGTCGCGCCGAAGGTTGATGACCAAAGGTGGAGGCTTCTGGTTCAGAGTAACCGCTGGAGAATTGCTTCTTTTCCCCAAGCTGGATCTGTTCAGGTGAATAGCCATGGGCTCTATGGCTTTTGGACGAGTGGTTCGTCCTTTCACTCTGATCGACAGCGGTAGTGCGGCAGAGGGTTCTCCTGGCTCCCGGTGGGATTCCTTCTCTGTCTTGCCCGCCACTTCTTTCGTGTGTTCCTGCGAGTACAATACGGCGTCGAAATAGTAGGACTCTACTCCTTTAAACGGGTTTAGGTCGGCCACCTCCGTTTGTACCATCCCTTGGGGGTCTACATATTTAAGACATTGATGTAGAGTTGAAGGAACGATATTGTGATCGTGGATCCACGGTCTTTCCAGCAAGATGTTGTAGGATACCTCTTAATCGATCACGTAATATGTGGCCACCGATCTGAGGTTGCCAATCTGGATCCTCAGGCGAATCTTCCCTAACGGCTTACTTCTTCCGGCGTTGAATCCCACGATTGTAGTGGAGGTGTAAGCCAGTTCGCTGGTAGGAATCCTCAAAGGTCTGAGCAGACTGTGCGGGATGATGCTGATCGATGATCCCGGATCTATGTGAATCCGATCAACCTCCATGGAACCGATGTACCCGGTATAATAGAGGGGCCTGTCATGCCTGTTATGTTTTAACAGCATGTCATTTTGGGTGAAGGTGATATTTGGGACCACCTCCATCACACTGTGGCACCGAGGGCACGCCACTGGTTCTTCGTCGGGAGATTTGAGCTGGGTCAAGCATGCCTCCGCCTGCATCAGTGCTTCACTCAAGGCTAGACGAGTGTCTTGGGAGAGCCTGAGTAGCTCGAAGATGGAGAGCCTGGCCGGTGTATTAGCCAGTTGGGCTAGGATGTCGAAGTTATATGGCTTCTCAAAACCTTTGTTCGGAATATTTTTCACAGGTTTATCGAAGCACACTTCTCTTTGTTTTCCTTTGTCCGCCGGTGTCGGTTTTGAAGGGTTGGCTTCTGTTATGACGGGGCTTGGCCCTGCAGGTTTGGCAGCTGAAACGTCTGCCGGTATATCCTCCTGACTTGCTCCGTAGTCGTTGAGGTAGGCTCTCCCTGACCGGGTTGCAGCAAGTACCTCGTTGTAACCTCCGATTCCCAAATTCCCAAAATATTTAGATTTTAAATTATTTTAAAATATCAAGTTTATAAGATATATTTTTCTCCTTGAAATTTTTATTTGATTTTGAACAATGTTTGATTTTAGAAGGTGATTTAAAATCTTTTATAAAATTTATTTTTCCTAAATGTCGCTTTCTTATAAATTAAATAGATAAATAATGATATATATATATAATATTCTAGCTTCGAATATTTATTGGCTTGAATCATAAAATTATTTGTTTAATAAAATTTATGGAAGGACTAGTTGTTTTCATAATAAATTTCATATCCATTTTGGAATAGTAAATAAATAAATTATATATTTTCTAGGGTTTTGAAATATGGGTTTAATTAGTAGCTAATTTGGAATCAGTTAGCTTTCCTAAAATATTTTCTGAAATTATAATCTTTTCTTTTTAAAATTTTACAAGTTTGCCATTTCCCATTAACTAGCCAACACACCCTCATTCCCACATGAAAACTCATTCATACCTAATCTGGGCCATTCATTATTTGGGCCAATCATCACCCTTTATCCTACACCCTCTCTCCCTATTTAAGTCTCTCATCACCATTCCCAAGAAACCCTAGCTAGCCCTCACAAATTCCCACAAGCCAACAACCATCACCATTTTTTGTGCTCGTGTCCGTGTGTCCAGCATGACCGTGTCAGCCGTGTTGGCCTCGGGCCCGACCCCGGGTGTCCTACCGTATCCATTCATTTCCTGTATCCAGATTTACAATATTACAACCAGATTTTGTATCCGACACCGTCTGGACACAACCACCACACCACAGTACATTCAAATCCCTGTGTCCAACACCCGGACACGTCCACAGTACAGCAAACCCATCGTGTCCAGCCTCGGACACGATCCACCCAGACACAGAATTCAAAACCCTAACCTAGATCAGATCCGCCGCCGGCGACTGGGATCTCCTCCTCGACGTCGAGCACCTGTGGCCGACGAGACGAGCAGATCCGCCGCCGTCCTCGAGTTCCACTGCCGCCGGCGCCTCGGACCTACTCACCCTCGCCGAGTCGACCGCCGCTTCGGATCCGCCTCGAGCCGAGCTTCACCGCCGCTCTCGGGTTTCCACCGCCGCATCCTCGATACGAGCGCCAGATCCGCCGACCCCGGCGAGACCCAACCACGTCGACGACGAGACCCCGGCGTAAGCTCCCTCTCCGATTTTCCCTCTTCCCCTTTCTTTCGATCGATTCACTGAAATTGGGTTTTACCTATATTAGATTAAATTATAATTAGATTAGTTAATTAAATTATTAATCAGTTGATTATTTTTTAATCGGTTAATTAATTTGTTAATCAGTAATTAATTTGTTATTCAGTAATTAATTTGTTAATCAGTAATTAAATTATAACCAGTAGTTAGTTTATTTAATCAGTTTAGTTAATATAATTAGTTAATTTATATTTAATTAGTTTAGTTTTTATTTAGTTTAGTAATAAATATAAGGATTTTGATTATGTGAAAAAACTATAATAATTTTTGGGTTATATTATTATTTAAGAAATAGTTCCAATAATAAAAATTAGTTCGAAATTGGTTATTTGGACTGGTAACTGAAATTATTAGAGATATATAAATATATTGGCTTTTACGTAAATTCTAAATTTGTATAAATAAACTTTTAAATTGTAATTATTGCTCAAATAAATTTAAATGATTTTCATTAATTAAGGTGTTACTTTAATTACAAACAAACGACCCTTTCCCCTATTAGCTCGGTATCCTTATCTCGATTTTCGTGCCGAACTCCGATCTTGAACTTCTTTATATAGTTTCTAGCTATTTGGACTGCTCCGGACTCATTGGAACTAACTGCTATTTCATTAGGGATCACCTTGAGGAGGGTGGCATTATATACCTTCTTTGATTTGTTATATATATATAAAATATATAAATATACAAATATATATTTTGGTATAAAAATATATATTTATATACATCTATTAGTGTATATACACACATACGTATTTTGTACAATTACTAAGAGACACTTATATATATATTATAAATGTTTTTATTGGTATATACTCCGAGTGTAAATGCGTACTATATACGTATCCCTACTAGATGACCCTAGTTGACTAGAGCCATGCCTGGCATAGCCCTGAGGCCAGTGTATTCTATTGTGTGTTAGTGTAGCATCTGATACAAGTGATATTATTATATGTTTGTAGGACTGACGGATTCTCCAGACGATACTCTGGGACAGGACATTGGTATTGACAGCTAAGAACCCAAGGCGAGTACATTCTCTGATTAGTTTCTAATTTATGATATCTCCTATGTTCACTGTATCTAGTATAGATATCCATGCTCTTGACACGTTGGTTACACGGATTGGTATACACGGATCTCGTCATGAGATGTTATTCCTTATTCATGGTGTAGCTTGTACAAGACTTGTTTCCTTGTTAACTTGTGCAGGTACAAACACTGATTTCCGGGGAGACTTGCTACCTCCCTAGGGAATCCCGTGCCATAGCGTACCATGATTGGATCTACTATACCAGTCGGGGGTAGGGAGTATTTTAGTGTAGATATGTGATCATACCCAACTTTACGTGCATCATAGCTCACCCCACATCTCACGTCGGGTGTGGCCTGACCATTTACATGCTTCATAGCTGTTACGTGTGATTAGGCTGACCTCTACATGCATCATAGCTAACCAACGGTTAGCCTGACCTTACAAGAATCATAGCTAATCACATGTAACCAGCCTGATAAAGTTCCCAAGCCGATCACATGTTAAAGCTAGTACTCATACACTTAGTCATAGGTCCTTGCTCATAGACATATTGTTTCTTCTCCTGCATTTACTTACAATATTTCCAGTATTTCTTTTATTTCTTGTACCTATACATGCTTCTGGTATCTTTTCATCTAGAACTGCTACATAGTTTATATCATTAATATAGAACTGCTATTTAGAGATGTACTTTGCTCCTTCCTGACTGAAAAATATTTTTTCAGACTGTGACCTTAGTAGACTGGTTTCTGACACACTTGGGGATTGGAAGTTAATGATTGCAGGTATGATTATTTTGTCGTTAGACTCGTCTTATATTCCTTGTTTGCCTTGATATCTCATCGTGCTTTAGTTTATGTGATTGAGTATTTCTAGCATTATTTTATGATATCCACGTCTCCTTATGGAGTTGGGTATTCACGTGAGTTGATTAGATAGTTACATGATCTAGACAGCGTTCTACCGCCGATGCTGCGGCGTAGGCTGGACGTACCCACGCAGTCGTGCCCCTAAACCGGGTGCGGGTCGTGACACATTTTTAGTGGTGGCCTATACAGGTCAGACTTCGCTAGTTGTGCGATGTCGTAGTAGTACGACGTCATAGTTGTACTACTGCGTACCTGCTATAGAATATAGGATATAGGATACTAGGATGAGAGAGGATACTCAATCACAAATTATTTGAGAGATTCCTGGGACGACCCTTAAGAATCTCATTATAAATTCCAATCTAAATCCTTCCCCCTTGTTCCCGTCTGCTCTCGCTTGTTGTTATTGAACTTGATCCTTATTGATCAGTTATTAAATTAAAATCTTGGTATCGTTGTTGAATTAATTTCATATCGAGATGAATTTTACGGGCTAAAATTTACGGTATCATCTGATGACATATGTTGATGAGGACAGTGAGAAAGGTAAAACGTCTACCTTGGTTATGGACCCTAGAGTTTATCGCAGCCATATTAGCTGTGGTGACGAGAACGTAGGAACCTGACTTGGATGTACATACTATAGTTATGAAACTTAGAGTCTCTCGCAGCCATACCGGTTGGCGTGGCGAAGATTCTAGATGACATGTTTATAGAGTTGCATACCTTAGTTACGAAACCTATCGTTTATCGAATCTATGCTTACTAGCGTGGCGAGGATTCTGAGTGTCATGATTTCAGACAGACGTGTATGATTATCAGGTTGTATCTTAAATTGGTTCTTAAAGTATCATCTCAAGACTTATCTATTTATGTTATTCCAGGACTTTGTTCCATCGCTTCTTTTCTTTACTAGCAGTAAAGATACCTTCAGTCCTTAATCCAGTTCCTTTGAGCTTTTATTCTTTGAGGATTCGTTGTTAAGTATGATAATTAGTGACTTGTAATTATGGCTGTGTCTTGAGTGTTAGTATTGGCTGAGTGTTGCTAGTGAGTTGTAAGTGTTTTCTAGTTGGACATGTGAGCAGTAGGCTTTAATCTAGAGCTAGCCCTTAGCATAGTACCTTGTAACAATGGTTCTAGGATAAGTGTCATTATAGTACTATAAGTAGAGGGATAGTATAGAGTATCAGTGATAGTTCTCAGAGTTAGTAACAGAGCCAATTACCCGTCCTGGATAATCATGATTATGTAATTGAGTGATCTATGTAAACAATTAAGTATCCAGGAATTGTGTTAAGGATTAATGGAGCATAACGTTCAATTTGATGAGTGATATCGGGAATGTTAAAGGTAAAGATATATATGCATAAAGAGTTATAATGAGGTGTCATGAGTAGAGAAATATCGGAATTGGTAATGAAGATGGTGAAGCGTATCACAGATCAGTTTAATAGGCTGGAAAAGTTAAAGGGAAATATTTATACATCAATCGAGATGAGGAACCATACACACACCCATGAGAGTAAAAAAAAAAAAAAAAAAAAAAAAAAAACATGAGTGTAATAGAGGACACAGGTGATCATGAGTTCTAATGAGCTTGATGAATGATCCATTAATGAAGTTAGTGATATAATACCAAGAGTGTTAATGATTCTATATCAAGAATTTGTCAAGAATGACGTTAATAACAGTAAGCACCCTGTATAATGATAATTAGATGATATACCAGTTGACATAAATTGTAAATCATGAAAGAAATTATAGGTGATGATAACTTTGATCAATGGAGATAATGGTGCAAGTGATTCAGGCAGTACCATTTTAGTACACAGTTATAGACACTAGATGCATTGAGTGCACCTTGAGTATCAGAGACCGTGAGCACTGATATGTACATTTATGGAGTTATAAATTAAAAGGTGGGAATATATTTTATTTTTAGAATAATTGAGGAGTTGAGATTACGTCATTAAATTTTGAGGATTTCAAATATGAATTCAATAAACGTGGTTAAGGCTACAAAGATTTTTTGGAGTGATTAAATTTTATTTCGATGTTGAGTATCTAATTTTGAGGAAGTATATCCAGTTTATTTTAAGTTGATCGAGAAGTTAAACCTTGACGATTATTTTAAGGATTAATTTTATGGTAGATGAGAGATATGAATATTAATATATGAGTAGAGGATATACATGTGTAAGGATCTGGTGACTTGAGCATGATTGAGATGGCACCGCAGACTGACTTGGGTGTCCATCTAAAATTGTATTGGAAAGAGTAGTATTTAGTATGGTGTTGCGCTTGACGTATATTTGAGTGATAAGAACGACTAGTGTGAACAATTGTAGTAGGAACAGGAACTGACAGCGGGTATGGTACTAAAAAGATAGAGGTATCAACTTGGATGCATTATTGAATCATGGTTATATTAGAGATTCTTGGCATCAGATTTTGGTATTAATAGACAGGTGTGTGCAATACAGATATATTCATGGATCTTGTGGATTAATGATTAGTTGAGATGGGTACCAGTATACAGGAATAGGAATTAGTTAGTGAATGTGTTAGAGTTAAGAGTTGTTAGAGATAGTAGATACTACATGTAATATGTTAGCAGGTTCTTTCTTTCCCTCCTAATATTCCTTTTTCCGTCTTTTGATTGATTGATTTTCCTAGTACTATAGTTCGTATGCATGAATTCTTGTTAGAATAAAAATTTGTAGTACACCCTGGCAAGGACTGCAATACCATGACAAAAGATACATGACCTATATATTTTTTCTTAAATTGCATGGCTGTAGGTAGAGTTTTCTTAACCATGATCATTAGGGTTTTGACCATAGCAAAGATCTATGACAAGGTTATGACCGACAAAAGAGACAAGAGGAGTAAATTGTGGATGAGCATTAATTTAAATAAAGAATTTAGGGGTTGATATAACAGAGTTGATGGACCATTAATTTTACGAAAATCGAGGTATGATTGAAATTCTAGTATAAACATTAACTTAAATGGAGAGCTAAAAAAAAAAAAAAATTCACAGGGCAAAATTGAGGATTTATTAATTTTAGGAAGGTCTTGATATGATTGATTATTAAAATTTGAGAAAATTTCAGAAATTATCATTTTATCTATTTAATTGCAAGATAGAAATTTGAAATTTTATATTATGAATGTTGCATTGAAGATTCTGAAAGTATCGCATCGTTGAGTATTTGAGGAAAAAGAAAATCAGGAAATAAAATCGTTAATGGAATAGTGTCGAATTTAATTCTCGGGAGGAGGATTTAGATTTGAATAAGTATCAATTGAATTTGAGTTAGAGGAGTAAGATGATGGATGGATTAGTGTTTAAAAATTTAAATTTTGAGATACGATGTTATAAATATACATTGATTGGAATTCAATTAGAGGATTGGATATTAAAATCCCTGAGTATTTAGATACGAACTTAAATTTGGAGGAGATTATGATAAAAATTTGAATTTGATTTTAAACTTGAAGATTTTCAGGAATATGATGTTATAAATTTTTTGAAAGGTTGTGAAATAGCAATATGGAATTACTTCATGATTATTTGGGTTGAAATTTAAATTTTGATAGAAACAATACAATGTGTAAATGCAATTATTGAGGATCTTAAATTTCGAGGACGAAATTTTTCTAAGGTGGGTAGACTTGTAACCTCCGATTCCCAAATTCCCGAAATATTTAGATTTTAAATTATTTTAAAATATCAAGTTTATAAGATATATTTTTTTCCTTGAAATTTTTATTTGATTTTGAACAATGTTTGATTTTAGAAGGTGATTTAAAATCTTTTATAAAAATTATTTTTCCTAAATGTTGCTTTCTTATAAATTAAATAGATAAATAATGAAATATATATATAATACTCTAGCTTCGAATATTTATTGGCTTGAATCATAAAATTATTTGTTTAATAAAATTCATGGAAGGACTAGTTGTTTCATAATAAATTTCATATCCATTTTGGAATAGTAAATAAATAAATTATATATTTTTTAGGGTTTTGAAATATGGGTTTAATTAGTAGCTAATTTGGAATCAGTTAGCTTTCCTAAAATATTTTCTGAAATTATAATCTTTTCTTTTTAAAATTTTATAAGTTTGCCATTTCCCATTAACTAGCCAACACACCCTCATTCCCACATGAAAACTCATTCATACCTAATCTGGGCCATTCATTATTTGGGCCAATCCTCACCCTTTATCCCACACCCTCTCTCCCTATTTAAGTCTCTCATCACCATTCCCAAGAAACCCTAGCTAGCCCTCACAAATTCCCACAAGCCAACAACCATCACCATTTTGTGTGCTCGTGTCCGTGTGTCCAGCATGACCGTGTCAGCCGTATTGGCCTCGGGCCCGACCCCGGGTGTCCTACCGTATCCATTCATTTTCTGTGTCCTGATTTACAATATTACAACCAGATTTTGTGTCCGACACCGTCTGGACACAACCACCACACCACAGTACATTCAAACCCCTGTGTCCAACACCCGGACACGTCCACAGTACAGTAAACCCATCGTGTCCAGCCTCGGACACGATCCATCCAGAGACAGAATTTAAAACCCTAACCTAGATCAGATCCGCCGCCGACGACTGGGATCTCCTCCTCGGCGTCGAGCACCTGTGGCCGACGAGACGAGCAGATCCGCCGCCGCCCTCGAGTTCTACTGCCGCCGGCGCCTCGGACCTCCTCACCCTCGCTGAGTCGACCGCCGCTTCGGATCCTCCTCGAGTCGAGCTTCGCCGCCGCTCTCGGGTTTCCACCGTCGCATCCTCGATACGAGCGCCAGATCCGCCGACCCCGGCGAAACCCCACCGCGTCGACGACGAGACCCCGACGTAAGCTCCCTATCCGATTTTCCCTCTTCCCTCTTCCCCTTTCTTTCAATCGATTCACTGAAATTGGGTTTTACCTATATTAGATTAAATTATAATTAGATTAGTTAATTAAATTATTAATCAGTTGATTATTTATTAATCGGTTAATTAATTTGTTAATCAGTAATTAATTTGTTATTCAGTAATTAATTTGTTAATCAGTAATTAAATTATAACCAGTAGTTAGTTTATTTAATCAGTTCAGTTAATATAATTAGTTAATTTATATTTAATTAGTTTAGTTTTTATTTAGTTTAGTAATAAATATAAAGATTTTGATTATGTGAAAAAAACTATAATAATTTTTGGGTTATATTATTATTTAAGAAATAGTTCCAATAATAAAAATTAGTTCGAAATTGGTTATTTGGACTGGTAACTGAAATTACTAGAGATATATAAATATATTGGCTTTTACGTAAATTCTAAATTTGTATAAATAAACATTTAAATTGTAATTATTGCTCAAATAAATTTAAATGATTTTCATTAATTAAGGTGTTACTTTAATTACAAACAAACGACCCTTTCCCCTATTAGCTCGGTATCCTTATCTCGATTTTCGTGCCGAACTCCGATCTTGAACTTCTTTATATAGTTTCTAGCTATTTGGACTGCTCCGGACTCATTGGAACTAACTGCTATTTCATTTGGGATCACCTTGAGGAGGGTGGCATTATATACATTCTTTGATTTGTTATATATAAATAAAATGTATAAATATACAAATATGTATTTTGGTATAAAAATATATATTTATATACATCTATTAGTGTATATACACACATACGTATTTTGTACAATTACTAAGAGACACTTATATATATATTATAAATGTTTTTATTGGTATATACTCCGAGTGTAAATGCGTACTATATACGTATCCCTACTAGATGACCCTAGTTGACTAGAGCCATGCCTGGCATAGCCCTGAGGCCAGTGTATTCTATTGTGTGTTAGTGTAGCATCTGATACAAGTGATATTATTATATGTTTATAGGACTGTCGGATTCTCCAGACGATACTCTGGGACAGGACATTGGTATTGACAGTTAAGGACGCAAGGCGAGTACATTCTTTGATTAGTTTCTAATTTATGATATCTTCTATGTTCACTGTATCTAGTATAGATATCCATGCTCTTGACACGTTGCTTACACGGATTGGTATACACGGATCTCGTCATGAGATGTTATTCCTTATTCATGGTGTAGCTTGTACAAGACTTGTTTCCTTGTTAACTTGTGCAGGTACAGACACTGATTTCCGGGGATACTTGCTACCTCCCTAGGGAATCCCGTGCCATGGCGTACCATGATTGGATCTACTATACCAGTCGGGGGTGGGGAGTATTTTAGTATAGATATGTGATCATACCCAACTTTACGTGCATCATAGCTCACCCCACATCTCACGTCGGGTGCGGCCTGACCATTTACATGCTTCATAGCTGTTACGTGTGATTAGCCTGATCTCTACATGCATCATAGCTAACCAACGGTTAGCCTGAACTTACAAGAATCATAGCTAATCACATGTAACCAGCCTGATCAAGTTCCCAAGCCGATCACATGTTAAAGCTAGTACTCATACACTTAGTCATAGGTCCTTGCTCATGGACATATTGTTTCTTCTCCTGCATTTACTTACAGTATTTCCAGTATTTCTTTTATTTCTCGTACCTATACATGCTTCTGGTATCTTTTCATCTAGAACGGCTACATAGTTTATATCATTAATATAGAACTGCTATTTAGAGATGTACTTTGCTCCTTCCTGACTGGAAAATATTTTTCCAGACTGTGACCTTAGTAGACTAGTTTCTGACACACTTGGGGATTGGAAGTTAATGATTGCAGGTATAATTATTTTGTCGTTAGACTCGTCTTGTATTCCTTGTTTGCCTTGATATCTCATCGTACTTTAGTTTATCTGATTGAGTATTTCTAGCATTATTTTATGATATCCACGTCGCCTTATGGAGTTGGGTATTCACGTGAGTTGATTAGATAGTTACATGACCTAGACAGCGTTCTACCGCCGATGCTGCGGCGTAGGCTGGACGTACCCACGCACTCGTGCCCCTAAACCGGGTGCGGGTCGTGACACTCGTCTTCGTCTGATGGCGAAGAATTTGTGACCATATGGCATGGTTTGCACTTTGAGCTCCTCCTGGACGTAGCTCTAGTCCCTTCCTCGAGCTCTGACACCAAATCTGGATGAACCCACATAATCTCGCCCTGACGAGTGGTCAGGGGTACCAGGTTATGATTTTGACCCCTAGCCGGAGGGAGATTGACGATGTCCATTGTGGCTCGGGAAATGGGCGTGATACCGTCCATGACTTCTTGGGGAGGCAGATCACCGAACCGCAGAGAGATCATGTTGGCTGTAACCGTTTTCTCGGTGTTGTGCAGGGTGATGGCCTTAGCATCGATCAACCCCTGGATCTTCCTCTTCAGTACGTAACATACCTTTGTTGGGTGGTGTACGTATCTGTGGAAGATGCAGTATTTGGGGTTGTCGGTACTTCCGACCTCTTGGGGCCGCCTTAGCTCCGGCAGGGTGATCTTGCCACTTTTGACGAGACACTCAAATATACTAGGGATATCGTCGTCGTCGAAAGAGTAGACCTCGACGGGCCTGGAAGTCCCAGGCTTTGTCTGCGTGGTCGCCGCCATCTTTTGTCTGGACGTATTGACTGTCAGAGCTTCTTTTCCCTTGGAGCTGCGAGGATGGTCGCCGCTGGTAGATGGCCTTTTGCCTCTGTTGGAGGCAGAGATCATGATGCCGTTGTCGTGCACCTTGCGACTGTTGTCTTCGGCGGCCACTGCCGAGACGATGAACGAGGGCCACTCATGGAACTGATATGGTCCTGTAAACACCGAGACTATAGGAAGGAGGTTCTTCCTACAAATGTCTACTAACGCCGAGTCTGGAACTCCTGGAGGCATTTGTAAGGTGGCCTGACAAAAATATTCGACGAAGGTGCGAACGTCTTCCTTTTCCCTTTGCTTGACTTCAATGAGGGAGGACATAGACATGTCCATTCCACCCTCGTAGAATCGTGTGAAGAATAGTGCTTTGAAGTCTTCGAAGGAAGTAATGCAGTTGTCCGCCAAGCTACGGTACCACTGATAGGCTACTCCTGAGAGGCAGCCCTTGAACACCCGAGTGAGGAGGGCGTCGTTCCCTTGTAGCAACACCGTCATCATACTGAAATAGTTCATGTATTGACTTGGTGAAGTTTTTCCTTCGAACAGAGCCATAGTCTGAGGTTTGTACTTCGGAGGAAAAGGGACTTCTTTCCAGATAGCCGGGTAAGGCTGGTTGATTCCCAGTTTCTTGAGCTGATCTTTGTGCCTCAAGGCGTCAAACTGGGCTTTCAACTCCCGCACTGCCTGTATCGGATTCTCAGTTAGAAACGGAGGGACTGCTGACTCTTGATCTAGAGCAGGTTCTTGGCTTGGGTCGGATGGTGGTAAGTCCACCCCCACACGTATCTGAGTTGGCGGGACCGATGCTTGAGCCATGGCAGTCGCGTGCTGAGTTAGCATCATCTGGTGCATGTTCTCCATTACGGATTGCATTTGCTTCAAAGATATCTCTAGCACAGTGATGCGTTGTTTCGCGTTTCCTGAAGCCTCCTCGCGTTCGTCTTCAATGGCGTAAGCTCCCACTTCCCTGGGCGTCATCGAAGGATTAGTATAGGTCGCCGCAGAAGTCGACTCTACACTCTCAGCATCTGTTCTGGGAGATTGGCGACCCCCAGCGTCGGAATCAGACGAGTACGGAGCTGGTTGCTGTGACCTTGCCCGGGTGTTTTGGAACACCCCAGCTTCAGTGCTCCAGAGGAGGTCTTCGAATCTTCTTCGGCTCGGAGGCCCAGAGGGATGACGTCTCGAGCTCGACCTTCTTCTGGGTATACGTGAAGCCATATTCACTGACGCATATGCGTGCTCTTCTTCCGAAAAAGACTGAGAGTAGCTCAATCGGTCGAAGACCGACCATTTTGCTTTAGAACAGCAGCAGTCAATCATAATCTTATGACTATTACAACATTGCTCTCTGGGGGGGCGTAATAGACATGTTGGAAGATCCCCTCTCCTTACGCTTCTGGACTAGGCATTCGCGTAGGTCAGGAGTAGCAACCGGAGCTTGCTTTACGCCGCGGGACTTCGCCTGGCATAATTTGGAGATTCGCTCAGACTGGCGTAAAGCTGAAGAGGTCCTCAGTCGGCCATCGGCTTCTCGCGTAATCCGAAGGGTAGGCAGATTGTTCTCTTGATGGCGTAAAGGCCGAGAGGTTGGATATTCACCTGCTTGCTTCCCCTCGCGGAGATCACCGCGCTCATCTGTTTTTTCGTAGAAGTCAGATGTTGTTTCGTGCGTGGAGCATGATCTGTTCTTCCGATTTGGCGTTGAGGCACCATCAAAAGTTTTGTCTGTACCGCGCGTAGCGGGAGACTGATTCCTACGCGTAGAGCGCAGTTGATACTTCTGGGTTAGCGCAGAGGCCTTGCCCGAAGTTTTGTCTGTACCGCGCGTAGCGGGAGACTGGTTCCTACGCATAAAGCACAGTGGATACTTCTGGGTTAGCGCAGAGGCCTTGCCCGAAGTTTTGTATGTACCGCGCGTAGCGGGAGACTGAATTTTACGTGCAGGGCACGGAGAGAGCGACGCTACCACCTCATTGGTCGGAGAGATCGGAGAGTCCACAGGAATGGTTGAGAATGTCTTGGGCATCCACACTTTGTGCAGCTTCCTGTTGTCTTGGACGGAGAGAGAGTGAGAGCTACCCCCGGTTCGAAGCATGTCTTCGTAAGCAGACTGGTCGAAATGAACGACCAGCGTCTTCTTCACGGTTCCTATAGATACCGTATCGCGTTGAGCAATTACTTCCTCGTCAGAAGAAAAAGACGTCCCCAGCAGAGTCGCCATCTTGTTTGTGGTATTTAAACAAAAGAATAAAAGTGTATTTCAATGACGGGGTTTGTGCGAAACCCGCGCCTTATGGTTTACAAACAAACTTGTACAATGTAATCCTATACGAGGATGTGGGAGTACAATTTATTTAATCTGGGTATAAATTGCTATAGGTGTCTGATCTGCGGTTGATCACTTTAGCCCTTGGACCACGCGATGTTGAAGAAGTGCCGTGGAAGACAGGTAGCAGCTTCGAAGGTTACAGGAGAGGGTGGATGCACGATGCCGAAGTCGTCGATCCCCGCTCTTTGCCTGAGCTCCGGGCTCTCTCTCTCTCTCTCTCTCTCCTCCTTGTTCGATCTTCTCTGACTATCGACCTTGGATCTGGTATTGGTACTCTTGACCGAATTTTCTGACCTGGGATCTAATATCGGTTTCTTGACCAATTTCTCGACCTGGTTCCCCATTGACAGGGGCCTCTATTTATAGAGTCTTTGGTGACAGTGACCACTACATTGGTGTAGCAACCGAGGAGTGAAAAGTACAGCACCCTTTTACACAACGGTTAAAGTAACCAATGCCTACGTATAGATAATCTTTTGACTGAGCGGGTGACGTGGGTCCAACTATGGGGACACAACACGTACGGTTGCTACTAAGATCACGGCATAAAAGCCACGCGGGTAGGTATCCATTGTGTAGAAGAGGTTGGCGTAGAAGCCAAATGTCCGTCACCATGGCATAGAAGCTAAGTAGGCATAGAAACCGAACAGGCATAGAAGCCGAGTAGGCGTGGAAGCCGAGCAGGCATAGAAGCCGAACAGGCATAGGAGCCGAGTAGGCGTGGAAGTCGAACAGGCACAGAAGCCGAACAGGCATAGAAGCCGAACAGGCATAGAAGCCGAGTAGGCGTGGAAGCCGAGTAGTCGTAGAGACTGAGTGGGCGTGGAAGCCGAGTAGTCGTAGAGACTGAGTGGGCATGGAAGTCGCATGAGCACAGATCCTGAATGGGCGTAGAGGCCGCTTCATATCGTGCCAGAATGGGCGTAGAAGCCGCTTGAGCACAGATCCTGAATGGGCGTAGAAGCCGCTGCACACCGTGCTGATGTGGACGCCTTAGCCGGAATTACGGCTTTTGAAGATATAACCAAATCTCTTGCAGAGATTTGCCATCACCTTATGCATTAAATACGGAGGCGTGTTTCGAAGGTCTGCAGGCCTTCTGTGCACCCGTCGCAGAGACGTGTCTTGAGAGAAACTTTCACCGCTCTGTGCAATTAGACGTGGAGACGTGCCTCGAATCCCGTACGAAGTGCAGCTTTTGACGTGGCAGGCGGTTTGTCTGCTGCGAAGCGTAAAACAGCTCATGTTTGCCTGTGTAAAACAGGGCGGCGTATTCCCTTGTACGCAAAAAAGCGGTTTATGCTGAGGGGACTCCAGTAAACGACGGTTTGGTGATATTTTACCAAATCCTCTGCATTAAATGGTGAGATCCGCCATCATACTGTGGGATGCGTCCCGAGAGGTCTGCCATCATTTCCAGCCGTCGTCTGGGTAGCCGTGCATCACCTTTTGTCAGGAGTTAGAGGTCAGATTCACTGCGTGACTTGACAGGTTCATTTCGGGGAAGATGAAGCGTTCCTCATACGCTATCACGCTGCTTTGAGAGCGGTTGAGTTTTACGCCATGGAGGCGATGAAGAACTCTATTTCACGCTGGAGCGACCTGGACGTACTGTACTTATGCGGATGGTCCTTTGAGCTTTATTCTTCACGCTGTATTTTAGCGGAGAAAACCCTGTCGTACGCCTGATGGCTCTGAAGGCCTCTGCTTACGCTGCTCTGTATCAAGAGGCTGTGTAGCTCTTCCCAGCGTATTTTTCAAGCTTCTACACTAAGTAATGTCACAGGGTCCTAGGTTAAGCATGTACAACATAAGAATAAAACAAGACAATAATATGAATCAGTTACTGCAAGTTTTGGCATGGTACACTTGCCTGGGGTTCTGGCTCCAACTGTAGCTCTGGTCTCAGTTGGATTTGCCGGTACTCCTCCGGTTGCTGAAATAAATATCACCATCAGATTCAGAAAATATCAAATAGCTAGAAACACTTGTCCTTGAGTCCAATTTGGACACAGGGGCAAAAATGACCGTTTCTGGTCAAAGCGGGGTCCACATGTGGCCTACTTTATACCAAAAAATGTGTCAGAAATAATGGTCTCCAAATTTGTCAAACTTAATGTTAACAGGTCCAGAACGATGATACGAACCCAACGGAACTTTCAGAACTGCATTCCAATGAGCCGATCACAAAATCGCCCGTCAAGTGGAGCCGTGTGGCCCACGATACGCGATTTTGTCAACGTTCTCAGAATCGAACCAAACTTGGGTCACATGACCAGCGTATTGCTATGAGTCCGATGACGTAAGTTTCGTTTCGATCCGACGTGTGTACACAAAGTTACAACGTGCTCTAAAACAGGGCCGATACGGGGCGTTGTCGACGGATACGCGTTGATTCCGGTGTGCACGCACATCCAAATCAACTTCTGCGAAATCCCACACGTCCGTATCAACGGTGCGCACCTTTCGGTGAAGATCGGACGCGACCAAGTCATCCCGTTTGGCGAGGCGCACTCAGTTCCGGAGAAAAATAGGGCGAATATTTTCTTGTTTTTGGATCGCAGTTCGCGATCACCACAGGACACGATACATCGAGCGGGTTACATGGGCATCGAGAGGGTCATGCAGGGTTCACATCACAACAGATAGAACGAGAAACGGGGCTGCAAGGAGAGAGAAAATGCTACCTGAACAGGGCTCCGCAGAAACTGGATTTCTCGTGTCCGCAAGGCGACACGACACGACACGACACGACACGACACAGTGTTAGGGTTAGGGTTCCGGCGTTGGGGGAAGCGGCTGGGGGTACCGGGGCTTCACCGGAGGAGGGGCGGCGTGCTGGCTGAGGCATAGCGGGTCAGGCGAAGGCGGCCGGAGCTGCGCTGGTGGCGGCCGTGTCGACGCTGGGTTCTGCTGTTGCCGGATCGTCGGGACGATGGTGGCTGAGGCGGAGCTCGACGGCTCTGGAGCTACGGCTGGAGAAGAGAGGGAGGCGGACCGCTGGCGGCTGGAGACTCGGGCGGCGGGTGAGAGAGGGTAGCGGAGACGGCTGGAGGGTGATGGTGGTAGTGGCAGCGGGGTGGCCGGGGCTCGGGTCGACGACGAGAAGACTGCTCGGGCGGAGGACGGTGAGGCTACGGTGGTGGTGATGGTGGTTGAGACGGCGGGTCTGAGCGGGTTTATATAGGGCGAGAGGGAGAAGCTAGGCGGTTACGGCCGGAGGAGGCGGGGGCGATCGAAGGTTGGCGGTTACTGTAGATAGGGTAGCGGGTCGGGTTCGGGTCGGGTTTGGGTTTTGGGCCGGATCCGACCCAATAAGGATTGGGTTGGGTTTAGTTAGACCGGTATAGGTTGGTTTGGTTCACTAAACCGGTTGGTTCAGGAATAAACCGGGTTTATCTTAGGGTTTAATAATTATTAAGTTTTTAGGTTTTTAAAATTATTTTCGGGGTCCAATAAATTCCCGAAAAATTACCCTATGTCTAATTTTTCATTTTACACCTAAAAATATTATTTTCATAATATTTTAATATTGATTAACATTATTTAAAAATTATTTAATTTCAAAATGCCATAGTTTTAATTAATTAAAAATCCCAGAAAATTTTAGAAAAGTTGATTTTAAAATTCCTGAAAAATCAGGGGGTTTACAATCTACCCCCCTTAAGAGGATTGCGTCTTCACAATCAAAGAATAACCGGTCAACATAGATGACATGGTTGTAAAAAATTGTTCGAAGCACATCACGATTAAGGAGAATCAATAATGCGGGTTTTAAACAAAAATACATAGGGAATCATTTCCCTAAGCAAATGGAAGTTATAAAATTTCCAGAAGAAAGAAAATATAGAAAACTATAGTTTAGAAAAACTAGGTTATCACTTGTAAAAACATACTAGGTTATCAATTATTAGCAAGTTCAAAATTACTAGGTTAAGGCTAAGGTCATGAACCAACAGGCACGAGCTAAAGCAATACTAGACAAGATAGCTACGAAACTTATGCACATTAGATGCTCCACGAGTCTGCACATTCTCCAAGGCAAGAGATTGTCCGCGTCCTTGCGGTGGATTCCTCTGTTGTTGCTGGACCTGCTGGAAGAGTATGGCCTGGGGTATCAAAGTTGGCCTCGACTGGTTCCCTCTTGGAGGTGGTGGTATGACTCCTTCAACTTCCGTTTGTGGTGCTCCCAAAGCTGGACAGGCTGGCCTCGGTACTGGTAAAGCTTCTCGGTTAACCATTGGTGCTTCTCCTCGATGCATCGTACAACTTCTAGCTAAATATTTGCTGGATCTGCAAATCAAGCATAGTCCCAACTTGCGTCTGCACTCCTTATCAATATGGCCTATCTTGCCACAGTAGTGACAAGTAGGAAGAACTATGGCTCTTGGTGCTGCCCTCGGTGGTGGATTCATCTGTGGTCGCTTTGCAGCTCTTTTCTGCTGTGCTTGGTCTGGTGCATGTGGCTACTTCTGGCTGGACTCTATCCTGGTGATGCACTCCATGGCCCGTGCTGTAGTAAGAACGTCCATTACAACGGAGCTGGTTAACTTCCGTAGCTCTGAGCTAAGTCTGTAAATGAACTCCTCTGTTTGGCTTTGTTGAACCTTCTAATATGCTTGCATCATCGTATAGTACATTTAAAACATCTGTTGCCCGTCCATAGCTTGTCCTTATGGGATTATGGGTATTGGTAGAGTAAACTGCGTCGATGGTGGAATGTCATCTTGCTGGATTCTCGAGGCATGCTGATTTGCTTGATTATGTTGTTGAGCTGATTGACCACCATCCACTAGTGTTACTTCTTCTTCGTTGGTTACCATAGTATCTTATGGTGATCTTGCAGGAGTCTTGTCGTTTGCTCATGGATTCATAACTCTGCAACCAAAATAAACAATAAGAGGCGTACAGGAATCAAGGCAGGATGCAATTCAAGAAATTAAATTGAATCCGATATAGATATCAAGAACGTTTCAAGCAAGTAGATGAGATCCTAAAAACTTATCCTATTCTTACTGTAGGCTTGCTTGGTCCCTAAGTTGAAACCAAATAATTTTAGTCGTTGACCTGCATGGGCTACCACAAAAACCATGTCACGCCCCAGTCCCAAAATATCGAGGGACTAGACACGTGGCAATGACCAGCAATACACACCGAAGGACAAACCCAATTTAATGGATCCATCGGAGCATACTTAAGCTGTAATACAACAATAAGGTCTACTATCTCATCCACAGAATGAATACATCAATATCAACAAAAGGAAATTTAAACATCATCAAGTCACAAGTAAATAAATCGGGAAACAACCCGATAACATGTCTGATACAATAGTCAAGATACAGAAATAAAGATAACAAGTACAAATACTGAGTATGGATAAAGCATATACTCAGAAGATATCCTCGGGGATCACTTGACTACTGGATCTGGTACTGCTCCTGCTCTTGCTAATGCTCCTGTCCCGTATACCTCGGGATCAATCTCGTCTGCTAATCCTGGGGACATAATCCGGATCCAGGTCCTCAGGGGACATAGCAAGGTACAAAATAACTCATGCCAAAATAAAAGCAGTACAGCAATAAATGAAACAATAGGGTAAATATATAACCAGCTAAGTGATATGCAATATGAGAGCAGCATACTCAGGCTGAAACTACTATAGGCTCTGTATTGGGGAAACCCATAGCAACATTAGTATTACGATTCCAGTATAACCAAAGCAGATACGATTCCAGTACATGTGCCAAAGTACCTCCAGATCACAATATATATATAAAATCAGCCTTTGATATGGTAATACTCTCCCCACCCAAATATAATCATACGTCTCATATTCACGATGTCTCATGTCCATGTTACGCAGGATCATGACCTCTAACTGATGCAATAATCATAATGATAGCTAAGCCGTATAAAGTATATGTTATAAAATTGTATCCTATACCAAATCACTATGAATATCTCAGGAAGATTCTGTCTCATGAATAGTGTCAGGTGTCCTGGGTTATGATGTACTTGATAAGTCAAGCACGAGAAAATAAAGGGTCTCGATATCCATCTCTAGGTGACGTTACACAACTCTGCGTACAGTGTTGACACCCAAATATTATTCGAACGCTAAGAAATGTCACACGGTCCTAGGTTAAGCATGTACAACATAAGAATAAAATAAGACAATAATATGAATCAGTTACTGCAAGTTTTGGCAAGGTACATTTGCCTGGGGTTCTAGCTCCAACTGTAGCTCTGGTCTCAGTGGTATTTGCCGGTACTCCTCCGGTTGCTGAAATAAATATTATCATCAGATTCAAAAAATATCAAATAGTTGGAAACGCCTGTCCTTGAGTCCAATTTGGACACAGGGGCAAAAATAACCGTTTCTGGTCAAAGCGGGGTCCACATTACACCGAAAATGTGTCAGAAATAATGGTCTCCAAATTTGTCAAACTTAGTGTCAATAGGTCAAGAACGATGATACGAACCCAACGGAACTTCCAGACCTAGATTTCGATGAGCCGATCACAAAATCGCCCGTCAAGTGGAGCCGTGGGGCCCACGATACGCGATTTTGTCAACGTTCTCAGAATCGAACCAAACTTGGGTCACAGGACCAGCGTATTGCTATGAGTCCGATGGCGCAATTTTTGTTTCGATCTGACGTGTGTACACAAAGTTACAACGTGCTCTGGAACCAGGCCGATACGTGGCGTTATCGACGGATACGCGTTGATTTCGGTGTGCATGCATATCCAAAACAACTTCCGTGAAATCCCACACATCCGTATCAACAACGCGCACCTTTCGGTGAAGACCGGACGTGACCAAGTCGTCCCGTTTGGTGGGGCACACTCAGTTCCGGAGAAAAACCGGGCGAATATTTTCCTGTTTTTGGATCGCAGTTTGCGATCACCACAGGATGCGACACACCGAGAGAGTTGCACGGGCATCGAGAGGGTCATGCTGGATTCATGTCACAACTGACGGAATGAGAAACGGGGCAACAAAGAGAGAGAAAAGGCTACCTGAACAGGGCTTCGCAGAAACTGGATTTTACGTGTCCGTGAGGCGACACGATACGACACGACACAGTGTTAGGGTTAGGTTTTCGACGCTGGGGAAAGTGGCTGGGGGCGCCGGGGCTTCGCCGGAGGAGGGGCGGTGTACTGGCGGAGCTGGAGAGGGTCAGGCTAAGGCGGCCGGAGCTGCGCTGGTGGCAGCCGGGTCAAGGCGTAGACGGCTGGGTCGACGCTGGGTTCTGCTGCTGCGGGATCGTCAGGGATGATGGTGGCGGAGGCGGAGCTCGGCGGCTCTGGAGCTGCGGCTGGAGGAGAGAGGGAGGCAGAGCGCTGGCGGCTGGAGACTCGGGCGGCGGGTGAAAAAGGGTGGCGGAGAAGGCTGGAGGGTGATGGTGGTAGTGGCAGCGGGGTTGCCGGGGCTCGGGTCGACGACGAGAAGCCTGTTCCGGCGGAGGTCGACGAGGCTACGGTGGTGGTGATGGTGGTTGAGACGGCGGGTCTCGGCGAGTTTATATAGGGCGAGAGGGAGGAGCTGAGCGGTTACGGCCGGAGGAGGCGGGGGCGATCGAGGGTTGGCGGTTACTGTAGATAGTGTAGCGGGTCGAGTTCGGGTCGGGTTTGGGTTTTGGGCCCGGATCCGACCCAATAAGGATTGGGTTGGGTTCAGTTAGACCGGTATGGGTTGGTTTGGTTCACTAAACCGGTTGGTTCAGGAGTAAACCGGATTTATTTTAGGGTTTAATAATTATTAAGTTTTTATGTCTTTAAAATTGTTTCCGGGGTCTAATAAATTCCCGAAAAATTACCCTATGTCTAATTTTTTATTTTACATCTAAAAATATTATTTTTATAATATTTTAATATTGATTAACATCATGTAAAATTTATTTAATTTCAAAATACCTTGGTTTTAATTAATTAAAAATCCAAGAAAATTCCAAAAAAATTGTGAAAAATTGATTTTAAAATTCCTAAAAAATCAGGGGGTTTACACTCTCTCACTAGATACTCTGCAAATCGGCTCAACCTGCCGAACTCCGCAGCGTACTCTTCCACAGACATGCTCCCCTGAATGCGACTCTCGAACTGTCTCCCCAAGTTTAGCCTGTCTGCTCGGGCAAAAAACTTCTTCTTGAAAAGGTCCATGAATACCTCCTAAGATTGTCCTGCGTCAACCAGAACTGGCTCATTCCTGAACCAAGTGCAAGCAACGTCGAACAGTTGAAGTCCTACCGCCTCAACTTTCAGATCCTCAAAAAGACGGGACACCCTCATAAGACATTTAATGTCCTCGAGCCAGTCATCAGCATAGACGATGTCCTCCGTCCCCTTCAAAACCCTAGGCTCCAGTTTCTTGAAGTCCTGAATATTGCCTGGCCGAAGCTGAGCAATATGAGGAACAACCTACTGCTGAATCAGAACTCCTCTCTCAACTACAGCACGAGTAAGCTGATGAGCACTCTCGATGCCCTACCGTAGAACGTTGGTCTGCCTCTGATGTGCCTCTGACTGAGCCCTCTGTGCCTCGAGCATCTCACGAAACAGTATAAACAACTATGACGCCTCTGCTGGCACAGGAGGTGGAGGTGGAAACCCCTTAGATACAGCTGGCACAGTCCTCTGAGTAGGTGGTGGACCTTCGAAAGCAGCTGACACTCCAATCACTGGAGAAGTGACTGGTGCAGGCCCTCGGGATGTCACAGACCTCTCAGAAACTGCTCTCCCTTGCTGTGATCTAGTCTTAGGCGGCATCCTGAGACAAAGCGAAAGAAAGAATCAATATGGCATAATATGTAAGACATTCAAGGAAAGGACAAGTTTAAGAGATCAAGTATCAATATCAAAGGAGAATAGTTGAATCAAAATAATTTTCCTAGATGTGATTGAGTATCTCAGTCTATTTTTTATATCCTATCGCAGGCTCGCAGTAGTACAACTAAATTATCGCACTACCACAATATCACATACTTTATGAAGTTGGACCTGCATGGGCCACCACCAAAAATGTGTCACGACCCGCACCCGGTGGAAGGGTACAAGTCGGAAATAACGCCCAGCATACGCCGCAGAATCGGCGGTAGAACACTGTCTAAATAATCTATCTAACAATATAATGAACCACCAATAATGATAATATACTCATTGACAGAACTAAGATGGAAATGAGCACAAATCAGATAAAGAATAGAATGGTCACAATACAACTCATGAGTCTAAAATAATACATAAATGAGTCAGAAGAAATAATAAAATAAGCTGGAGACAAATCCAGTACAAAGAATACTACGAAGCTACAACTCCTAGGTCAACTATCTCTGTTGGAATAAGTCCCTCCTGACCCAGGGTCTCAGAATCTAAACCCACAATATCCTGGGGTCCATAATAGGTAGGGTAACAGTCCTTAGTATCATCTGGAAAAATATATTCAGTCAGGAAAGGAGCAGAGTACATCTCTAACAGCAGTTCTAATCAATGATAAAAACTATGTAACAGTAAATAGCTGTCTATAAACAAGATGCACAATAGATAGAAGAGATATATATATAATAAGGAAATACTGGAATTAAATACAATAATGAATAATATGCCAATGAAACAAGAATACTAATGACTAAGTGTGTGAGTACTAGCTTAACATGTGATCGGCTTGGGCAAGATGCAATGCGGCCTGGCTAATCATACGTGCGGAGTATGATCAATACTATTCAGTAATCAGTACTTGATATAATAGGGATATTGATCACATATCTATACTAATACTCCCTATCCCGACTGGTATAATAGATCCAACTACGGTATGCTATGGCACGAGATTCCCCAAGAAGATAACGACTCTTCCCGGGAATCACTGTCTGTACATGTACAAGATAACCAATGAAATAATACTTGCACCATATACACCATATACCAAGGAATAACATCTGATGACGAGATTCGGATATACCAATCCGTGTAACCATAGTGTCAAGAGAAACATGAATATCTACACTAGATACAATGAACATAGAGGATATCATGAATGAGAAACTATCAGAGAATGTACTCGCCTGAAGTCCAAAGAATAGTCTTAAAGATGTTTGACTCGGTGCCTCGAAGACCTAGATATGGAATACAACATCAATACAAGGTTTCAAAAAGAGAATAAGTTAAACTAGTCAACTTCTAGGTCAATAAGTCAATTCAAATACAAGTCAACTATGGTCAACTCTAAGTCAACTATGGTCAACTATGGTCAACTATGGTCAAACCAAGGTCAACTATCTATTTCTAGGTTGCACAAGTCTAATACAAAAAGCATGGGTCAAGATATTAAAATCTAAGTCATAAAAATCATATCCTAAAATATTAGGATACCCTATCTCCGGATACGTAAATTCCAAGGTAAACATCACAATACATATATATCAAACAATTATTTATAAAAATATAGAATATCAATTACACATCAAATAGGAACTATGGTTTTGAACCAACTTGGTATCCCAACAATAACCACAATCTTGATACCCAGACCCCGTATCTTGAGTATCCCACTTACCTTGGTTTCCTTAAGGTAACACTCAATATCTTGATATACTAAATACCCTCATATATAATATATAAATATATACTAATATTATACAAATAAGGAATATAGTAATAATAGTATATTATCTCAATATCAATACACACACACACACACACATATATATATATATATATATATATATATATATATATATGTATATATATATATATGTATATATATATATATATATGTATATATATATGTATATATATATATATATATATATGTATATATATATATATATATATATGTATATATATATATATATATATATATATATATAGTATATAAATGCATATATATAATAATCAGCCTAACTGTCGCTGAAAACAGTGTTGAAAAACACTGATACGCTGAAACCAGGCTTTTAGTGACAGTTCTGGCTGTCACTGAAGCCACTGTCGCTGCTGCTGCTTTGAATCTGCACTGCTGCAGCGATTCTGTTGTCGCTGCTGCTGCATTTCCCTGCCGCTGCTGCTGCTATTAATGACAGTGGCGGCTGTCATTAATTGCCGCCGCCACTGCTACAGCAGCTGCTGCTGATCCCGCTGCTAATAATGACAGCAGCTCTGTCATTAAACCTGCTGTCGCTAAAAAAATAGTAATATATATATATATATATATATAACATATATATATATATATATATATATATCAATATATATATATATAAATCTAATAAATATATATATAACCCAAATACACATATATATATATATATATATATATATATATATATATATATATATATATATATATATATATATATATATAAATACTAAATGTTAATATACTCCCTCTATAATAATGTACATATTACAACATAACCATATGCACACATACATAAATATTATAATTACATCTATAAATATATCTACATAATCCTATAACAATTACCAATAAAATAATTACCCAATTAAATATACATGTATATATATAATCAACATATACAAATCTATCCATACAATATATTGTAAAATATATATATATAAATGTATGTAGAAGAAAGCTACATAATATACATATATTCTATTAGTACATATATAGTACATAAATCTATGATACAATAATTACTATAATAAATACACTATAATATATATATAATATCTATATATATGTACACAATTATAATTCAAGAATTAAAGCACAATTAATTAGATCTACAAATAAATACACAACAAATGGAGAGTATCACACCGTATCCCACTAGATCTAGGATACGCATGTGACACGAGTCCACCACACATCCAATTGCACTCCGAAGGACACAAACAAGTCACATATATTATTTATGAACAAAATAAAGTGTCAAATATAGATCTATGTGTCCGTGTCAAAATACGACATGTACAAAGTCTCGTGTCGGAGGAAAACCTCCCAAAACAACACGTATCACCAAATTTTTGGGATACGACCTACACGTACCCAATTGTGGACACGATACTAGCCCCAAACACATAAACACATGCCAAATTGATCTATAGAATCAATTGACACACACAACAAATGTCATTCTCGAAATTCCCCCAAAATTAACTTAAAAAGCACCATAACTTTCTCAATATGCCTCTTATGGACACAAAACCAAATCCTATGGGTAGTACATGCATATGGGTTGATTTTTCATAATTAAATCTCAGATTTAGAAGCTATTTTAAGTAGAAAAGCTGAATTGTACCTATTGGGAGATGGATTCCTAATGAAACCTCCAATTGAGATGAAATTGCTTCCAAATTGTAGATCCTTGCTCCTCTTTGTAGATCCTTGCTTCCTCCTTCTAGATCCTTTCTTCTCAAGTCTCTAATGGTGATTTTGTCAAGGAATTGGAATGAATTTGGTAGGGAAATGAAGTGGGAATGAAGGAAATTTGGTATTAGGAAATTCTAGATCTAGATTTGGAAAGAAAAAGAGGAGAGAGAATTTTCCCCCTCTTTTTAAATAGGTCGGCCACTATTTCCTCCCTCAAGTAATCATGTAATGTCCATTATACCCCTTGGGGCCTCTCATGAAGAAATAATTAAGGAAGGAAGCTTCTAGTCCAATGATTTAATTAATTTAATCCATCCCCTTAACAATGGGCTTTCTAAATGGGCTAACTCTAACTAATTAATTCATGTTGGTCCATGGGTCCAAACTAAACTAGTTAGGTCCACTAACACAAGTCTAAATTAAATAAATAATATCTAACAACAATTAAATAATACCACAAATAATTATTTATCAAGCACAATAATTTATTAAATAGGAAATTACTAAAATACCCTTTCCTAGAAAATGTGGTAGTGACATCTTGAGTTTCTTTTTGGCCTGCCTTTATTTGGAATGAGTTTGTTGGTTAACTTGATCGTAACCCAATTTGCTACAAAATTTGTTAAACTGTCCTAGGAGTTGTAGAGGAGTACATCGTCCCTTGCCAAAATTTAAACTTTCAGCTTTTTGAAAATTATACCCCATGTTTTACATTAGGCGTACAGATTGTTGGCTGTATTGATAAAATTGGGATGCTTCTCCTTAGCCACACTAATTGAGGTTGATGCTCTAATTGTAAAAGTAGGAGAAGAAATTTTTGTAGGAACACCTTCATAAGAAATAAAGATTTATTGTGCCCTATTTAGTAAAATACTGCCAATCATGCACCATTGTAGATGTGTCAAGCGGAGCTTGTGTGTAGATCTTGGTGGAGAAATATTCAGGTTTTGAAATCTGATCTTAAGAGGTATGTCTTTTTGAGGTTGACCTTGATCTTTGTCTGAGTGATAATCTGAAGAAATCATATTACATGGTTTATACTTCTTGACCTTCTTGGATTTTGAATTGAAAGATGTTGCTTCCTGGTCCCAATCTAGCAGCAGGTCGGGATAAATCCACATAATCTCTATGATCTATGGTAAGAGGCACCAAGCCCTTTGTTTGATTTCAAAGAGGCAGAAGATTTACCACTTTCATTGTAGCTCTAGGTATTTGAATGACCCTAATAGGGACTTCTTGTGCTGAAAAATTACTAAATTGACGAGATACCATATTGGAAGTGACCGTCTTCTCCTTATTATGAAGGGAGATAGCTTTAGCATCTATCAACTGTTGTATTTTCTTTTTGAAGACATAGCAAGCCTTGGTAGGATGATGTACATACCGATGGTATAAGCAATACTTTGGCTCATCTGTTTTACAGGCCTCCTCCGATCGTTTGATATTGGGCAACTGCAATCTGCCGCTCTTCATCAAACAGTCAAAAATGTTGTGGATATCTTTCTCGTCAAAGGAATATTCTTTCTTAAATCTGGAAGATTCTGGACGCTTTTGTGCTGGAGGAGAGGTTGGTTGCTTTTCTAAATTTATTTCTAAGGCTTCCCTTCCTTTGTTTCGGCGATTATTCGCATTATTGTTGTTGTTGTTGGAGGAGTACTTTTTTTCGCATTGGTTATTTGTATCACCAAGTTACGTGCCATATTTGTATTATTTTTAGTAGCTTTGGCCCCGAAGATGAATGCCATCTAGTCTTGAAATTGAATTGGACCCATCCAGAGCCCTACTATGGGCAGTAGATTCTTTTTCTGAAATTGGTCCACCACCTACTATAGGCAAGTAAATACTGAATCTGGAATACCGGGAGGCAACTTCAGAGTTGCTTGCCTGAAATGCTCTACGAATTCACGAGTGGATTCCTTTTCCTTCTTTTTGATAACGATAAGCGAAGACATCATCATATCCATACCTTCCTTGTAGAATCTTTAGAGAAAAAATACTTTATGTCATTAAACGAGGATATGCAGTTATCAGGTAAACTGCGATACCAATCATAGCCTATGCCGGCCAAGCATCCCACGAATAATCTAGTAAGAAGAGCATCTTCTTTCTGCAGGTAAGCTATCATCATATTAAACTAATTAATATATTGACTCGACAATGTCTTGCCTTCAAACAAGACTAATGATTGGGGTTTGCATTTTAGAGGGAAGAGAACATTATCCCAATGAGAAGGATAAGACTATTTTGCCCCCAGGTTGTAGTGTTGTTCTTTGTTCTTTAAAACATGGACCTGTACACGCAATTCCTAGATGGCCTCGAGAGGTGTTTGATGATAAACAAAAAAATGAAACTAGGTTTATGTGAAACCCTTTCTTTGTTTACAAACAAGAAAAATGAGTACAATTAATCCTATATGAGGATGTTAAGTACAATAAAAATGATTCTGGGAAAAAATTGCTATAGTTGTCTGATCTGCGGTCGATCACTTTGTCCCTTGGACCACACGATGATAAAAAAGTGCTGTAGAAGAAGAAGCTTCAAAGGTTGCAAGTGGGATTGAATTCTCGTTGTCGAAGTTGTCAATCGACACGCTCTGTCGGTACTCTCTGCTCCTTTTTTTGATCCGATCCCTGATCTTGATCCCTTTCTTTTTTCCCTCTATGACCGAAGGTCTCTATTTATAGAGATCAGTCACAATAACTGTCCAGTCAGCGTAGAAGCCAAACAGTGAAGAGAGTTGCACCCTTTACGCGGCGGTTATAATAACTGCTACCCATATTTGAATGATCTCCTGAATTCGCGTATGACGCGTGTCCCATTATGAGGTAACGCGTATAACCGCTCCTCGACTATCACGACATGTAAGCCACGTAGGCAACTGCCCCTCGCGTAAAGATGGTTGGCATAAAAGCCAAATAACTGTCTTGTTGGCGTAAAAGCCAAATAACTGTCTTGTTGGCGTAAAAGCCAAATAGCTGTCTTGTTGGCGTAAAAGCCAAATAGCTGTCTTATTGGCGTAGAAGCCAGATAGCTGTCTTGTTGGCGTAAAAGCCAAATTATACGTAAAGCTTGATACTGCATGAATAATACATAACCAGCGTAAAACTAGCCAATTATCCTTCCTGACTGAGGTCTTGAGCGCATTCTGGGCTAAATAACCTTATCACGTACCTTTGCAAATATAGCCTGAGTTGGCGTATTTCGAGGAGACAGCATACGACATACTCCTATAGTTAAAAATAGCCTGGTTGGCGTAACATGCAAGGATGGTGATGTGAGCATATTAGTCACAGTTTTAGCTCTCTCAGTCATTAAAAATAAAAAAAATCTCGTGCATTAAATATAGAGATATGCCCCCATCTCGTGCATTAAATGCAGAGATACGCCTCAAGCTCTGTACGAGAGACAGCTTTTGACGTGGCGTATGATTTTGTCTCATCTCGAGCGTAAAAACTTATCTCTGCCTGTGTAAAATAGGCAGCGTATTCCTTGAATGCGTACAAATAACTTGTATTAAAGATATGTCACTAAAGGACAGCCTGGGCCTCTGTGCAGAATCATCATTATAGCCGTCGTCCCGATCGTCGTGTAGTACTTTTGTCAGGAGTCAGGTTCACTGTTCTGTCTGACAGATTCATTCGAGTAATACGAAGAGTTCCTCGTATAACTTTACATTGCATTAAAAATAAATGTATTTTACGCCGGTGGAAGGTGTAGCAACCTTTTACGCCAAAACAGCCTTGAAGCGCCGCTTTACGCGGGCCGTTCTGAAGCCATATTTTACGCCACATAGCGCTGAAGCTCTGTTTTACGCGTATAGCTCTGAAGTCATATTTTTATGCCACACAGCACTGAAGCTTTGTTTTACGCGAACTTTATGTATGTTGGGGGTTTTATGCGTATAATTCCCCAACGTATTTCATGCTTCTACAAGACCCCCTTCAAAGTTTTCAAATTCCTCGTAATTTGAAATACTTTGAATGAAGCAAGAAACGGTCAAATTTGACTCGTTCTTCGAGGCTGATTTTTTGAAGATATTTAGGAAGTTGTTGGGATTTGATATGTTCTCTTCTGCCTATATAAAGGCAAGCGAGTGAACCTATTTTTTCATACTTCCTTCACCACGAAGATGGCTACTGAGATTCTTTAGGCTGACCTGAGGAAGAAGAAGATCATGCTTTTCCAACATGTAAGGAGCCATAAAAAGAGAGGCCTTCAAGTAAATATCCTCTGCAACGATGGATCATGGAAGGATATCATAGCTTCCTTTGCTTGAGATAATCAACAATGGCAATTCGTCAAAGGGAGAGGAAGGGTCGCAGTAGACCACACAGCTTGCTAGCTGTATTTTCCCCTATTTTGAAGCTGGACCCTGGTGGGCAGCTTGGCCGTGTCTTCGAGTATTGTGTTGGGTCTGAATCCTTAACACAATTCTAGTCATGGCCGCCATGGCGTATGGGGGGGCTTTATACAGCCCCAATTCTGTATCCTCTCGCCATTAACCATTTTCTTGTTCATCGGCCGAAGAGGCCGATGAAGTCCCGTAGAAGAAGAACTGAAGATCTTCGTCAGACAAGAACCAAGCATGATAGATTCCCATCATGATCTTGAATATTAATGAAAAATCCTTTTGTAAAACGGATTTCCATCATATGTAATCATAATCTTGAATATTAATAAAAAATCCTTTATAAAATAGATTTCCATCATATGTAATAATGATTAATAAACTTGTATTCTTTTACGCCTCTTTGATTTGCCATATTGCTGTGAGGAAGTCCGATAATACGCAGTTTCAGCATACTTGAGTAATTTTTTACGCTAATTCTGACAAATATGCTTCCCGTCATGTCCCCACTTTTACGCGTAACGGGAAATACGTAAAAAGGCTCTTCAGTATTAATTTGTCTTAAAAATCCAATTGTCATGCTATTTTTGGACGAGGAGTCACATAAAATTCTGAACTGTCACTTCTCTGATACGAAAAATTTCTATTCAGAACATCATCTTCAAGAATGGCTTCCCGAAGGTTTCTTGAAAAGTCCGCCGAATAGGCCATACTTGAACTTAGATGTAAAGGATTCTGGCTAGACTTCGAATGAACTTTCAATGGCCCAAGAAGAAGAGTCATCTTCAATACTGACATCTGTGTGTTTCAGGCACTTACAATATTTTGTAACCAGAAAGGAGCAGATTTTGCGTAAACCTTTGTAATTGGCCTTCTCGAGTATAAGACCCAAACTATCAAGATATACGCGTATCCTGTCCTGCATAATTTTAAGATATGCGAAAAGTCATATATCCGTAGCATCTGTAGCTTCTGAGCATAAAATTGTAGATCTGTAGCTTCTGAGCGTAAAAGCTTATGAGCATAAAATGGTAGATTTGTAGCTTCTGATCGTAAAATCATAGATCTGTGCTTCTGAGCGTAAAATAGTGGATCCTTCCTCTATGCGTAAAATCATGGATCCATTATGCAGCATGACTGTCCGCCTTCCTTTTCAAATGATCGGCTGACGTGGTCCCAAATCATAACTGATCAGATAAGATCAGATTCGGTTAAGGATTCGAAGAGTTATCTGAACTCTATAAATAGCCCTGGGTCATGAGCGAGTAAAACCCTTCATCTGTCTTTGCAAAACCCTTTGTCTTTTCCTGAGAATCTTTTGTCTTCTTTCTGAGAACTCTTCGTCTTCGTCTCTTTCAGAGAGCTCTTCGTCTTCGTCTCTTTCAGAGAACTCAGATTTGCCATGGCACCAAAACAGGCATCCACGGCTAAGGAAAAGAAAGCCGCTTCCTCATCTTGTCACTACCACATTCTGAAAACAGGGGTATTTTCGAATTTTTACAATATTTAATATTATGTTAGTTATAATTAATTTATTGCATGGTAGTGTATTTGATTTAAATAATTATTATGTGTGATGTGTAATTAAATATATAATTATATGCAGTATTTATTTATTTTATTTTTAGCTAGCAGACTTGACCTAGAAGCCAGTAGATAGCACCTGTCCGAATTATGGAATTTTGAGGTTAATTATTTAATCTAGAAATTAATTCTTGGAGTTTATAATTAATTACTGTATTTTATTTAATATTTGGCGCTTTGCCTTTGCTTCGATATTTGGAGCGCTACCCTGACTTTTGTCTTCCAACAAATTTCACAATCATGCTCTAGACATGCCCACCTTCAATTCTGCTATTTTTGCAACTCATAATTATGCTTCTTGTGCATTGTTTCTGGCCGCACAAAAATCGTCGCGGACGTTATTTTTATTTCCTATTTTTGTATCGTTGTGCGTTCCAATCAAAAATTGGAGGCCATCTTGACCTATTTTTCGTGCGACCCAAATTAGGGTAATATTCTGTTCTGAGTCTTCTTCAATATTGGTATTGATGACTTGGCCTGATTTTGATCCCAAGTACTCCAATTTAATTGTTGAACCCAACTTGTATTTTATTTCTATTTAAATTAAGGATACCATTTTATCTGATTTTAAAATCCCAATAAATTCCAGTGCCCTGCAAATTCAGCCCATAACCATCTTACAGTGCCCCCTGACCCTACAAAATATCGGACCCCGAATCGCCCGCCCAATTTTCGTCATTTTATGTGTTGGTGCAATTTCCCGAATTTAAGGGGCTAAGTTGCAATTATTCAATTGTAGGTGCCAACACCTAATTATTTTAATCAATGAGGGAGCCTATTAATTTTAATTAAGAACCCTCATCCCTACATGAATTAATTTCTTCATGAATCATCATAGCCACTCATTTAAGTGGGTCAAATCCTCACCCTACATCACACCCCCTCTCTTCCTATTTAATGCCTTGTACCCTCAAACCCTAATCCCTAGGCAACCTAGAAAACCCCACCCTCACAAGCCTCCCTCTCTCCTACGTTGGAAAATTTCTCCACATCTTCTTTTTTCTTTTCTTCTTTCTTTCTTCTTCTTCCTTTCTTCTTCTCTTTCCTTTCTTCTTCTTCTTATTCCTTCTTCTTCCTTTCTCTTTCATTAAATTTAAATTATAAGTAAGGGGGGGAAAACCATCTCCTCCCCCCATACTGTTCCGGCAGGCATCTGCAGTCTCCCGCCGACCTACTCCCCGGCCATTGCTCAAACCGACCGCCGCCGAACTTCTTCACTCCGGTCCGGCCCTGTGCTCCGGCCGGCAACCAACCACCCATCCATCCATCCATCCACCCATCCGTTCATCCCTCTCATTTGCCGACCACCACCATCAACCATACTCCGGCGGACAGCCGAACTCCAGCGGCTGCCCATCTCCCTCCATCCACGTCCCTCCTCCGGTCCCCGACTACCCCTGAGCTCCTCCGGCGGCCACATCAGCCCGGCGCTGCCACCACCACTCCCATCTTCACCCATCAGCCGGCCTAGCCCCTCCTCTGCACCCGACCGGGCGGCGCTGCCCGTGCGTCCGGCGGCCACTGCAGCCAGTTTCCCATCTCCCTCCCCTGTCACTCTGACTCCGGCGGCTCCCTGCCGGTTACTGCTTCCACCGGCGGCCAACTCCGGCGGCCACTCCGGCGGCCGACCCCCACTGTAAGTTCTGCTTCTCTCTCCCTTTCCCTCTTTATATATATATATATATATATATATTTATATATTTATTTAATGTGAATAATTGTGTATTAATCAATGAATAAGTATAGGTAAATATTAGCATGTATATGTATAGCATTTAATTAATTAATGTATATACTAGTGTATGTTGTATATATAGTATAGTGTATGTATAAAAATATTTATTTATATATAATGTATATATATATATAAATGTTTGTTTAAATATTTAATTAATGTATAATTAAAGTAAGTATATATCTAATTAATATATATGTATATATATACCTAATGTATATATATATATATATATTTGTTTATATTTAAATCAGTATGAAATTAGTATATGTAAATAAATTAATTTGTATGTGTATTAGTATATAATGTAAAGTGTATAATTGGTATATGTGTATACATGTATTATATATATATATATTTAGCATATTTTCAATATAAAATTGATTGGTAATATATGTATTTTAAAATATGAATATCTATATATTATTTATTTATTAATATTAATTGTATAAATACAATATCATTTCTCTAATTGCACATACAATACGTACTATTTTGGTATATGTACAAACATATAGATGTATGTATTTTGGAAAAGTATGAAATTAAATTAATACTTTTGGTATAAATATGTGTATGTTAATGTATACGTTAGTGTAATTAATTTGTATAATAAATGTAAGGTATTGTATGTATTTAAATAAATGGTATAAAAATGTATTTAATTTAATAGTATATATAATATTGATATATATATAATTTGTATAAGCTAGTATATGTATTTGTATATAATTAGTATATGTATATGTTTAATAACTATTTATTTAATATGTATCGTATACCTATATATATTAGTATATGAATGCAATATGTACAAGTATTATTTTTTTAATAAATATTAACATATATTTTGTAAATGTATTTAAATTAATGTATATATTGTAAGTACATGTGTTAATTAAGATTTGTATAATTATGTATCTACCTACTAGGTGACCTTAGTTGACTAGTGCCCTGCCTGACATGGCCCTGAATTCAGTGTTTTAGACTGTGTTAGTGTGGCAGCTGATGCAAATATGGTTTTGCTTGTAATGTGTTATAGGACTGTTGGTTTTACCCAGGGGATACTCTGGAACAGGACATCCATAAATACCAGCTAAGGACCAAGGCAAGTGCATTCTCTGATAATTTCCAATTCTTGATAATTGCTATAAGTTCAATGATCTTGAAATGTTACAACTGAATCTTTGACACTGTGATACACGGACTAGTATAGCTTGGATCTGCAGTCATGAGATGTTACCTTGATTATTGTATTGACATTATACACGACATTTACATTGACATTACATTGACATTTACATTAACATTTACATTAGACATTGTACATAATATATTAGACAATGTTGTGTATTCGTGACGTGTCATGATTGGATCCACAGTACTAGTTGGGGGCGGGGAAATTGCTAATGAGAAATGTGATCAAAATACCTATCGTACAAGTTTATATTATTGGTGTTAATCATACCCCCACGTATGATTAGCCAGACTGTAGCAATTATACATGTCCCAAGCCGATCACATTTTGAAACTACAATTTCAAACACTTAGAATAGTTACAGTTCTCAATTTTAGATCATATACTACTCACCCGTATATGATACTGTTCCTTTCATTTTTATACATGCACTGACTGTGTTTCATTGCCTATTGCCTATCTCTCTTAAACTGTCATTACATTATTCCACTGTCTTCTCAGTAGCTAGCATGACATGTTTTATTGTATTATAGACATTATCAATTAATGGAACTGTTATTTGAGATTGTGCTTTGCTCCTTCCTGACTGGAAATATTTTTCCAGACTATACCTTAGAGGACCGCTGTCCGACACTTATGGTGAGTAGCTGCAGACTTGGTAGTAGTTGATTCTGGAAGGTCTAGCTGGAAATTACTATTTTTGTTAGTTCTTTTAGCAGTCTATTTGGTACCGGATTTGTCTCCGGCATTTTGATGATTCTTGGATATTGTTAAGTTAAGTTATATTCTTGTGGACTTATGTTGTGTTAAATTTTAATTTCTGTTTCGAAATCTTATCGTGCTGTAATCTAGTGATTGAGTATATGTTTATCTATTTGTGTCATCCGTGACTCCTAATGGAGATTGGATATTTGCGTGACATTAGTTAGATAGTATCAATACCTAGACAGCGTTCTACCGCCGATGCTGCGGCGTAGGCTGGACGTACCCACGCACTCGTGCCCCTAAACCGGGTGCGGGTCGTGACACGTTTTAGTGGTAGCCCATGCAGGTCAGACTTCGCGAGTTGTGCGATGTCGTAGTAGTGTGACATCCTTGTTATACTACTGCGTGCCTGCAATAGGATCTAGGACATAGGATACTAGGACGAGAGCAAATACTCAATCACAATTCCTTGAGAGATTCCTGGGATGACCCCTGAGAATCTTGTTAAAACTTCCAATTTAAAATCATTCCCTTGTTCTGTCCATTCTCACTTGTTGATATTGATTTGATTATTGTTGATTAGTATTAAATTAGGATTTTTGCTTCATTATAGAGTTGATTTCATATTAAGATGAATTTATAGACTAATTTATGGTACTATTTGATGATGCCCGTCAATGAGGACAGTGAAAATGATTAAACATTAAGCTAGTGGACTACAGAAGGTGAATTTAATTTTAATGGAAGACTGAAAAATGAATTTCAAATTTTAGGATTCTAAGAAGATTGAGATTGTTATCAAAATTTATTTGAAGATTTCAATGAATTGCAAAATTTTGAAATTGAGGAGTTGAAATATTGTTATTAAAATTTTATTTTTGAGGATTCCGATTCGATTCAATAAACCTAGACAAGTCTGTAAGGATCTTTAAGGTGATTAAGTTTTATTTCAGTATGTAAATAATTAACCTTGAGGAACGTGTATACGTTATACTTTAAAAGTTTATTCGAGGAGTTATTTTCAGGAATTTTATTTGAGGATAAAAATCTTATAGTGGGAGATACATTAGTATACAATAGATGAGATGCATGTGTAAGGATATGTTGGCTTGAGCATGATTGATATTCACTGCAAACTGACTTGGGTGATCATCAAGGGTTGTACTAGAAAGTGCAGTACTTAGTATAGTGTATTAAAATTGATATGCAGTGAGTGATAAGATTAACTAGTATTAGCGATTGCAGAAGGTAAGGAAGCTAGCAGTGAGTGTGGTTGCAGTAGGACTGTGATACCTAGGGGATAGAGGTATCAGACCTTGGATGCATCTTTGACCGGTGCAATCACAACTAGGGTTTATTTCCAATCTATTTATCTTGAATGTTGCTTCTTTAGAACTGTACTGTCCTCCCTTGATGATATCGCATTTTATCCTAATTGATTCTTTGGGATCTGTCTTCAGGATGTCGCCGCAGACAAGGTCTATGAGAGCGGGAACATCAGCTTTAGAGGGGTCTGCCACCTCTCTACCTGATGGACAGACAGCTGTAGTTCCTCCTACATCTCCGATGCACGTAGGTGATCCTCCTCCTCCACTTGTCCAGAAGATTGCCGTAGCTGTGACGGACAACCTTCCTCCTCCACCGACTCCGATTCCCGGAAGTTTGCCCATTGATGGAACGCAGATGTTTACCTTGATCCAAGACATGGTAGATGCCCAGAGAGTAACGGCAGACGCTCAGCGAGTTCAAGCTGAGGCTCAGAGGGTGCAAGCAGAAGCGTACCAGGCACAAACCGAGCTGATGAAAGAAAACATGGAGAATGCTCACCAGGTGACTCTCCAAGCTTTGGAGAAAGTAGCACAGTACCAGCAGTTTCCTGGCCAGCAACAGCAGAGATCAGGCACTATAGTGGATTTCAAAAGGATGATGCCTCGAGAGTTCAAAGGCACCGAAGGAATACTCTACGCTGACGACTGGCTAGAAGATATAGAGAGAAGCCTGCGATTGACCCAGATTCCGAAGAGCTTGAAGATAGAAGCCGCTGGCAGTCAGATGTTCGATATCGCACTCACGTGGATCACACAGAACCGAGAATTACTACACAAGGACTTACTTGGGAGACCTTCAAGGAACTCTTCAAGGAGAAGTTCTTTCCCGACGTGGCATTGGGAACCTTGGAAAGTCAATTTCATGACTTAGTTCAAGGAAACATGTCGGTCGACGAGTACGCTGCAGAATTCTGTAGATTGAGCCGTTTTGCATCGTCTATGATTCGAGACCCAGGAGATCAAGCCCAGAAATTTAGAAAGGGACTGACAAGAGAGATTAAGTCGCGCACTTCTGGTCGTCGTACCGCTACCTTCGAGGCTATCTTGATGGACGCTCAGATTGCAGAAGAGGATCTGGATCTCAGGCCTAAGAGGAGTCACGATACTTTTGGAGATACGAATGATAGCGCAAGACAGGCCAAGCATCCCTGTATTCAGCACCAACAACAGTACCAAGTACCATATCATATTCAGCAACAACCATGGACATTTCAGCATCCACAACAGTACCTAGCACCAATTCCTATCCAGCAACATCCATGGGCGTATCAGTATCAACAGTAGTACCAGGCACCAATTCATGTTCAGCAGGATCAACAACAGCCTCCAAGAGAGACACAGCAGACTTGTCATTTCTGTAAGAAACCAGGTCACCTTTGGGAGAGCTGTAGAACGAGGCTAGGACTTTGTTTGCACTGCGGCGCTGCGGGACATCGAGTAAGGGATTGTCTTCTAACCTCTTATCTTCCCAGCCAGCGCTCAACTTCAGATTATAGAGATCCCGTTAGGCTACCTGTGGAACCGTATATTGCTCAGTACCCGCGAAGGGAACCACCCCAGCAGGACGGGCATTTGCGGTGACGGTCGAGGGACCGATATTGCAGGTAATGTGTTTGTAGGTTCTGTTCTTTCCTCCATTCTGTTCCTCTCTATTTGATTGATTGATTGATTGTTTAGTACTGTAGTTGGATGCATGATTCTTGTTATAGTGTAGTTAGTAGTACTCCTGATGCATAGACTGCAACACCCTAACAAATGAGACCATAACCATGTATGTTCCCCCTAGATTGTATGTGGTATGACTATAGGTAGAATTTTCTTAGACCATGATTATTGGTGTTGACTGTAGTGAAGATTCATGAAGGAGTTATGACTTGACAAGAGGAACAAGATGATTAAAATTTGAGGATAATTATTGAATTAAATAAATGGTTAAGAAATTAACAATTCAAAATTTGGTGGTTTAATTAATTCTAGGAAAGATTTTGACATGTTTAAATTGGTTATTTTAGAAATTTTGGGAGATTTATCAATGTATTTATTTAAATCGCAAGTTATGAATTTTAGAACTTCATATTTGAATGTGACATTTGGAGAATCCTTAAATATCATGTTGTTGAGTACTTTGAGGAGTGGATATTAAATTCTGGACATTGGATTATTAACTCAAAACTTTCAGGAAAATTTTTAATAAAAAGGGACTTTGATTCTATGTCGAGGAGTTTTACAGGAATACAGATAATTTCAGATTTTTTTGAAATTGTGAGAAGACCTTGTGGATTATTCGTGGTTGATGAATTTAATGGAGGGAATAAAATGTGTATGATTAAATGCTAATATGAGAATTTTAAATTTCGAGGACGAAATTCTTTTAAGGTGGGTAGACTTGTCACTACCACATTCTGAAAACAGGGGTATTTTCAAATTTTTACAATATTTAATATTATGTTAGTTATAATTAATTTATTGCATGGTAGTGTATTTGATTTAAATAATTATTATGTGTGATGTGTAATTAAATATATAATTATATGCAGTGTTTATTTATTTTATTTTTAGCTAGCAGACTTGACCTAGAAGCCAGTAGATAGCACCTGTCCGAATTATGGAATTTTGAGGTTAATTATTTAATCTAGAAATTAATTCTTGGAGTTTATAATTAATTACTGTATTTTATTTAATATTTGGCGCTTTGCCTTTGCTTCGATATTTGGAGCGCTACCCTGACTTTTGTCTTCCAACAAATTTCACAATCATGCTCTAGACATGCCCGCCTTCAATTCTGCTATTTTTGCAACTCATAATTATGCTTCTTGTGCATTGTTTCTGGCCGCACAAAAATCGTCGCGGACGTTATTTTTATTTCCTATTTTTGTATCGTTGTGCGTTCCAATCAAAAATTGGAGGCCATCTTGACCTATTTTTCGTGCGACCCAAATTAGGGTAATATTCTGTTCTGAGTCTTCTTCAATATTGGTATTGATGACTTGGCCTGATTTTGATCCCAAGTACTCCAATTTAATTGTTGAACCCAACTTGTATTTTATTTCTATTTAAATTGAGGATACCATTTTATCTGATTTTAAAATCCCAATAAATTCCAGCGCCCTGCAAATTCAGCCCATAACCATCTTACAGTGCCCCCTGACCCTACAAAATATCGGACCCCGAATCGTCCGCCCAATTTTCGTCATTTTATGTGTTGGTGCAATTTCCCGAATTTAAGGGGCTAAGTTGCAATTATTCAATTGTAGGTGCCAACACCTAATTATTTTAATCAATGAGGGAGCCTATTAATTTTAATTAAGAACCCTCATCCCTACATGAATTAATTTCTTCATGAATCATCATAGCCACTCATTTAAGTGGGTCAAATCCTCACCCTACATCACACCCCCTCTCTTCCTATTTAATGCCTTGTACCCTCAAACCCTAATCCCTAGGCAACCTAGAAAACCCCACCCTCACAAGCCTCCCTCTCTCCTACGTTGGAAAATTTCTCCACATCTTCTTTTTTCTTTTCTTCTTCCTTTCTTCTTCTTCCTTTCTTCTTCTCTTTCCTTTCTTCATCTTCTTATTCCTTCTTCTTCCTTTCTCTTTCATTAAATTTAAATTATAAGTAAGGGGGGGAAAACCATCTCCTCCCCCCATACTGTTCCGGTCGGCATCTGCAGTCTCCCGCCGACCTACTCCCCGGCCATTGCTCAAACCGACCGCCGCCGAACTTCTTCACTCCGGTCCGGCCCTGTGCTCCGGCCGGCAACCAACCACCCATCCATCCATCCATCCACCCATCCGTTCATCCCTCTCATTTGCCGACCACCACCATCAACCATACTCCGGCGAACAGCCGAACTCCAGCGGCTGCCCATCTCCCTCCATCCACGTCCCTCCTCCGGTCCCCGACTACCCCTGAGCTCCTCCGGCGGCCACATCAGCCCGGCGCTGCCACCACCACTCCCATCTCCACCCATCAGCCGGCCTAGCCCCTCCTCTGCACCCGACCGGGCGGCGCTGCCCGTGCGTCCGGCGGCCACTGCAGCCAGTTTCCCATCTCCCTCCCCTGTCACTCTGACTCCGGCGGCTCCCTGCCGGTCACTGCTTCCACCGACGGCCAACTCCGGCGGCCACTCCGGCGGCCGACCCCCACTGTAAGTTCTGCTTCTCTCTCCCTTTCCCTCTTTATATATATATATATATATATATATATATATATTTATATATTTATTTAATGTGAATAATTGTGTATTAATCAATGAATAAGTATAGGTAAATATTAGCATGTATATGTATAGCATTTAATTAATTAATGTATATACTAGTGTATGTTGTATATATAGTATAGTGTATGTATAAAAATATTTATTTATATATAATGTATATATATATATAAATGTTTGTTTAAATATTTAATTAATGTATAATTAAAGTAAGTATATATCTAATTAATATATATGTATATATATACCTAATGTATATATATATATATATTTGTTTATATTTAAATCAGTATGAAATTAGTATATGTAAATAAATTAATTTGTATGTGTATTAGTATATAATGTAAAGTGTATAATTGGTATATGTGTATACATGTATTATATATATATATATTTAGCATATTTTCAATATAAAATTGATTGGTAATATATGTATTTTAAAATATGAATATCTATATATTATTTATTTATTAATATTAATTGTATAAATACAGTATCATTTCTCTAATTGCACATACAATACGTACTATTTTGGTATATGTACAAACATATAGATGTATGTATTTTGGAAAAGTATGAAATTAAATTAATACTTTTGGTATAAATATGTGTATGTTAATGTATACGTTAGTGTAATTAATTTGTATAATAAATGTAAGGTATTGTATGTATTTAAATAAATGGTATAAAAATGTATTTAATTTAATAGTATATATAATATTGATATATATATAATTTGTATAAGCTAGTATATGTATTTGTATATAATTAGTATATGTATATGTTTAATAACTATTTATTTAATATGTATCGTATACCTATATATATTAGTATATGAATGCAATATGTACAAGTATTATTTTTTTAATAAATATTAACATATATTTTGTAAATGTATTTAAATTGATGTATATATTATAAGTACATGTGTTAATTAAGATATGTATAATTATGTATCTACCTACTAGGTGACCTTAGTTGACTAGTGCCCTGCCTGACATGGCCCTGAATTCAGTGTTTTAGACTGTGTTAGTGTGGCAGCTGATGCAAATATGGTTTTGCTTGTAATGTGTTATAGGACTGTTGGTTTTACCCAGGGGATACTCTGGAACAGGACATCCATAAATACCAGCTAAGGACCAAGGCAAGTGCATTCTCTGATAATTTCCAATTCTTGATAATTGCTATAAGTTCAATGATCTTGAAATGTTACAACTGAATCTTTGACACTGTGCTACACGGACTAGTATAGCTTGGATCTACAGTCATGAGATGTTACCTTGATTATCGTATTGACATTATACACGACATTTACATTGACATTACATTGACATTTACATTAACATTTACTTTAGACATTGTACATAATATATTAGACAATGTTGTGTATTCGTGACGTGTCATGATTGGATCCACAGTACTAGTTGGGGGCGGGGAAATTGCTAATGAGAAATATAATCAAAATACCTATCGTACAAGTTTATATTATTGGTGTTAATCATACCCCCACGTATGATTAGCCAGACTGTAGCAATTGTACATGTCCCAAGCCGATCACATTTTGAAACTACAATTTCAAACACTTAGAATAGTTACAGTTCTCTATTTTAGATCATATACTACATCACCCGTATATGATACTGTTTCTTTCATTTTTATACATGCACTGACTGTGTTTCATTGCCTATTGCCTGTCTCTCTTAAACTGTCATTACATTATTCCACTGTCTTCTCAGTAGCTAGCATGACATGTTTTATTGTATTATAGACATTATCAATTAATGGAACTGTTATTTGAGATTGTGCTTTGCTCCTTCCTGACTGGAAATATTTTTCCAGACTATACCTTAGAGGACCGCTGTCCGACACTTATGGTGAGTAGCTGCAGACTTGGTAGTAGTTGATTCTGGAAGGTCTAGCTGGAAATTACTATTTTTGTTAGTTCTTTTAGCAGTCTATTTGGTACCGGATTTGTCTCCGGCATTTTGATGATTCTTGGATATTGTTAAGTTAAGTTATATTCTTGTGGACTTATGTTGTGTTAAATTTTAATTTCTGTTTCGAAATCTTATCGTGCTGTAATCCAGTGATTGAGTATATGTTTATCTATTTGTGTCATCCGTGCCTCCTAATGGAGATTGGATATTTGCGTGACATTAGTTAGATAGTATCAATACCTAGACAGCGTTCTACCGCCGATGCTGCGGCGTAGGCTGGACGTACCCACGCACTCGTGCCCCTAAACCGGGTGCGGGTCGTGACACATCTCGCTACTTTGCTCAAGCACGAGCGACTCCTACAAGGCCAAGCGAGCCTCGTTCTGAACGAAGTGCTCTGCCGTCTAGCTGCGCTCCAGGCATCACAGGTAAAGACTACGAGAGGAGAAAAAAATCCTTCGTACACGTTGTACGTTTATGCGCAAAATACGCCCATATTCCTAATATGTCAGCGTAAAACTCCATATTTTTGCAGTCTGGCGTAAAAACTCAGACTTTCAAAATTTGGCGTATACTGCAAACTTTGCGTTTTATGCACTGGATGTAAATTCTAGCATAATACTCAAATTTTGGCAGTCTGGCGTAAAACTCAGACTGTTAGGTTTTGGTGTATACTGCAAACCTTGTGTTTTATGCACTGGTTATAAACTCCAGCGTAAAACTCCATATTTTTGCAATCTGGCGTTAAAGCTCAGACTGTCAAGTTTTGGCGTATACTGCAAGAGTGTAGCGTCTAGCGTAAAACTAACTTGTTTTCTTGCTTCTTGTAGTGGACCTATAGATTCCCCCTCTGGCTGAAGTGATGGGTTCTGCTGTTGGAATGCTGAATTCTATCTATTTAGAGGACTTGTCCCATATGACATTCCCCATCTCGGGAAACTAGTATCCTCAAGAAAGGGGAACTCTGATCTCAGCCTAAGGAGAACGAATATTGCTGAGTATGATCAGTGGGGAGCCCTTGACATACATAGATGGGACTGAGTATAAGAAACCAGCTTTCTTATTCGGGGACGTTATTGATAAGCAGTCTCAGACCAAGCCCAAGAAGGAAAATTGGGTATTTTATGCTGAGGGCACGATCATGTATCCGCTAAAGATGCCCAGAGATTATCCTATCTCTGCATTCTTCCATGCCACCCATCCCAGAAGGATGGTGTGGACTCTGACTCCCGATCTTCACGACCAGCCGGGGAAGATCTTTTATAAGAAAGGATTGAACCGAGGGTCCTTTGAGAGTAGTGCTTCAGGCCCTATCATGCCTTTCAGAGGATTACTGTCAGGCAGTGTCCCAAGTGAAGATACTTCACTGATCCAGCCGATTCAAATAGCGACTTTCTGTAATGACTTTATGGGGCAGGGGGGGTATACCCAAAGGTTAAACCTCGCACCAGTGGATGGCTTAGCCCCCAAAATCTTCGATGGGCCAGTTTAACTGCATGGGCCCTGAAGCACTTTCAGGTGGAGCTGGAAAGTATTGGCTTGTTTGCGGTTGTGAGTGCTACTAGTGTTGGGTTGCCTCTCAACCCCAATTTGTTCTTAGCTTTGATGGAGCGATATAACTCGCTCACTGGGACTTTCGCCACTCCAATAAGTGAGTTGGGATTGGCACTTCATGAGATGGCAGACATCTCAAAGCTGCCAATGGGCGACACTCCTTATGAAGAGTACATTCCGACAAATAGGGAGCTGAAGGATACCCACCCTTGGGCAGTGGCAGTGTACCAAGAGCTGATGAGCCACTACTTTGCATGCACCGCCTTCTACAAGGAGCCCTCTGATTTAGCCCATATCAAAAAATGGGTATCCTATCTCTTCTTCCATCAGGCTAGAAATGCCAAATAGGACAAGGTTATAGATAACAGAGATAAACCCTTGAACCTTCTGAGCATGCTTAGTGCCAACACAGTCGATGATCTCATTGAAGATGCAGGGGCTTCAGATTGTGTTCTCGATGAAGAGATAGGGGGTTATCCTGCAGGAACCAAAGCCCACAGTTATATGAGGCAATGTCGTAAGCCTCTGTCAAGGGAAGCTCAACTGGCTGGCTTTCTTTTAATCTGGCTATGCCGATGGATGGTTCTTAGCATCGCGTCTGTGGATCGCATTCATCGCAATATCTTATGGCCCACAGTGCGTTTGGTGTTTGGAGCAAGATTGGGCCTGCTCCCTGCCATGGTGTACAGGATTCAAGCTGGCCTGAGGGCCATTACTGAAGGACTGCTGGCTGATGATACACGGCGTGAAGGATATCCCAGAGTGGAATTACCATTCTTATATCTGATGGGATGGTTAATCCTTCACAACACCAGAGTGATGTCTCCCGGATCGGCCAGTTGTTCGGGCAATAACTTCCTGTTGAATTACATGAATTCTTCTTGGAATGTGACTAGCGTCATAGACTGTCGGCCAGTACTAAATTTTGCCCATAGTTGGAAGTTCTTCTCCATCGTCCCCCCCGTACATATCAATCAACAGGGGACGAAACTTTAGGACGCAGGTCAGGGAAAGACTATTCTTTCTCCTGAAGCCTTTTACTGGTTGGTCTGTATTAGACCTTCCCATCTGCTGTACAAAAGTGAGGACCACTGCTACTTGGAGCCTTATCTGCCTAGCCGTTTTGCTAGGCAATTTAGGTATGATCAGTTGCACATGGGAAATCCTATCACCAGCTTCAAGTTCAAAGGCGAACTTATTGATAGAGCTAGAGGATGGCGGTACTTCATAATGGGTTGTACTGGAGCAACCTTTGTTGTGCCCGCGACTTCTCTCTCCACGGAGCTGCGCATTCTTCACTCGTACGCAGTTTTATGTGTCCCTCAACACCTTCCATCATAATTTTAATGTTCATGGAAGTTTCATGATGCCCTCACATAGGTCCACTGGGAGAGAGGAGATACTAACTGTCTCCTCCGATGAAGGTGATAAAACCACCGGTACAAATGATTATTTGTTGATTGTACCAAGAGGCATAATAGCTCCGCCAGCAGAGCCTCTCATAATCCCCAATAAACGAAAGGCTTCCTCTCTAAAAGAGCCTTCTCCCCGCAAGAAGAAGAAGCAGATTACCGGAGGTCCTAAAAGGACTTCCTCTAGGAGTGAGCCTATTGTTTCCCCTATTGGGGATGATTCTTTGATCAAGGTTCCTTCGATTTTTAGAGAGGGAATCTCCACAGTTCCAGCTGACAGTGCTGGAGATTCTTTGTCCGCTACTACTGCCGCTACCACCGTTACTGGTAGTGCTTCTAGATCACCTTCGAGGCCGAGCATAATAAGGATCAATATAGCTTTACCTAGACAAATAATGGGCCTAGCCCCTCCTTCGTCTGTAAGTATCTCGAGCGAGATTCTACCCGATGAACCTCAAGTGGATCTGGGTGACGACTGGGATGATTACCCTCAAACGTTAGTTGGTGTACCCTCTTCTCCAGGTATGACAGCTTGTTTAGCATCATTAAGAAATGATTTAGCTATACAGGCTGCAGACATAACATGCATACCATCGGCCATGGGTAAATATTGTCTTCACGCATTCTTTAGAAAAATTAACATCAATTTGATATTAACTTTCTCTTATCTTATTTTCAGCCGAAGACATCTCTGGGGAGGGCGGAGTTGACACAAATTCTGATTTTGTTGCGGATCCAACTAATGAAACGGCGGCACCTGACGTCGACGAAGCATACTTTGAAACTGCCGATCTTTCATCCGCAATATCCTCGGGTGTCATCCCGCCAGTGGCAGTTCAAATAACATCAGAGGAGGATGAACCCCCCATCTCGACCGTCCCTCCTTCGTTAAGCATGCCAGCAACTCCACCCGTCGTTGGTGTCTCTTCTTTTGTCGCACTATCTGTTGAAGCGACGACTGTGACAACATCCTCTACAGTCATTCCAGAAAGGAGGTTTACCGGTATTGCGGCCACCCCTTGCTTCCATTCAATCTTTGCTATGCTAGTTGAACAATACACTAGCATATTCTATGTCACTTTGAAAGAATTGATATCCATGGTGCTGGAGAAGAATTTAGGCTTTGATGCTCTGAAGACGTCCTTCAAGCTCACTATAGCGCCGATTAGAAATTTTAATGATGTTGAAAGTGCTGATGCGCTAGAGCAAATAGTTAATAGTTTAGAACAACCCATTAATAAATATTTACAACTATCCCGAGGCAGCATCGATGACTTAGTTCAAGCTGAGTATGACTCCCTAACTGCGGAACTTGCTCAGCAGATTGAATCTTTAAACACATCCATCCAGGGACAACAACAAGAGATGGAGAAAGAGCAAGCAGTATTAGTGGAGGGTATTCTCAGCTCGCTCAGTACTGCGCTGAATGTGAGGGATCCAAAGTGAGGGTTCGAGAATTGGAAGATGAACTTGCTCAGATAAATGAGAGGCTTCTCAAGGCATCGGTAGCTCATGATGTATTTAAGGTCCAAGTGAAGACAGCTCAGCAGAACTTGGCACATGCGGGTGTCATCCACGCAAGTTTAGTTGATTCTCTGTCCGAACTATCTCTCTTGAGCAATGATGAAGCAAGGCTGGAGCGGGCTCGTACTAACATCTTGAACTCCAGGAATGAAAGGATGGCTACTTTGGCGCAACAGATCCGCGATTTAACGACTCCTCCCCAATGATGTACTTTTTTGCTCCTTTTGTAATTTACTATTTCCAGAGATAATAAAGATACATTTTCTGACTTTGTAGACCTATCACTTTTGAATATAAATGATAGGCTAGGATGAAAGTGATATAAGAGGTAATATGGTGTAAACACCCTATTTTTCAGAATAATTTTAATATAATTTTTTGGATTTTTTCGGTATTTTTCTAGACGAAGAAGCAAGGTAATTATGAGTTAAGGATTTTTAAATGTAGTTTATTGATGTTAAAATATTATAAAAATAATATTTTATGGTGTAAAATGGAAAACCGGACATGTGGTATTTTTCGATGAATTTATTGGACTCCGGAGACGCGTTTAAAGCCTTAAAAGCTATTGGATTGATAAACCGAACCTAAACCCAAATTAAACCAAACCAACCCTGATTAAACCGAACCTAAACCCAAATTAAACCAAACCAACCCTGATTAAACTGAACCAAACCCAGCTTATTGGGTCAGGTCGGGTCGGATCCTAGCCAAACCTGACCCGGACCCAAACCCGCATCGGAAACCCTAGCTACCGGAATTACTGTGCATAGCATATAAATTTCCCTCCCTCGGCGTTCGTGCCCAGCCCAGCCGCCACCAGACTTCCCTCTCATCATCCCTCGCCGCGAGCGCCACCGGAACCCTAACCGTGCTCCTCCCATCTCGAGCGACCCCATCTCCGCCAGGCGTCGACCTCCTTCCCAGAGCTCCCTCCCCCGCGTCTCACTCCTCCTCCTCCGCCGCTCTTCGGCGTCGATTTCCCCGACCTAGACCCCGACTCCCCATCATCTCCCTCCGCCGTGCTCTTCCCTGAACTCGACGACCGCCTCTGACCCCTACTCGACTGCCCAGCGCGACTTCCCCTTCAACTCCATCTCGCCGCTGCAACCAGCGACCTCGCCGACCCCTTCCGCCAAGTCCAGCACGACGCCGACCCACCGGCCTGTGCTTCCCCGACTCCACGGGACAGCCAACCGAGCGCCGCCCTCTGCCCTAGCCCCGAACGCGGCCAACCCAGGACGCAGCAGCGTCCCCGTGACCGGACAAAATAACTCGCACGGATATGAAGTTGACGCACGGACGCGTGGAAACACAGATTCACGGAGCCCTGTTCAGGTACCGTTTTCTCTCACCTCGTAACCCCATTTTTGATTCCGTCAGTTGTGTCGCGTAGACGGTACGACCCCCTCGGTGCTCGTGCAATCTGTTCGGTGCATCGCGTCCTGTGGTGATCGTACACCGCGATCCAAAAATAGGAAAAACAACGCCCTGTTTTACCCCGGAACTGAGTGCGCCCCGCCAAATGGGACGACTTGGTCTTATACGGTCTTTACCGAAACGTGCGTGACGTTGATACGGTCGTGTGGGATTTCGCAGAAGTCGATTCGGATGTGCGTGCACACCGGAATCAACGCGTACCTGCCGACAACGTCCTGTATTCGTCCATTCCGGAAGATGTTGTAACTTTGTGTACACATGTTGGATCGAAACGAAACTTACGCCATCGGACTCGTAGCAATATGCTGGTCCTGTGACCCAAGTTTGGTCCGATTCTGAGAACGTTGACAAAATCGCGTATCGTGGGCCCCATAGGCTCCACTTGACGGGCGATTTTGTGATCGGCTCATCAGAATCCAATTCTGGAAGTTCCGTTAGGTTCATATCATCATTCCTGACTTGTAGACACTGAGTTGGAGGAATTTGGAGACCTTTGACCCTGACACGCTTTTCAGTGCAAAGTGGCCCACATGTGGACCCCGCTTTGGCCCGAAAATATCATTTTTGCCCTTGTGTCCAAATTGGACTTAAGGACAGGCATTTCTAGCTATTTGATATCTTCTGAGACTGTTGGTGATGTTTATTACATCTTTTGGAGTAGTACCTACAGGATCCACTGATACATGGACGACTGTTGGTATTCCAACCCCAGGCAAGTGTACCTTGCCAAACTCTGCAGTATTGTTACATATTTTTCTTGCTTCATTTATATTGCTGTGCATGCTTAACCTAGGACCGTGTGACATACTTAGCGTCCAATTATCAGTCGGGTGACAACACCGTACGCGGTATTGTGTATTGTCATCTAAAGATGGGTATTCGTGACACTTTATCTTCTCGTACTTGTCTTACCAAGTACACTTTGACCCAGGACAGTTGACACTGTTCATGAGACAGGATCTTCTCGAGATATTTGTGGTGATTCTGTATAGGATACTGGACTTGACAGAGATATTATATTCCTAGACAATTATGACTTATTGCATTAGTTAAGATCACGCTGACATGGACATGAGACGTTATGGTCATGATATGCGTGGTTACATTGGGTGGGGAGAGACACATAGGCTACAGGCTGATCATATATATACACCCCTATTATTGTGAGGCACAAGACTCTGAAGCCCGAGCTTGGCCTATTACTCATTATTACTGCTGCTACCTGCTCCCCGACATAGAGCTTGTAGTGGCTTCAGCCTGAGTTCTAGTGCTGCTCTCATCTTGCATATCACTTAGCTGGTTAATTAGTATTCCCATATTGTTCCATCTATTGCTGGAGAGGCCCCACAGGCTACAGGTTGATTATGTTATGCCGGCTACTCAGTCTCCCGCTGAGCTAGACCACCTCATGATATTACTGCTACCGGCTCCCCTACACCGAGCTTGTAGTTGTTCCAACCTGGGTACTATTGATGTTCTCTCTTGCATTTCACACAGATGTTTACATACTTACCCTATTTATCTTATTTTTGCTGCACTGCTTATATTTTGGCTTGTATATTTTCTTGTACCTTGCTATGTCCCCCTGAGGACCTGGATATGGATTATGTACCCAGGATTTGAGGACAAGATCTATCTCGAGGTATACGGGACCGCAGCAGGAGCTGATCCAGGAGCTGTACCGCCATCCGAGGCAAGGTGTTAGCCAAAGACTTCTTCTGAGCATCCATGTTCATGCTCAGTATTTATTTATTTATTTCAATCATTTATATTCTGGTCTGTTGAACCATTGTATTAGATATTTATCGGGTTGTTCCCCGAAGCACTTTGTTGAGACTAGCTGATGATTTACATTCCTTATTTATTCTGTGGATCATATTTTATATCTTGTGTGGATGAGATTAGTTGTGCCTGATTGTCGTAGACTTGATTTTACAGCTTAAGTATGCCCTGATGGATCCCTTAAATTGGGTTTGTCCATCGGTGCGTACTGCTGGCCATTGCCACGTATCTGGTCCCTCGGTATTTTGGGACTGGGGCGTGACATGGTTTTTGTGGTGGCCCATGCAGGTCTACGACTAAATTGTTCGGTTTCAACTTAGGGATTGAACGAGCCTGCCCTAAGGATAGGATAAAGTATAGGATCTTATCCATTACTTAAACCATTATTGAACTCTATATCGAACTCGAAATTGTTACTTGATTTGCATCTTGTTTGATTCCTCTGAGCGTTCTTACAGTTTATCTTTTGGTTGCAGAGTAATGGATCACAGGAACGGAGATAATATTCCTTTGGATACGCCACACGACGTTGTGGTTACTTATATAGACGGAGTGATCCCAGGGAATGGAGGACAAGCATCGCAGTGCGATCAAATCGGTCAGCCTAATCTAAGGTTCCGGAGAGATGATATCCCACCTCCACCACAGTTCACTCCCCAGATGCCAATTTTCCCGCCAGGACAAGCCATGGATGGGCAAAAGATATTCCAGATGATGTATGCTATGATGCAATCCCAGTAGCAGATTCAGCAAGAGGCCTATCGGCAGGAGGCCGAGTATCTGAGAACCAGCCTGGTATCCACATTGGAGCAGGCAAATCCACCGGCGAGGCGATCAACGACGGAATCTATCACCGACTTTCGACAGCTCAAGCCTCATCATTTTCTGGTAAAGAGGGGCCCACAGAAGTTTATGAATGGCTCACAAACATACAACATCAGTTGGAAGCCGCTGAACTTCCAAGAGAGAAGTGGATGACTGCAGTCAGAATACAGTTAACTAAAAATGCACAGCACTGGTGGTTAGCAGAAGAGAGGAGGCTCGGACAGGACCGAGTCACTTAGGAAGAGTTCTCCAGACTCTTCAAAGAGATGTATATTCCTGTAGTAGCATGGTCAGAGCTCAGAGACAAGTTCAACCGCCTTATCCAAGGCAATATGACATTGGAAGAATATAACGCAGAATTTATTCGCCTCAGTCGCTTTGCCCCAACCTTGATTGCGACAGAGGATGAGAAAGCTGAGAAGTTCTTTGACGGGCTGAAGTTCGAGCTCCAGAGATTGATTGGATCGGTCGCACCTATATCTTATACCGACGTTCTCGCAGCAGCACGATGCATGGAGCGCGTCACTAAAAGAGAGTCGAATCTGAAGAGGCCTATCACCTCAGCACCATCCAGGACAGCACATGGGGATTCAGCAAAATGGTCCCAGAGGAGTATGCCAGAGAGGACAGCACACAGGGCCATATCTCTCCCTACTTGTCACCACTGCGGCAAGGTAGGTCACATTGAGAGAGAATGCAGACGCAAGTTAGGACTATGCCTGGCTTGCGGATCAAACCAACATCAAACCAGAGACTGCACCGAGCGCAGAGAGGGAGCACCAAGATTAGCTTTACTTGCTCCACGACCAGCTTATCCTGCAGTAGGAGCACAGCAGACAGGAGTTGGAGGAATCAGACTACCAGCCCCAGGAGGAAATCAGCAGAGACCACCCCTGGCACCACAGGCAGCTCTATTTCAGCAGGCTTAGCAGCAGCAGAGAGGTCCAGCTCAGGGACGAGGCCAGGCATTTACATTGGCCGTTGAGGAGGAAGCTATCGCAGAGAGGTCATCGCAGGTACTATTTTAGTAGCTTTATTACCAGCTATAGCTTTATTTGATTCTGGAGTATCGCATTCATTTATAGCAGCTAGCTTTGTAGCCACCCATAGAGTAGCTACCGTACCCCTTCCGAAGATGAAGAGAATTCTTACGGGAGGTAGAATTATTCCGGTTAGTGACGTCTGTAGATCATGTTCTATAGTAGTCTGTGGAAGAGAGATGCGAGCTCAATTTTTGATATTTTCTATGCCGGATTATGATGTTGTACTTGGTATGGATTGGTTAAGTCAGTACCATGCGACTCTTGATTGCCGACTTGGACGGGTTATATTTAGACCGCCTGGATATCCAGAATTTGAGTTTCTTCGAGGAGCAGTAGAGCAAGGAGTTCAGCCTACTCTTAGGGTACTATCTGTAGAAGGGGAGACAGGTTACCCAAAGTCATATCAGAATTTGTGGATGTATTTTCTGATGATCTTCCAGGTTTACCACCTGATCGGGAAATAGAATTCACAATAGACTTAACTCCAGGAGCAGAGCCTATCACTTCATCAGTATATCGGCTAGCACCTAAGGAGTTAGTGGAGTTGAAGAAACAGGTAGATGATCTTCTGGAGAAGGGTTTTATTCGGCCCAGTGTTTCACCTTGGGGAGCACCCATATTATTTGTGCCAAAAAAGGATGGAACAGTACGGTTATGCATTGACTACAGGACACTAAATGCTGTGACCATCAAGAACAGGTATCCCTAACCACGCATTGATAATCTATTCGATCAATTGAGTGGTGCTAGAGTATTCTCAAAGATTGACCTTAGATCCGGCTATCATCAGATCAAAGTAAGGAAGAAGGATGTACCGAAGACAGCTTTCAGACCAAGTATGGACATTATGAGTTCTTGGTTATGCCGTTTGGTTTAACCAACGCGCCAGCTGTGTTTATGAGTTTAATGATCAGAGTCTTTCATCAGTTCTTGGATAAATTTATGGTTGTGTTCATTGACGACATCCTCATATATTCCAAGAGCCACGAAGAGCACGAGGAGCATCTCAGAATCGTGTTAGAGACCTTAAGGCAGGAGAAGCTATATGCCAAACTCAGTAAGTGTGAGTTTTGTATGGATAAAGTGCCTTTCTTGGGATATGTCATCTCAGGAGAAGGACTTTCAGTTGATCCAGAGAAAGTTGCTGCAATAGAGACTTGGCCTACACCCACATCAGTTGCAGAGGTGAGAAGTTTTCTCGGACTTGCAGGATATTACCGAAGGTTTATAGAAAATTTCTCAAGGATTGCAGAACCGATGACGAAGCTGACACGTAAAGACCAGGAGTTTGTATGGACAGAAGACTGCCAGAAGGATTTTGAAAAATTGAAGAGAAGATTAACAACAACACCTGTCTTGACTCTTCCTTCAGGATCAGAAGTTTTTGTTGTTTACAGTGATGCATCAGGCAGTGGATTAGGATATGTTTTAATGCAACATGGCAAAGTCATTGCTTACGCATCGAGACAGTTGAAAGTCCACGAGAAGAACTACCCAATAAACGATCTGGAGCTAGCAGCAGTTATATTTGCACTGAAGATATGGAGGCACTACCTTTATGTGGAGAAGGTAGACATCTTTACAGATCATAAGAGTCTGAAGTATGTATATACTCAGAAGGAGCTTAACATGAGATAGAGATATTGGCTTGAATTGATGGTAGATTTTGACATCGATTTGCAGTATCATTCGGGAAAGGCGAATGTCGTAGCAGACGCACTCAGCAGGAAGCCTACGGCTTATTTCTTGACGATGCAGCCCAAGTTATTGAGAGATCTACAGGAGCTTCAGATAGAGGTTATTTTACCAGGACATATTGGCTTGCTGGCTAATCTTGAAGTTAAGTTATCACTCATGGAGAAGATTAAAGAGGCATTGCCCACCGATGCTAGATTCCGAAGACTCAAGGAGAGGACGAAAGCAGGCATGCAGACAGGAATTCGCATACACGAAGACGGGACATTGAGGTTTGGAAATCACCTGTATGTTCCAAATGAAGAATTGAGACAGGAGTTAATGACTGAAGCACATAGCTCTATGTACTCTGTTCACCCAGGAGGAACCAAGATGTACCGAGACTTGAGACAGTATTATTGGTGGCATAGAATGAAAAGGGAGATTGCAAGATTTGTGGCTAAATGCTTAGTATGTCAGCAAGTAAAGGTTGAGCATCAGAGGACTGCAGGTATGTTACAGCCGCTTCCTATACCAGAATGGAAGTGGGAACATATCACGATGGATTTTGTCACAGGATTTCCAAGGAGCCCCAGCGAAAGAGATGCGGTATGGGTTATTGTGGATCGACTCACTAAATCAGCACACTTCTTGCCATTTAGAGTTGGACAGTCCACAGAGGTACTAGCCGACATGTATATGCGATAAATCGTTAAATTATATGGAGTGCCGGTCAGTATTATATCGGATCAAGATTCAAGATTTACATCTCATTTCTGGCGAAGCATGCAAGAGAGTCTGGGCACCAGACTCAAATTCAGCACAGCTTACCACCCACAGACAGATGGCCAATCAGAGCGCACCATTCAGATCTTGGAGGATATGTTACGATCGTGTATGCTAGACTTTGGAGGATCTTGGGAAGATCATTTGCACTTAGTGGAGTTCTCCTACAACAACAGTTATCAGGCCAGCATTCAGATGACACCATTCGAAGCTTTATACGGAAGGAAGTGCAGGTCGCCTATATGTTGGAGTGACGTTGGTGAACGTCAAATACTGGGTCCAGAATTGGTAACGCAGACAGTGGAGAAGGTAAAGCAGATTCAGAATCATCTTCGAGCAGCTCAGGATAGACAGAAGCATTGGGCAGATACACACAGGCATCCCAAAGAGTTCAAATAAGGAGAGCACGTATTCTTGAGGATTTTGCCCACTCGAGGTACTATTAGATTCGGGAGCAGAGGCAAGTTGAGTCCAAGGTATATTGGGCCATTTGATATCCTAGAGCGTATTGGTGAGGTGGCTTATCGTCTTGCATTACCTCCATCCTTAGAGGGAGTACATGACGTATTCCACGTCTCACAGCTGCGAAGGTACGTGACCGACCCTAGTCACGTAGTCGATCTTTCAGAGATCGCAGTGGGCCCAAGCTTGAGATATAAAGAACAACCAGTTGGCATCCTCGACGTCAGTAAGAAGACATTGCGGGGACAGACAATCAGACTGGTTCATATAGCTTGGAAATATTATTCTCCTGGAGAATCGACCTGGGAACGAGGGGATAGTATGCGCCAGCGCTATTCCCACTTATTCACGGATGCAGTTGTAAACTAAGCAACCTTGTATTTTTAGTTCTTCCTTTAGTAGCTTATTCTTTGATTGCGAGGACGCAATCCTCTTAAGAGGGGTAGATTATAAATACCCTATTTTTTAGAATAATTTTAATATAATTTCTCAGATTTTTTTGGTATTTTTCTGGACGAAGAAGCAAGGTAATTGTGAGTTAAGGATTTTTAAATGTAGTTTATTGGTGTTAAAATATTATAAAAATAATATTTTATGGTGTAAAATGGAAAACCGGACATGTGGTATTTTTCGGTGAATTTATTGGACTCCGGAGACGCGTTTAAAGCCTTAAAAGCTATTGGATTGATAAACCGAACCTAAACCCAAATTAAACCAAACCAACCCTGATTAAACCGAACCTAAACCCAAATTAAACCAAACCAACCCTGATTAAACCGAACCAAACCCAGCTTATTGGGTCGGGTCGGGTCGGGTCGGATCCGAGCCAAACCCGACCCGGACCCAAACCCGCATCGGAAACACTAGCTACCGGAATTACTGTGCACAGCATATAAATTTCCCTCCCTCGGTGTTCGTGCCCAGCCCAGCCGCCACCAGACTTCCCTCTCATCATCCCTCGCCGCGAGCACCACCGGAACCCTAGCCATGCTCCTCCCATCTCGAGCGACCCCATCTCCGCCAGGCGTCGACCTCCTTCCCAGAGCTCCCTCCCCCGCGTCTCACTCCTCCTCCTCGCCCGCTCTTCAGCGTCGATTTCCCCGACCTAGACCCCGGCTCCCTATCATCTCCCTCCGCCGTGCTCTTCCCTGAACCCGACGACCGCCTCTGACCCCTACTCGACTGCCCAGCCAGACTTCCCCCACAACTCCATCTCGCCGCTGCAACCTGCGACCTCGTCGACCCGTTCTGCCGAGTCCAGCACGACGCCGACCCGCCGGCCTATGCTTCCCCGACTCCACGGGACAGCCACCCGAGCGCCGCCCTCTGCCCTAGCCCTGGACGCGGCCAACCCAGGACGTAGCAGCGTCCCTGTAACCGGACACAGCACCTCGCACGGACACGAAGTTGACGCACGGACGCGTGGAAACACAGATTCACGGAGCCCTGTTCAGGTACCGTTTTCTCTCACCTTATAACCCCATTTTTGATTCCGTCAGTTGCGTCGCATAGACGGTATGACCCCTTTGGTGCCCGTGTAATCCGCTCGGTGCATCGCGTCCTGTGGTGATCGTACACCGCGATCCAAAAACAGGAAAAATAACGCCCTGTTTCACCCCGGAACTGAGTGCGCCCCGCCAAACGGGACGACTTGGTCACACACGGTCTTTACCAAAACGTGCGTGACGTTGATACGGTCGTATGGTATTTCACAGAAGTCGATTCGGATGTGCGTGCACACCGGAATCAACGCGTACCCGCCGACAACGTCCCGTATCCGTCTATTGTGGAAGATGCTGTAACTTTGCGTACACACGTCGGATCGAAATGAAACTTGCACCATCGGACTCGTAGCAATACGCTGGTCGTGTGACCCAAGTTTGGTCCGATTCTGAGAATATTGACAAAATCGCGTATCGTGGGCCCCACAGGCTCCACTTGACGGGCGATTTTGTGATCGGCTCATCGGAATCCAATTCTGGAAGATCCATTGGGCTCGTATCATCATTCCTGACTTGTAGACACTGAGTTGGTGGAATTTGGAGATCTTTGACTCTGACACGCTTTTCGGTGCAAAGTGGCCCACATGTGGACCCCACTTTGGCCCAAAAATGTCATTTTTGCCCTTGTGTCCAAATTAGACTTAAGGACAGGCGTTTCTAGCTATTTGATATCTTCTGAGACTGATGGTGATGTTTGTTACATCTTTTAAAGTAGTACCTACAGGATCCACTGATACATGGACGACTGTTGGTATTCCAACCCCAAGCAAGTGTACCTTGCCAAACTCTGCAGTATTGTTACATATTTAACTTGCTTCATTTATATTGCTGTGCATGCTTAACCTAGGACCGTGTGACGTACTTAGCGTTCGATTATCAGTCAGGTGCCAACACCGTACGCGGTGTTGTGTATTGTCATCTAGAGATGGGTATTCGTGACACTTTATCTTCTCGTACTTTTCTTACCAAGTACACTTTGACCCAGGACACTTAACACTGTTCATGAGACAGGATCTTCCCAAGATATTCATGGTGATTCTGTATAGGATACAGGACTTGATAGAGCTATTATATTCCTAGACAATTATGACTTATTGTATTAGTTATGATCACACTGACATGGACATGAGACGTTATGGTCATGATATACGTGGTTACATTGGGTGGGGAGAGACAAACAGGCTATAGGCTGATCATATATATACACACCTATTATTGTGAGGCACAAGACTCTAAAGCCCTAGCTTGGCCCATTATTCATTATTACTGCTGCTACCGGCACCCCGACACAGAGCTTGTAGTGGCTTCAGCCTGAGTTCTAGTGCTGCTCTCATCTGGCATATCACTTAGTTGGTTAAATAGTATTACCTTATTGTTCCATCTATTGCTGTAGAGGCCCCACAGGCTACAGGTTGATTATGTTATGCCGGCTACTCAGTCTCCCGCTGAGCTAGACCACCTCATGATATCACTGCTACCGGCTCTCCTACACCGAGCTTTTAGTTGTTCCAACCTGGGTACTATTGATGTTCTCTCTTGCATTTCACACAGATGTTTACATACTTACCCTATTTATCTCATTTTTGCTGCACTGCTTATATTTTGGCTTATATATTTTCTTGTACCTTGCTATGTCCCCTGAGGACCTGGATATGGATTATGTCCCTAGGATTTGAGGACGAGATCTATCCCGAGGTATACGGGACCGCAGCAGGAGCTGATCCAGGAGCTGTACCGCCATCCGAGGATGAGGTGTTAGCCGAAGACTTCTCCTGAGCATCCATGTTCATGCTCAGTATTTATTTATTTCAGTCATTTATATTCTGGTCTATTGAACCATTGTATTAGATATTTATCGGGTTGTTCCCCGAAGCACTTTCTTGAGACTAGCTGATGATTTACATTCCTTATTTATTCTGTGGATCATATTTTATATCTTGTGTGGATGAGATTAGTTATGCCTGATTGTCGTAGACTTGATTTTATAGCTTAAGTATGACCTGATGGATTCCTTAAATCGGTGCGTACTGCTGGCCATTGTCACGTATCTGGTCCCTCGGTATTTTGGGACTGGGGCTCGACATATGGACATGATATACTTTCGGTAAGGTTTAGCTGATTATATCCATTCAGAGGTAATATGGACATGATAGAATATGATCCAACTAAATTTGTATATAAAACACTATCAGAGGTAATATGGACGTGATAGGTTTTGAAGTTTCAAATTAGTTAAACATATCTATTCAGAGGTCACAAGAACATGATAGAATATGATCCAACTAATCTTTGTATGTAGTGTCATCAGAATAAAATCTTCACCATACCTCTTTGAGCAAAGGAGATCAAGCATAGTACTTCTTCAGGAATTTGCCGTTGATAGGAGCCATTATCAAATTTCTATTAGGCTTGGCTAATATGTAAGCGCCATTTAAAAATGTGGTTTCAATCACATCAGGGCCCTCCCATTTGGGCTGGAACTTGCCCTTACTTTTGTGTGTAATAATTATTGGCCTCTTCACAGCTAGAACTAGCTCGCCAACTTTGAACACTCTATCCTTCACTTTTTGATTAAAAGCTCTGGAGATGCGTGCCTGGTAGAACTGGATGCGCTGTTGAGCTTGAAGGCATTTCTCGTCTAATCCTTCTAGCTCTTGAAGTCTTAAACGATCATTATTTTCCTGAGTCAGCTCATTAGCCACTGCTATCCTGAGTGATGGAATTTGAACTTCAATAGGGAGAACTGCTTCACACCCGTAAACTAAAAAAATGGGGTATAACCCGTTGGCATTCGTACCATTGTGCGGTATGCCCACATACATTCTCCCAACTTCTCATTCCAATCTCTTTTGTTCGAAGAGACAAACTTCTTCAAGAGTTTGATGATGATTTTGTTGAAGGCTTCCGCCAAACCATTAGCAGCAGGATTGTATGCCGTTGAGACCATATTCTGTATCCGATTCTTATCGCAAAATCGGTGAAATACTTGACTGATGAATTGAGGCCCATTTTCATAAATTATCCTTCGAGGTATCCCGAAGCGATAAATTATATGGTGCTTGATAAAGCTGATCACGTTGGATGTCTTTACCTCAGCAAGAGGGATCGTCTTCGCCCATTTGGAGAAATAGTCAGTGATAGCCAATATGAACCGATGTCCTCTAGAAGGCGAAGGATGAATAGGACCAATGATATCCATACCCCATGCTTCAAAGGTCCATGATGCAATAGTAGGATGTAAATACTCAGAAGGCTGATGTATGAAATCTGCATAAACCTGACAGGCTTTGCTTCATGTTGGGGATGTAAATACTCAAATCAGACTCCTATGAGGGATAATGCTGATCGACGATCCCGGATCTATGTGAATCGGGTCTACCTCAACGGAGCCGACGTATCCGGTGTAATAAAGAGGCCTGTCATGTCTGTTATGTTTCAACAATATATCCTCTTGAGTGAAAGTGATGTTAGGGACCACTTCCATCACACTATGGCATTGAGGACATGCCATAGGCTCTTTATCAGGGGATTTGACTTGAGTCAAGCATACATCTACTTGCATTAACGCTTCACTCAAGGCTTGACGAGTGTCTTTGGAAAGCTTAAGTAGCTCAAAAATGGACAGTCTGGCCGGAGTATTAGCCAACTGAGCCATGATGTCAAAGTTATAAGGTTTCCCTAAACCTTTGTTTTGAATATTCTTCAAATGTTTATCGAAACAAACTTCTTTCTGCTTGCCTTTGTCCTTCGAAGTTGGTTTAGAAGGACCTGCCTCTGACATAACAGGTTCAGGTTTTGGATGTTTGGCAGGCGAAGTGTCTGTCGTTGCTTCCTCCTGGCTACCTCCATAGTCTTTAAGGTAGGCTTTTCCTGACCGGGTTTCGGTTGTTAAAGCCTCTTCCTCCAACGTCGGGGATATTGCAACCATATGACATGGTTTATATCTTGAGTTCTTTTTAGACTTAGCTTTAGCAGCTTTAGTCTCTTCCTTAATTTCTGACACCAGATCAGGGTGGACCCATATGATCTTCCCATGCTTGGTAGTTAGGGGCACTAAGTCATAATTTTGATCCCTGGTAGGAGGAAGATTAACAATGTTCATCATTGCCCGTGGAATAGGTACCACACCATCCGGGACTTCTTGAGGGGGCAGATTGCCAAATTGGAGCGAGATCATGTTTGCAGTGATCGTCTTCTCGTTGTTACACAGAGTGATGGCCTTGGCGTCGATCAGCTCCTGGATTTTCCTTTTCATTACATAGCATGCCTTTGTGGGGTGATGTATGTATCTGTGGAAAATGCAGTACTTAGGATTATGTGTACTGCCGACTTTATTTGGACGCTTTACCTCGAGAAGAGTAAGCTTGCCACTTTTGACTAGACAATCGAATATGCTCGGAATATCGTCATCGTCAAAAGAATATTCCTTTATAGGTATGGAAGTCCCAGGTTTCGTCTGCGTAGTCACTGGAATATTTTGCCTGGTCGTGTTGATGGCCAGAGCTTCCTTTCCTTTGGAACTACGAGTATGGTCATTATTGGAGGAAGATCGCTTCCCTCGATCAGAGGTAGAGATTATGATTCCGTTGTCACGAGCCTTCTGACTGTTATCTTCAGCGGCCACCGCTGATATGATAAATGGGGGCCAATCATGAAACTGATATGGTCCAGTGAATACTGAGATCAGTGGGAGAAGGTTCTTCCTGCAAATGTCCACCAAGGCGGAATCTGGAACTCCGAGAGGCATATGCAAAGTAGCCTGACGAAAACGTTTAATAAAAGTACGAACGTTTTCTTTCTCCTTCTGCTTTACTTCGATGAGTGATGACATAGACATGTCCATTTCTCCTTCGTAGAATCGAGCGAAGAACAGAGTCTTGAAATCTTCAAAAGAAGTAATGCAGTTGTCTGCTAGACTATGGTACCATTGGTAGGCCACTCCAGACAGACGATCTTTAAACACTCGAGTGAGAAGGTCGTCATTCCCTTGCAACAACACCGTCATTACGCTGAAGTAATTCATATACTGGCTTGGTGATGTTTTCCCTCAAACAAAACCATAGCCTGTGGTTTATATTTTGGTGGGAAAGGAATCTCGTCCCAAAAAGTTGGGTATGGCTGGTTGATTCCCAACTTCTTGAGCTGATCCTTATGCTTCAAGGAATTAAATTGGGCTTTTAATTTCCGAACTTCCTGTATCAGATCTTCAGTTGGGAAAGGGATGGCAGAGAGGTGAGAGATCGATTGTATTGTAACTCCCACAGGAGGTAATACATTCTCTGGGTTAAGGAGTTGAGGAGCAGCTGATTCTTGATTTTGAATAGGCTTCTGGCTTGCATTGGGTGGTGGCATGTCTACCCCCACACGTATTTGAGTCAGAGGAATAGGTGCTTGAGCTACCGCAGCTGTATGTTGAGTCACCATCATTTGGTGCATACTCACCATCATGGTATGCATCTCTTTAAGCGATGCTTCCAATACAGTGATGCATTGTTCAGTACTTCTTGATGGGGAAGCTTCTTCATGTCCATCTCCAACGACATAAAATCCCATTTCTCTGGATGCCACTGAGGGATTAGTATAGATATCTGTAGAGATCGAGTCTATACTTTCAGCATCAGATTCAGAAAGCTGGCGACCCCAGCGTCGGAATCAGAAGAATATGAAGTCGATTATCGTGACCTCGAGCGGGTGTTTCGAAAAACACCTGCCTCAATATTCTCAAGGAGTCTGTCAATTCTCCTTTGGCTCAGAGTTCTAGATGGATAACGTCTTGAACTTGACCTTCCTCTAGGAATGTACGAAGCCATGTTTACCGACGCGAATGTCGGTTCTTCTTCCTGTAAGGACAAAGTGTAGTTCAACCGATCGAAAACTGACTGTTTTGCCTTAGAACAACAGTTAGTTAATTACAACCTTATGACTATTACAACAATGCTCCCTAGGGGGTGTAATAGACATATTAGAAGATCCCCTGTCTTTGCATTTCTGGATCAAGAAATCACGCAAATCAGGGGATTAACAGAAAAAGAGGGCTTATTATGCCTTTTTACATTAGTAGGGACATGGAGATTGGGAACCATGACCCTCTCTCTGCCATAAGTATACAACAGTTTGCCCATGTGAGTAGTATATGATCCATCATCCATTTAAGGAGCGTATTTTCCCGTGAAGTGGGTCTTCTTTACGCGGACAGACTTATCCTGGCATAATTTGCAGTGTTGCCCAGGTTCACATAAAATAGGGAAAGTCCTCAAACAGCCTCCAACGTCCCACGTAATCTGAAGAGAGGGCAACTTCTTCTCTTGGGGGCATACAAGCCTAGAGGTTGGGAGATTCGCCAGTCGTTTTCCCTTGATGTGATCCAACGGTCCATCAGCCTCATCACAGACGGGAGATATATTTTTACGCGCAAGGCGCATTCTAGATTTTTGGATTGGCATTGGGGCATTGCCAGAAGTTTTATCTGCCATGTCACAGACGGAAGACGAATTTTTATGCGTAAGGTGCGTTCTAGACTTCTGGATTAGCACTGGGGCATTGTCAAAAGTTTTGTCTGCCACGTCACAGATGAGAGACAAAGTTTTACGCGCAAGACGCGTTCTAGACTTCTGGATTGGCACTGGGGCATTGCCAGAAGTTTTGTCTGCCACGTCACAGACGGGAGACAGATTTTTATGCTCAAGGCGTATAGGTTATGTTGTCACAACCTTTTGATCGGAGGAGAAGAGCTTGCAGGAAGGGTAGAGGATGTCTTGGGCACCCATACTTTATGCAGCTTCCTGTTGTTCTGGACAGAGAGGGAATGAGAGATACCCCCTGCACAAAGCATGTCTTCATAAGCAGATTGGTCGAATTGGACGACCAAAGTCTTCTTCGTCGATCCGACGGATACAGCATCGTGTTGAGCAATTGCTTTCTCGTCAGATGAGAAAGTAGTCCCCAACAGAGTCGCCATCTTGTGTTTGATGGTAAACAAAAAAATGAAACTAGGTTTATGCGAAACCCTTTCTTTGTTTACAAACAAGAAAAATGAGTACAATTAATCCTATACGAGGATGTTAAGTACAATAAAAATGATTCTGGGGAAAAATTGCTAAAGGAGTCTGATCTGCGGTCGATCACTTTGTCCTTTGGACCACACGATGATGAAGAAGTACTGTAGAAGAAGAAGAAGTTCAAAGGTAGCAAGTGAGATTGAATTTTCGTTGTCGAAGTTGTCAATCGACACTTTCTGTCGGTGCTCGAAGATCATCACTTTGTCCCTTGGACCACCCTTTACGCGGCGGTTATAATAACTGCTACCCACGTTTGAATGATCTCCTGAATTCGCGTATGACGCGTGTCCCATTATGAGGTAACGCGTATAACCGCTCCTCGAAGATCACGGCATGCAAGCCACGTAGGCAACTGCCCCGCACGTAATGATGGTTGGCATACAAGCCAAATAACTGTCTTGTTGGCATAAAAGCCAAATACTTGTCTTGTTGGCGTAAAAGCCAAATAGCTGTCTTGTTGGCGTAAAAGCCAGATAGTTGTCTTGTTGGCGTAAAAGCCAAATTATGCGTAAAGCTTGATACTGCATGTATAATACATAACCAGCGTAAAACTTGCCAATTATCCTTCCTGACTGAGGTCTTGAGCACATTCTGGGCTAAATAGCCTTATCACATACCTTTGCAAATATAGCCTAAGTTGACGTATTTCGATAAGACAGCATACGGTATACTCCTATAGTTAATAATAGCCTGGTTGGCGTAACATGGAAGGATGGTGATGTGAGCGTATTAGTCACAGTTTTAGCCCTCCCAGTCATTAAAAATAGAACAAAATCTCATGCATTAAATGCAGAGATCTGCCCCCATCTCGTGCATTAAATGCAGAGATACGCCTCGAGCTTTGTACGAGAGAAAGCTTTTGACGTGGCGTCTGATTTCATCTCATCTCGAGCGTAAAAACTCATCTCTGCCTGTGTAAAATAGGTAGTGTATTCCTTGAATGCGTAAAAATGACTTGTATCAAGGATATGTCACTAAACGACAGCCTGGGCCTCTATGCAGAATTATCATTACAGCCGTCCTCTCGATTGTCGTACAGTACTTTTGTCAGGAGTCAGTTTCACTGTTCTGTCTGACAGATTCATTCAAGGAATACGAAGAGTTCCTCGTATGACTTTACGTTGTATTAAAAACAAACGTATTTTATGCCGGTGGGAGGTGTAGCAACCTTTTACGCCAAAACAGCCTTGAAGTGCCACTTTATACGGGCTGTTCTGAAGCCATATTTTACGCCACACAGTGCTGAAGCTCTATTTTACGTGTATAGCTCTGAAGTCATATTTTTATGCCACACAACGCTGAAGCTCTGTTTTACGCGGACTTCATGTATGTTGGGGGTTTTATGCGTTTAATTCCCCAGCGTATTTCATGCTTCTACAAGAGGATCTTCTATTTGGAGTGGTGCAGCTGACTGGTAAGATCCTGGTTGAACATGTATTACCACCTCCAGAGGTCCATTTCCAATATTGGAAGGATTAAGAGTTGGCGCTACTGACTCTTAGTTTAGGACTGCTTCTGGATTTGTGTTACCTTACAAGAATTTTGTTCCAGGAGTAGGCTGTACATGTATGAATGGATCTACTCGGACAGGAACTGGTGTAGCAAAATTTTGGGCAGTCATTATTTGATGCATATTTTGTATCATGGTGTGCATGTTCCTAAGGGTGGCCTTTAAAGAGTTAAGGCATTGTTTAGTGCTTCATGATAAAGAAGTATCTTATTCGTCATTGATGGTGTAGACTCTAACATCTCTATGTACAACAGAGGAATTGGTAGAAAGAACCATGTAGTTGGAGTCTATATTGTCCGTTTCGGAGATTGCTACCCCCAGCCTCGGATTCTGAAGAATAGGGATTCCCGTGAAGAATGAGATCATATCTTCAAGATAGGGTATTTTGGTATACACCTTGAAATGATTCGATGAGTTGGTCAAATCTCCTCTAGCTTGGTGTTATTGAAGAATTTTGTCTTGATTGTCTTCCACCATGGGAAAGATGCGAAGCCATGTATATTGGAGCAAAGAACAGTTTGTCATCATCATACTCCTGGTTGTCATCTTGCTTTACATGTCAAGGTTTGGGAGACATAGTGTAAGTCAATCGGTCAAACACAAACTATTTTGCTGATGTGCAACAATATTTGATTACAACCTTATGACAATTGCAACGATATTCATTAGAAAATATCATTGTAAAATCAGAAGAATCTCTCTCCTTACGCTTTTGTACAATAAGCTCACATAAATCAGAAGAGGGAAGTTTAGAGAAGGAAGAGGGCAGACTCTGTATCTTTATATGAGATATGTTAAATCTTCTATGCATATATTTGGTCCCCTGTGTATAGAGTAAGTTACTGGCTTGATTGGTGAGTGATTCATCATTGCTCAAGCTTTTGTTCATCACGGATGAGAGAAAGTTGTCTTTAGCAGTTTTTTTATGTATAACACACAAACAACATATTGAGAAGAGGTTAATCCTGCTTGGTGCACTTTCAGTGGCGCAGACAGAGTTGGCGCAGTTTGCCTACATGTATTTAATTTTGCATGAAGGTCTTGGCATGGCGTACTAATAATAGGCTCCTGACAAGTAGCGCATAAGTTTTTATTCATTGTGTGCGTGATCATGACATTAGGGGAATGATTTTCCCTGACTAACGCTTTATTAGTATGCCTGTTGTTTTTCTTTGCTGGCGTGGACTCTAGAGAAATTTTTGTTTCTCTTCGAAGAGCACGCCTATAGAGAGATTGGCTTGGACAGTAGTGTCCGTGAAATGCTTGTCCCGCACATTACAACGAATATGTGCTGGTTCAGAAGCTTTGGTTTGGATCACCCTTTATTTGATATAGCGAAAGTTGTGCGATTTATATCCCTTGTTTAACGCAAGGGAGTCAGAAGCTTGGGTGTGGATCACCCTTTGTTTGATATTGTGCGAGTTGCGCGATTTGTATCCCTTGTTTATCACAAGAGAGTTTTCCACCAAGTCATTGATCTGAACTTGGTTGACAGGATTGACAAAGGATCTCTCGTCAATCGAAATACTTTTTCCCTTATTGACAACAACTTTGGAATATGTGTAACAAGGCTTGGGTACCCACACTTTACAGGTCTTCCTTGTTTTGAGTGTGGATGAGGGGTGGATACTACCCCCAGAATGGAGTATTTCTTTGTATGCTTGTTGATCAAACTTCAAGACCAAAGTTTTCTATATCGAGCTGACCGACACAGCGTCACGTTAAGCTATCACTTTCTCATCAGACAAGAAAGTCGTCCCCAGTAGAGTCGCCATCTTGTTTGCGATGGATAAAGGTTTATACAAAATTTTTGTATTACAAATTATTGAAAGAAAGAAAAGTACAAATGTATCTTAAACAAGAATCTAAATACAATTAATTCTGGAAAAGTATAGCTGTAGAGATCTAATCTAAAAATGATTACTTTACTCCTTGGAACATGCGGTGATGAAGAAATGCAAGAATGCTGTGAACAACTTGAAGAATGGAAAATAAGAAAGCTTTGTCAACAATGACACGACGAGCTTCTATTTCTCTCTTTCGGTTCTTGAACTTCAAAGACATAAATTTTAGCCCCTGTAATGTACACAATGATCCTATATTTATAAGAATTTCGAGTAGTAATGACATTGTGCTCATACTTTGGACAATCTGCACTATGCGCAAACTTTTAAAGCGATGACATCCCATGATCTAGCGAGTGAGTGCACAACTTGCTCCCTGATTGACACATGGCTTCGTATACGAGGAAAGCGTAGGTCATGTGATAGTTAATTGTACCTATTTTTTACGGAACATGACATGTAGGATACATAATCGTAACTTCTTTTAGTCAATTAGGATCATAGGCGCACTTTAGAAGTGGTCTAAAGACTGGCACAATTTTAAAAAAGTAGACATCCTAGAACCTAGTCTTAGTGGTGAGAGGGTTGATGTGGTATTATCTCGTAAATCCTGGCCATTGTAGCACATGTGTCGCCCAGGGCATAAGGGGCATGATGACTTGACGTCATCCTCACCTTCCGCATGGTGCACTTTTGAAGAAGTAGGCTATGATGGCGCACTTTTGAAGAATTTGGCCGTGATGGTGCACTTTTAAAGAAGTATCCATGATGGCGCACTTTTGAGAAATTTGGCCGTGATGGCTTACTTTTGAAGAAGTAGACATGATTGCACACCTTTGAGAAAATTGGCCGTGATGGCACACATTTGAAGAAGTAGTCATGATGGCTCACTTTTGAAGAAGCTGATTCGTACTGACCGCTAAACGATAACCTGGGTCTGCGTATCGTAGCTCAGCTGTAATGATGGTTTCTGACATCAACGACTGTTGTTCAGCTGTCAGATTTATCACATTTAATACTCAAGGGAGAAAGAAGACACGAGATTTGTGCGCCTGTCTTTGTTGATAAAAATAGCTTGAAAGTGCGCCATCCTTTAAAGTAGAAAAAAGTTTGTTCTTCCTATGTTTAGTTTATTTGTATAAAACTATGCCATCTTCAAGTGGCACTATTTTTATTCTTCTGTACCCATTACCAGCAAGTATATTCTACCTCTCTGGCAATGTCTCAAACTCTATACCAATACGTGTCACAAATTATGTCGATACAAAATAATGGGAAGCTTCCGAATCAAATAATACTAAAGCAGCAAAATATGCAACTGAAATGGTACCTACCACTATATCACCGGACGCCAATGCATCCTCCAAGGATAGGGTGAATGCTTGACCCTGACCCTGCTGAGCTTTCCATTGTTGCTACTGCCTCTGGCCTTGCTGACCTTGCTGAGCCCTCTTATGCCCATATTGATGCCCTTGATGGCCATACTACTGTGACCTCGATTGACCTATTATTGTTGTTGCACCTACCTATATATCTGAGCCTACGTTGGTAACAAACGTTGTTCTAAGGGTCTAACTACCAATACTGGCTCTCGGTACTACATTGTCCTTGGAGTTGGCAACGCTGGAAACTGCTGAACTGGTCCTCCCTACCATTGTATTTGTGGGCAAGTCGCTATCTTATGATCTATGCTCCCACACCTAAAATACTGCCCTTTTGTTGCATGACACACATCCTGGGTGTGACCTCCCTTGCTATAATAAGTGTACCCTACTTTCATCCCTGCACTGTGCTGTTTCTGTTGAGGACGCGACTGTGGTGGGTGTACTCGAGCTGCCGTAATTGTTGTTGTTGGCCTCCTCGAATTTGAGTCATGAATACGAACGCCAGGTGCTGGTGCTGACGTTCGTGGTACTGGACCTCTGCCTACACTCTGGGCATGCAACCTCTTCTGTCCCCAATCCTTTTTGACAACCTCTCCAAAGTTAGCTCGTGCCTTCTTGCTCCCACTAACACGTCATCAAAAGTAGGGTAGTCATGTCTCTTCACCAACTGCAGGAACTCCAGGTGAAGTCCATACTGGAACCTCATCGCCTCTCTGACTTCGTAGCCACCATTATTGGAGAGAACCTCATTAATTTGTAGAACTCTACTGCATAACCATCCGCCGTCCTACCAGACTACTAGAGATAAATAAATTACTGCTGTAATTCATACTGTGCTACTATGACAAAGTACATAGCATTGAACTTGGTCCTAAAGTTATCCCAAGAGATAGGATGCCTCAAGTCAACCTCTACCGATGCACACCAGTCATAGGCAAGATATTGAAGCTGCATCCGGATCTGGTCCACCTTCTCCTTTGTTGGAACCTTAGCTGCCGTCAAGAGTTCCTCGGTATTCTGTAGCCAATCATCTGCCGTGATATCATCCTCCGTGCCATCAAAATACCTCAGGTTGAATCGTTGAAATCTAAGCCGCACACCCGAATTTGACTTTCTGTCTCTCTCTACAGCTGTCTGTAGTCCTTGATCCAAAAGGATATTCTACTCCTGTTGTTATAGCTGCTGGTGCTACTGGACTACCATTTGGTGTTGCTGGGTAGCTATCATACCCCCGATGATCTTTAATAATGAAGGGGTATCAAGCGCTGCAGGTACTATTGGCATTGTCAAAAATACTTGAATTTGAGGTATTGGCTGCCCTACTTGTCCAACTACTGGCTCCTCCGTATGTTCCTGCTCTATTATCGGCTTTACCAATTAACTGGCTCCACTCGGACCTGACCAAGAGGAAGTACCGCCTCTGGCTGATGTCCCAAGGAACCCTACCTTGCTGGTTGTCTACCAAGTCTGCTCCAACAATCGACGATAAAGTGCCTCTAAGGAAAGGAATGCAAGGAATCAAGGGTAGGACGAGAAGGAATAATGATGTAAGCAATATATTAGTTCAAGGGTGAGATAGAGGATGAATTCAGGATATCAAGAAGGATAAGTGTTGAGTGAGACTCCTAAAAAATAAAATACCCCGCAAGTTTAAAAAAATAGACCTACATGGGCCATGAATAAAATCTTGTCATGCCCCAGTACCAAAATACGAAGAAAAATATGGCCATCTACCATGTATAAGGTATAATATGTCGTACGATGATCACAGCTGTAACTAAACAAGGGGTGCATACTATAATAAAGTCTTCCTAGGGTCTCATAGAATATCTATGTCTCAATCAGTCAAACAATAAGCAATAAGATATGAACATATATAATAAAGTAGTAAGGCATCCCCGATGCTCTATCAAATGGTCAAGAACTAGTTACTACAAAATGCTGAGCAAGTACAAGGTCAATAGCACATAGTCATTATCAACTGTAGTATGGATTTACACAAATATGTACAGAACTTGATGACTAAAGAATACTGGTGGTTAAATGCCTAGAATGATACAAAATACTAAAGTGGGATGGAAGGAAGCCCACTCAAGTCTCCCGCCGATCATGCTCCTAGTATGCCCTATTGGTCAGGTAAAAGGTAGAGTCCTCTAGCTCCGCTAAGAAATCTGACAAAATAAAACCAGCGGGATCAGGCCCCGAATAACAAGTACCATAAGAAAGCACAAGAGAAGAAACAAAACTAATAACTAAAATAAAACAAAAGAAAAGATAGCTAGGCCTGTGATAAATCAGAGGCATGCATTCTATCATCGAAATAGTAGGACACCTCTACAACCAAACAAGGATAATTGGTTTCGAATAATACTGAGACAGAGTATAGTCCATGGAATTGGTCAAAGGAAAGGTATCAGCATCATAGTTTTGGTCCATAGCCTATCGTAACACAAAGGTCGAACCCTACAACCAAACAAGGATAATGGTTGATTTATCGTGCCACAATGGTCCATGTCTCCAAGCTACTTAGCCGATGGCAATAAACAATCAAACAAATTTTAATTAAATAGCCAATCAATCATAAGACTTTCTAGGTGATGTCTGGGTAACCCCAATAATACAATATAATAGGATCCTCAGATCGTGCTATGTCCGAGCAGGGATAGCCGAACCAATAATACACAACATAAATAATAAAAAAATATAACTGTCCCTCACAAGACTATCATGATAAATAATCAGTAATAGTTCCAGTTTTCCTAGAGGGAGATACTTGGCTTGGTTTGAGATACTTGGCTCGGTTTAATAATACTAGTGGTCGGATACTGCCTCCACTTGTTGATGATATACATTATCCTTATTGGCCAGCTTGACATGCCATGTTGAATATCTAGGGGTTGGCCATCATGTACGATCTCGGGCTCCGTTTTCTCTTAATGTTATTACAACTTTTAATTACTTAATTAACCCGAACGTTATCTAGAATCTTTTGTCGTGGTCACATAATTATCCTTCTAGATGTCGTAACTTGGTACGGGTACGCTAAGGATTAATCCTCATTGGTTCTTACAGTTCCAATATGGATTTATTCAGAGTGAAATACAACAATCAATCAATTAATCTAACAATGCTATTTTGACTAGGTACATGAGTTTTTGTGCAAATTTTTTTTTAGTACTAACGAGCATGTAACAAGAATATACTTATAACATAACACCATAGTGTTTATGTAGCACCTCAGTGTGCGAGCAAGATAGCACACTTAGTGCATAATATAAGTTATAGCACCTCGGTGCGATATTAAGGAGTATCAGCACAGATACAAGTAGTCAAGTCAGGATCTAGGGTCAATTAGTTAATTAAGTAAAATTTCTCTCCTCACATCGTAGCATGGATATTGGGTCAGGTATACGGCTAGTGCTTTTACTATAAAGTTCTAGTTGGGCCTATAATTCTATCATAGGTTACATTAAGCAATTGTCATCATTCAGATAATAAAGAATAATATGTCCTAAATCCACTATCACATACAAGATCACAAGATTTGACGAGAAATCAAACTAATTGAATAAAATGACAAAAAATAAAAATAATAGACAAAAATGGGTAATTATAGTCAAAATAGGCAAAAATAGCTTTTCGCGTACAAAACGTCAAAAATAGCAAATTCATGCACAAAATAATCAAAAATTAGCTAAAAATTGACATTTTCATACTTTTGGCACAAAAATAGCTCATCTGCGCACTTTTGATCAAAAAATGGTTCATTGACGCACTTTTGGGTCAAAAATGGCTCATTCATGCACTGTTGCCTCAAAAATGGTCTCTAACTGCACTTTTGGGTCAAAAATGTTCTCTGAGCGCACTTTTGGCTAAAAAATGGTCTATGGGCGCACTTTTTATGCAAAAATAGGATTATGTGCGAGCAAGATAGCACACTTAGTGCATAATATAAGTTATAGTACCTCGGTGCGATATTAAGGAGTATCAACATAGATACAAGTAGTCAAGTCAGGATCCAGGTTCAATTAGTTAATTAAGTAAAATTTCTCTCCACATATCGTAGCATAGATATCGGGTAAGGTATACGGCTAGTGCTTCTACTATAAAGTTCTAGTTTGGCGTATAATTCTATCATAGGTTACATCAAGAAATTTTTATCATTCAGAGAATAAGGAATAATGTAAGTCCTAAATCCACTATCACATATGAGATCACAAGATTTGACAAGAAATTAAACTAATTAAAGAAAATAACAAAAACTGACAAAAATAGCAAAAAAAGGGTAAAAAAGGTCAAAATAGGCAAAAATAGCTTTTCGCGTAAAAAAAGTCAAAAATAGCAAATTCGTGCACAAAATAGGCAAAAATTAGCTAAAAATAGGCTTTTTCATACTTTTGGCAAAAAATAGCTCATCTGCGCACTTTTGATAAAATGGTCCATTAACGCACTTTTGGGCAAAAAATGGCTCGTTGGCGCACTTTTGGGTCAAAAAAGGTTCATTATCACACTTTTGGGTCAAAATGGCTCATTCGCGCACTGTTGGCTCAAAAATGGACTCTGAGTGCACTTTTGGGTCAAAAATGGTTTCTGAGCGCACTTTTGGCTCAGAAATGGTCCCTGGGCGCACTTTTTACGCAAATTAGGAGGGCTTCTACGCAGTTTTTATGCCCAGAATTGAACTATGCATAAATATACGCAAATGGGAGGGCTCCTGCGTAAAATGTATGCAGAACACTGTTCTTCTTCCTCAGACGACATAAAAAATTTTAAAAACTTATTTTGGCCATAAAAACTTGATTTAACTCGAAATTCGACTTTTCAAAAGGCAAAATCATATAAAATTGAATTCTCTACAACATGGGATACATAGTTTTCATAAATTCTAAGTTTTAAGAGATCAAATCCTCGAAATTCATAAAACCCTATCTTTAAAACTTAGATCTACTCCAAATTGTTCATCAAAACCGAAAATGCCAAATGCTAAAGTTGTAAAGGATCACTAAATACATATTATAAGCTAAAATATGCAAGAGAAATTAAAGAAATAAAATATGCCAAAAATTATGGTTTCTCTACTTTATGTAAGATCTACTTGCCTTAAGTGTTAGGTAACCCTAACTCTAAATATCTTCCAAAGAGAAGAAAGAAGAGAAACTCCTAGGCTAGATCTAGGGTTTGGGGGTTTTGGGCTTGAAGGTTTGAGAGGAGGAGAGGAAAAAGAAAGAGAGAAATGAAAGGACTGAAGAAGATAGAAAATATGAAGGCTTATATATGAGATGAAATTTAATCTCATCTATTTATCCATCCACCTCATAAATCCATGACCCCAACTCATCTCAACCGTCCAAGAAAGCACAAGTCTAGTTGTTCAATAGTGAACTGATTTTAGGGATTCCATTTATGTTTGGGTCATAATATGGGTCTATGACAATTGCCAAATGGATTTTTATTGGTCCTGGGTAGTCTTTCTCAAAATAAAAATTATAAAAATACAGAGTATAATACAAAACCAAGTACAGGAATACAAAATTAGGGAATATATGTGACACTTAGTTCATTTTATATCGTACTATTGTTCGACCCACACATGTTCTATTTGCAATCGAATATATCCTAATGCATGATGTACAATTTCTGTGATAAACACTTAGCTTATATATTAAAATATGTGGGATATTATTGGGGTTTATTTAAAAGTGTTCATTAGGAACCCGATCCCATATTTTGTGATGTAGCAAACCCCAAGTGTATATTTTCATATATATGTATCATCACTTATTATCTTACATACATGTGGGAGTGATAGCACATTTGGTTGTTATGGTGGGGGCGAGGGGCGGAGGGTTTTAGAGGGCAAGGTATAAATCCTTCAAGGAATAAATTTGTTGTCATCTATTTCTTAGGAATTTTCCTTTGAGCTATGCCCTAAAGGGGTCTAGCGACTAGAACTCGGGCGAAGGACACAAAGTGGTACTTTTATGGCATTCTTTGCACTTTTCATTGGGTTCAAAGTTGGTAAGTTGTCGTGCATTATATACAATTATGCGAGATTTATGCATTATTATGTTAGATCTGCACATTCTGTAGTTATGCGAGATTTTTGTGTTCTACGAGTTCTTTATGCTCTACAGTTATATAGGATCTATAGTTATACAAGATTTATGCATTTGCTGGCTGTTGCTGTTATAATTCTTAGTGAGAGCGGTTATTGTTGTAACCACCTCCTTTACTATTATAAACGTCTTCTTAGTGGGGGGGGGGTTACTGTTGTAATCGCTCACTTAGTAGGTAGTTATTATTGTAACCACCCACTTAGTGGGGACTTATCTCCTAGATAACTTCACCTTAATAGTGGGTGGTTATGGCTACAAAAGGTGTTGGCTCCTCTATAAAAGCCTAGTGTTTTCATAGAGACAAAGAAGCTTTTAAAGATAGAACTTCCTCTAAAAATGAGAGCAGCAAAAATAGCAAAAAAAGTGTCCCAAGTTTTGTCTTACGTCAACGGTAACAAAGGAGTGTTCTAGAAGTTCTATCGAGTTTGCTAGTTCCTAAGAGAAATTGGCAAAAATAATTGAATCTTGTTTTAAGCAACGATGATCTTTATTACCCCGACAAGAATTTTTCCATTCAATAGTTTGCATATTGTTCTAAACTTATATAGATTTCTATTATTTTCCCCAACAAGTTACTATGTGAATAGTATTTATCGACAGGGGGCTAAGTCACTTTTATAGGTAGGTGCTTAATTTACTGAGGGAGAAGAGTTATCAACGGGAGCGCAAGCAAATTCAGGGAGGGGAAAAATCACGTTTCTTCACTTAAAGTAGTAATTTACGAGAGACTGTGTGGTGTTTAATTCGCGATGGAAAAAGTATAAGGGAAAAATATAGTATTCATATGGCAATTGATCGAATCACTTATAGCATGGGGCTAAATCACTTATGGTAGTCGAGTTCTTAATTTTTAATCGAACGAGCCACCAATAGAAAATAAAATGTTCATTTGTCAAGGGAACAAGTTACTTAAGAGTAGTCATATGATGCTCAATTTGTGAAGAGAAAAGATACCAAAAGGAATCTAAGCGTTCATTTGGTGAGGAGTCGAGTCATTTACAAGTGGTTGTGTGGTGCTCAATTTATGAGGGGATAAGCCATAAGGGGAACCTAGTACTCATCCATCAAGGGACCGAAACAATTACAATACACGATTCCTTAATTAATTTGCGATGAGATAAATTACCAACAGAACTCAATTGTTCATTTGGTAATGGATTAGGTCACTACGAGAAGTCGTCTAGTACAATTTGCAAGAAGATGAGCCACTAAGAACAACTTAAGTTTTCCATCAGCAAGGGATCAAGTCACTTATAAAAACTCATGTAGTGTTCAATTTATGATAGGATAAAGCACAAGGGTAACCCATTGTTCATATTATTAGTGGTCGAATAACTTAAGGTAGTTGAGTGCTCTATTTTTAATGGGTCGAGCTACTAAGGGAAACCTAACCTTTTATTTGGTAAGGAGCGAGGCACAAGTCGTGTGATGCTCAATTTACAAGAAGATGAGTCACCAAAGGGAACCTAACTATTTAGGAAATGGTGTCACGATCCGCACCCGGATGATCATGACATGAGTACATCGGTACGTCCAGCCTATGACGCATAATCGACGATAAAAAGCTGTCTAGGTCAATGTACTATCTATCACACAATTATATGTAACTAGTGAATGATAACCTCTTCATAAGGAGGACCACATCAAAATATAATAATACTCAATCAGAATGACTAGGGAAAGAATATATGGCACTATGAAGATAAGCAATATATGTAACAAAAGAGAGCAAGATACAATATCCAAATAATAACACAAGTCTGAGAGTCTACTATCTCAACGTATAAGAGTATTAGAAATATATATCATAACAACATAAAAGTCAACTGGAGACAAATCCAGTAAAATAAACTAGCTCTAGGTCACTATGGTGTCTCCTCTAAGGGAGCTGGCTTCTCCCGAGGCTCCTGATACCAGACGTCGTCAATGCCAGGTCCGTAGAAAGTTGGACAGTAGTCCTCTAAATCCTCTGGAAAAATATATCCAGTCAGGATTGAAGCAAAGTACAAAACTCTGAAAGCAATTCCACATACATGGTAGGGAATATATGACGAGCAATAGAAAAGAATACAAGAATTCACAATAATATAAAGAATAGAAATATAGATGAACAATAGATAAATATGATGTATAACTAGAGGATAAAATACGGGAATAAGGAATGAGCAATAAGCACAAGGAACTAGAATACTACAACTTTGTTTAGAGCACAAGTTTATTGTATGATTAGTTTGGGTTGTACATGATTATTCTATGGTAACTCGATTATACATGAAGGGTATAATCGATATATACATAATTATGCTAAGAGCTTTGATCACATAACGAACTTCTACTCCCATGCCCCAACCAATAATCATGGATCTAGTCACGACACATTACGTACATGAATTTAACTTGAGCAGATCAAGCACATGAATAGGTACATATACAAGGAGTACCCGATGTACAGGATAAAGTACACATGAAAGCGATACCCGATGCATATGATAAAGGTATGATATCTCTTGACAAAATCTATACAATAACAGTCCATGTAACAATGTGTCAGAATCAAATATTAACAGTTATAGAACAAGTGATATATACGCTATCATGTAATAAAAATAATCAGAGGTATGTACTCACTAGATATCCAGAGCAATGAGCGATAATCGAAGTCCAAACTGGCATCACAAAGACCTATTATGAATTTCCAAAGTTACTTGATGTTCTAGAATGATAAACATATTTAAATAAGTAAAAAAAATGATTTTAGGTCTTTTCTAGGCCAAACTAGTTAAACTGGTCAACTCTAAGTCAAACTAGTCAAACCGGTCAACTATAGGTTAAACTAGTCAACTCTAGGTCTAACTAGTGTTCTTGACTAATATTATCTATAGATTAGCTAATACGAGTCAAATCGACCTAAACTAGTTAACTAATACTAATATCCATATATATATATATATATATATATATATATATATATATATATATATATATATATAACAACTTAGTGTATTTGTACATTCTCATTAGCAAGTGACAAATGCTTGATACCTAAATACCTCACTCTCCTACCTTGGTAATATCTCAAGGTAACAAGAATGACTTCTACCAAGTATTAAGACTGTCACTACCACATTTTCTAGGAAAGGGTATTTTAGTAATTTTATATTTAATTAAATATTGTACATGATAAATAATTTTTTGTTGTATTATTTAATTGTTGTTAGATGTTAGTTATTTATTTTGGACTTGTGTTAGTGGACCTAACTAGTTTAGTTTAGACTCATGGACCAACATGAATTAATTGTTAGAAATTAGCCCAATTAGAAGGCCCATTGTTAAGAAGATGGATTAAATTAATTAAACCATTAGACTAGAAGCTTCCCTCCTTAATTATTCTTTCATGAGAGGCCCCAAGGAGTATATTGGACAATTTATAGTAACTTGAGGGAGGGGAAAGGGGGCCGGCCTACAATAAAGAGGGGGGAAATTCTCTCTCCTCTTTTCATTTCTAAACTAGATCTAGAATTTTCCTCTACCAAATTTCTTCATTCCCACTTTGTTTCCCTACCAAATTTTATTCCAATTCCTTCCCAAATCATCATTGAAGATTAGTGGAGCAAGGATCTAGAAGAAGGAAGCAAGGATCTACAAAGGGGAGCAAGGATCTACAAGTTGTAGACAATTTTATCACATTTGGAGGTTGCATTGGACATCCATCTACCAATAGGTATAATTCAGTTTTTTCTCTTAATTTAGGTTCTAAATCTAAGATATAACAATGGAAAATTAACCCATATAAATAGGCTACCCATAGGATTTGATTTTGTGTTCATAGGAGGCCTATTGAGAAAGTTATGGTGTTTTTGTGTCAATTTTAGGGGAATTCCGAGATTGACAATTGTTGTGGGTGTCAATTGGTCCTATAGATTAATTTGGCATGTGCTTGTGTGTTTGGGGCTAGTATCGTGTCCACAATTGGGTATGTATAGGTCGTATACCAATAATTTGGTGATACGTGTTGATTTGGGAATTTTTCCTCCGACACGGAACTTTGTATATGTCACATTTTGACACGGACACGTAGATTTGTATTTGACTCTTCGTATTGTTCATAAATAATATATATGACTTGTTCGTGTCCTTTGGAGTACGTTTGGATGTGTGGTGGACTCATGACATGCGTATCCTAAATCTAGTGGGATACGGCATGATACCCTCCATATGTTTGTACAAATTATATGTAGATCTATTTCTTGTATATATAATTATCCTTCTTATGTCTGAGATCTATGTACTTATTATGTATATTGTATGTCGCTATTCTTATATATGTATATAAAATTGTATATGGTAGCATGTATAAATATGCATATGTCAATAGATATTTATGGGTTGTTATAATTATAATTATATAATGTGTGTTATATATGATGAATAATTATATATATATATATATATATATATATATATATATATATATTAATATGTATCTGTGTGTATGTTACTATGTGTAATATGTACATAATACTATGTGAGGGTGTATGTATAATTATTAGTAGTAATTATGTATATGGTATATATATATATATACATATATATATATATATATATATATATATATATATATATATATTATGGGTGATATATATATGTTATTATATATATATATTGTATATATATATATATATATATATATATATATCAGCAACAGCAGCCAAAAGCGTCACAACAGCAGCAGCAAATGCCAACAGCAGCAGCAACCGCAAGAACAACAGCGACAGCGAGCGTCGCTGAAAGGCAACAGCTGCGGCAACATGGAAGCAGTGACAACAGCCAACGACAGTTGAATCAGCAGCAGTATCAGGAGCATATCAGGAGTTTTAGTGATAGTTTTAGTGACAGTTGCAGAAAACTGTCACTAAAATAATAGTGTATCAATATCAACAGCAGCCTTCAGCGACAGCGGCCAGAGTCTTTAGCGACAGTTTGACAGTTTTATATATTAGATATTATATATATATATATATATATGATATTTGAAATATATATAAATATATTTATATGTGCTAATAGTATTTAATATATACTATATGTATAATAATTATTGCAGTATATGTATATATCTACGGGTAGATAATATAACTAGTATTTGTGTATTACCTTGAGAAACCAAGGTAAGTACCAAGGAAATTGGGGATGCTCAAGGTATTGGGTTTGGGGTATTAAGATTATGGTTTTATGTTGTGATACCAAGTTGGTTCAAAACCATGGTACCTATTTAATATTTGTAATTAGGATTCTATATTATTAATAATTGTTTGACTTATATATTGATGTTTAACCTATGGATTTACGTATCCGGAGATACGATATCCTAATATTTAAGATATAGTTTTGTGACCTAGACTTTAGTATTTAAACCAATTTTTTGGGTATTAGAGTCGTGCAACCTAGAAATAGGTAGTTGACCATAGTTTGACTATAGTTGACTTAGAGTTGACCTAGTTTGACTTTTGACTTAAAATTGACTTGTTCACCAAGAAGTTTATTAGTTTGAATTATTTTCTTTCTGAAACCTTGTATTGATGTTGTATTCCATATTTAGGTCTTCGGGGTGCCGTGTCAGAGATCGATAAGACTATTTATTGGACTTCAGATGAGTACATTCTCTGATAGTTTCTCATTTATGATATCCTCTATGTTAATTGTATCTATTATAGATATCCATGGTTTCTTGATACGATGGTTACACGGATTGGTTTATCCGGATCTCGTCATGAGATGTTATTCCTTGGTATTTGGTGTACCTTGTGCAAGCCTTATTTTATTGATTATCTTGTACATGTACATACACTGATTCTCGGGAAGACTAGCTATCTTTTTGGGGAATCCCGTGCCATAGCGTACCATGGTTGGATCTATTATACCAGTCAGGGGTAGGGAGTATTATTTTGGATAATATAAACGAGAAAAGATTTGATGAATGCCGAAAATGAGGTCTTGTACGAAGACCCGTCCTTCTTTTATGTTTACAAACAAGATTGTATAAATTTGATCCTACACGAGGATGTCTAAGTATAATTTATTTAATCTGGGTGAATATTGCTATAGGTGTCTGATCTGCAGTCGATCACTTTAGCCCTTGGACCACACGATGTTGAAGAAGTGCCGTGGAAGACAGGTAGCAGCTTCAAGGGTTGCTAAAGAGGGTGGACGCCCGATGCCAAAGTCGTCGATCCCTTCTCTTTGCCTGAGCTCTGGATTCTCCTCTCTCTCTCTCTCTCTCTCTCTCTCTCTCCTTTCAATTTGTCGACCTACTCCTGATCGTTCGACCAATTTTCTGATCATTTTTCTCCAATTCATTGACCTTTTTTCCTCGTTGATAGAGGTCTCTATTTATAGAGTTTTAGTGACAGTGACCACTCAATCGGTGTAAAAACCGAGTAGTAGAAAGTACAGCACCCTTTTACACAACGGTTAAAATAACCAATGCCTGCGTATAGATGATCCTTTGAATGAGCGTGTGACGCAGGTCCAACTAAGGGACAAAATGCGTATAATTGCTACGAAGATCACGGCGTAGAAGCCACGTAGGTAGGTATCCCTCGTGTAGAAGAGGTTGGCATAGAAGCCAATGTCTGTCACCATGGCATAGAAGCCAAATAGTTATCAAATCGGCATAGAAGCCGAATAGGCGTAGAAGTCGAGTAGGCGTAGAAGCCGAGTACGCGTAGAAGCCGAGTGGTCATAGAGGCCGAGTTGTCATAGAGGCCGAGTGGACGTAGAAGCCGAGTAGGCGTAGAAGCCGAGCAGGCACAGAAGGACGAATGGGCGTAGAAGTCGAGCAGGCACCGAAGCTGAATAGGCGTAGAAGCCACTGTGTAACGTGCCAGAGTGATGATGTGGACGTCTTAGCCAGAATTACGGTATTTGGAGATAATCACATCTCTTGCAATAAATACAGAGATCTGCCCCCATCCTGTGCATTAAATACAGATGCTTGTCTTTAAGATTTGCCATCATTCTGCGCATTAAATATAGATACGCACCTTAAATCCTGTGCGAAGAGTAACCGCTATCGTGGCAGTCTGTTCGTCTTCTGCGGAGCGTAAGGAGCTCACGTTTGCCTGTAAAACTAGGCAGCGTATTCCCTTGTATGCGTAGGAGCAGCTCTCGCAAAGGGGATGTCACTAAACGACGGTTCAGTGATATTTAATCAAATCTCCTGCATTAAATGAGGAGATTCGCCATCATCCTGCGCATTAAATACAGAGGCGTATTTTGTAGGTCTGCCATCCTTTTGTGCATCAAACGTAGAGACGTGCCTCAGGCATCTGTCAGTATTCGGCACATTAATTGCAGAGACGAGCCTTGAGGGCCTGTCACCATCCTGTGCATTAAATGCAGAGACGCGTCTCGAGTCCCGTACGGAGTACAACTTTTGACGTGGCAGGCGGTTTGTCTTCCATGAAGCGTAAGGAGCTCTCATCTGCCTGTGTAAAACTAGGCAGCGTATTCCTCTGTGTACATAAAAGCAGTTTACGAAAGGGAAATGGCAGTAAATGACAACCTGGGTTGCAGTACCGCGCCATCATTATAGCCTTCGCTTGGGTAATCGAGCAGTATCCCTTTGTCAGAAGTCGAGATGTCAGGTTCATTGCAGGTTCTGACAGGTTCATTGTAGAGAATACGAAGCGTCCCTCGTACACTTCAATGCTGCATTGAAAGCGGATGAGTTTTACGCCATAAAGGCGATGAAACACCATGTTTACGCCGAAGCAGCCTGGACATACTGCCCTACGCGGATGGTCTTCGAGCCTATATTTTACGCTGTTCTTGGCGGAGAAGCTCTGTTTGCACGTTGAAGGATCTGAAGTCCTCTGTTTACGCTGCTTTGCATCAATATGTTGCGTAGAGCTATCCAGTATATTTTTTATGCTTCTACAAGACCCCCTTCAAAGCTTTTAAATTCCTCGTAATTTGAAACGCTTTGAACGAAGCATGACCCGCTCCTCGTAACTCGAAACGTTTCTGAATGGAGTTTTGAAATGGTCGAGGCTGACTTTATGTCGGATTTAGCAGTTTTTGTGGACCTAACACCACTGGCGTACTTAGAATTAAGTACGAGCGTTAAGTTTGAGAAGACAACCAATATGATAATCGTTAGCCAAAACTCGGAGAGTTTGTTCAGAGGTAATATGAACATGACAAACTTCTGGGATGCAATTCCATCGGGGATGGAGGTGCATATCTGCTCAGAGGTAATATGGACATGGCAGTTTTTGTGGACCTAACACCACTGGCGTACTTAAAGTTAAGTACGGGCGTTAAGTTGAGACGACAACCGATATTAGAGGTAATATGAACATGATAATCGGTAGCCAAAACTTGGAGAGTTTGTTCAGAGGTAGTATAAACATGATAAACTTCTGGGATGCAATTCCATCGGGGATGGAGGCGCATATCTGCTCAGAGATAATATGGACATGGCAGTTTTTGTGGACCTAACACCATTGGCGTACTTAGAGTTAAGTACGGGCGTTAAGTTTGAGACGACAACCGATATGATAATCGATAGCCAAAAACTCAGAGAGTTTGTTCAGAGGTCATATGAACATGACAAACTTCTGGGATGCAATTCCATCGTGGATGGAGGTGCATATCTGCTCAGAGATAATATGGACATGGCAGTTTTTGTGGACCTAACACCACTGGCATACTTAGAGTTAAGTACGGGTATTAAGTTGAGACGACAACCGATATGATAATCGATAGCCAGAAACTCGGAGAGTTTGTTCAGAGGTAATATGAATATGACAAACTTCTAGGATGTAATTCCATCGGGGATGGAGGCGCATATCTGCTCAGAGGTAATATGGACATGGCAGTTTTTGTGGACCTAACACCACTGTCGTACTTAGAGTTAAGTACGGGCGTTAAGTTTGAGATGACAACCGATATGATAATCGATAGCCAGAAACTCGGAGAGTTTGTTCAGAGGTAATATGAACATGACAAACTTCTGGGATGCAATTCCATCGGGGATGGAGGCGCATATCTGCTCAGAGGTAATATGGACATGGCATTTTTTGTAGACCTAACACCACTGGCGTACTTAGAGTTAAGTACGGGCGTTAAGTTTGAGACGACAACCGATATGATAATCGATAGCCAGAAACTCGGAGAGTTTGTTCAGAGGTAATATGAACATGACAAACTTCTGGGATACAATTCCATCGGGGATGGAGGCGCATATCTGCTCAGAGGTAATATGGACATGGCAGTCTTTTCAGAAGAAGAAGATGATGGTTTGTTCCTTCTGTTCACATCAGTGGGCATGCGGATATTGGGAACCATAGTATTCCTTGTGCCACCTATATACAACAAGTTGGCTATCTGGGTGGCGGATAATCCCCGAGGAGGGTGTTTTCCCGCAAATCGAGCCTTCTTTATGCTGAGTGGCTTCTCATGGCATAATTTGGAGTTCTGCTCTGTTTGGCGTAAAACTGAGGATGTCCTCAGTCGGCCATCAGCTTCTTGCGTAATCCGGAGGGCGGGCAGATTGTTCCCTTGCTGGCGTAAAGGCCGAGAAGTTGAGTAGTCTGTCGCTTGCTTTCCCTTGCGTAGATTGCAGGGATCATCTGCTTTTCTACGAAAGGCACACGTATTTTTACGCGTGGAGCGCTTTTGTGATTCCAGATTTGGCGCTGAGGCATCATCAGAAATTTTGTCTATTTCGCCAGGGACGGGAGACTGAATTTTACGCGCAGAGCGCGGATTATACTTCTGGGTTAGCGCTGAGGCATTGTCAGAAGTTTTATCGGTCCTGCCAGAGATAGGCGACTAAAATTTACGTGCAAGGCATGGAGGGAGCAATGCTACAACCTCATTGGTCGGAGAGATCGGAGAGATCGGAGAGTCCACAGGAATGGTAGAGGATATCTTGGGCATCTAGACCTTATGCAGCTTCCTGTTGCTTTGGACGAAGAGAGAGTGAGAGCTACCCCCTGCTCGAAGCATGTCTTCGTAGGCAGACTGGTTGAACTGGACGACCAGTGTCTTCTTCACGGATCCACGGATACCGTATCGTGTTGAGTAATTGCTTCCTCATCAGAAGAGAAAGATGTCCCCAGCAGAGTCTCCATATTGTTTTGGATAATATAAACGAGAAAATATTTGATGAATGCGGAAAACTAGGTCTTGTATGAAGACCCGCCCTTCTTTTATGTTTACAAACAAGATTGTACAAATTTAATCCTACACGAGGATGTCTAAGTATAATTTATTTAATCTGGGTGAATATTGCTATAGGTGTCTGATCTGCAGTCGATCCCTTTAGCCCTTCGACCACACGATATTGAAGAAGTGCCGTAGAAGACAGGTAGCAGCTTAGAGGGTTGCTAAAGAGGGTGGACGCCAGATACTAAAGTCGTCGATCCCTTCTCTTTGCCTGAGCTCTGGATTCTCCTCTCTCTCTCTCTCTCTCTCCTTTCAATTTGTTGACCTACTCCTGATCGTTCGACCAATTTTCTGACCTATTTCTGATCATTTTTCTCCAATTCTTCAACCTTTTTTTCTCGTTGATAGAGGTCTCTATTTATAGAGTTTTAGTGACCGTGACCACTCAATCGGTATAAAAACCGAGTAGTGGAAAGTACAGCACCCTTTTACATAACGGTTAAAATAACCAATGCCTGCGTATAGATGATCCTTTGAATGAGCGTGTGACGCGGGTCCAACTAAGTGACAAAATGCGTATAACTGCTACGAAGATCACGGCGTAGAAGCCACGTAGGTAGGTATCCCTCGTGTAGAAGAGGTTGGCATAGAAGCCAATATCTGTCACCATGGCATAGAAGCCAAAAAGTTATCAAACCGGTATAGAAGCCGAAGAGGCGTAGAAGCCGAGTAGGCATAGAAGTCGAGTAGGCGTAGAAGCCGAGTGGTCATAGAGGCCGAGTGGTCATAGAGGCCGAGTGGGCGTAGAAGCCGAGTAGGCGTAGAAGCCGAGCAGGCACATAAGGACGAATGGGCGTAGAAGCCGAGCAAGCACCGAAGCTGAATAGGCATAGAAGCTACTGCGTAACGTGCCAGAGTGATGATGTGGACGTCTTAGCCAAAATTACGACTTTTGGAGATAATCAGATCTCTTGCATTAAATGCAGAGATCTGCCCCTATCCTTTGCATTAAATGTAGATGCTTGTCTTTAAGATTTGCCATCATTCTGCGCATTAAATGCAGATACGCACCTTGAATCCTGTGCGAAGAGTAACCGCTGTCGTGGCAGTCTGTTCGTCTTCTACGGAGCGTAAGAAGCTCACATTTTCCAGTGTAAAACTAGGCAGCGTATATCCTTGTATGCGAAGGAGCTGCTCTCGCAAAGGGGATGTCACTAAACGACGGTTCGGTGACATTTAATCAAATCTCCTGCATTAAATGTGGAGATTCGCCATCATCCTGCGCATTAAATGCAGAGGCGTGTTTTGAAGGTCTGCCACCCTTCTGTGCATCAAACGCAGAGATGTGCCTCAGACATCTGTCAGTATTCGGTGCATTAATTGCAGAGACGTGCCTTGAGGGCCTGTCACCACCCTATGCATTAAATGCAGAGATGCACCTCGAGTCCCGTACGGAGTACAGCTTTTGACGTGGCAGGCGGTTTGTCTTCCGCGGAACATAAGGAGCTCTCATCTGCTTGTGTAAAACTAGGCAGCGTATTCCTCTGTGTACGTAAAAGCGGTTTACGCAAGGAAAATGGCAGTAAATGACAACCTGGGTTGCAGTACCGCGCCATCATTATAGCCGTCGCCTGGGTAGTCGAGCAGTATCCCTTTGTCAGAAATCGAGACGTCAGGTTCATTGCAGGTTCTGACAGGTTCATTTTAGAGAATACGAAGCGTCCCTCGTACACTTCAATGCTGCATTAAAAGCGGATAAGTTTGACGCCATAAAGGCGTTGAAGCACCATGTTTACGCCGAAGCAGCCTGGACATACTGCCCTACGCGGATGGTCCTCGAGCCTATATTTCACGCTGTGCTTGGCGGAGAAGCTCTGTTTGCACGTTGAAGGCTCTGAAGTCCTCTGTTTACGCTGCTTTGCGTCAATATGCTGCGTAGAGCTATCCAGCATATTTTTTATGCTTCTACAAGACCCCCTTCAAAGATTTTAAATTCCTCATAATTTAAAATGCTTTGAACGAAGCATGACCCGCTCCTCGTAACTCAAAACATTTCTGAATGGAGTTTTGAAATGGTCGAGGCTAACTTTATGGCGGATTTAGCAGTTTTTGTGGACCTAACACCACTGGCGTACTTAGAGTTAAGTACGGGCGTTAAGTTTGAGACGACAACCGATATGATAATCGGTAGCCAAAACTCGAAGAGTTTGTTCAGAGATAATATGAACATGACAAACTTCTGGGATGCAATTCCATCGGGGATGGAGGTGCATATCTGCTCAGAGGTAATATGGACATGGCAATTTTTTTGGACCTAACACCACTGGCGTACTTAGAGTTAAGTACGGGCGTTAAGTTGAGACGACAACCGATATTAGAGGTAATATGAACATGATAATTGGTAGCCAAAACTCGGAGAGTTTGTTTAGAGGTAATATGAACATGACAAACTTCTGGGATGCAATTCCATCGGGGATGGAGGCGCATATCTGCTCAGAGGTAATATGGACATGGCAGTCTTTTCAGAAGAAGAAGATGATGGCTTGTTCCTTCTGTTCACATCAGTGGGCATGCGGATGTTGGGAACCATAGTATTCCCTATGCCACCTATATACAACAGGTTGGCCATCTGGGTGGCGGATAATCCCCGAGGAGGGTGTTTTCCCGCAAATTGAGCCTTCTTTACGCTGAGTGGCTTCTCATGGCGTAATTTGGAGTTCTGCTCTGGTTGGCGTACAGCTGAGGATGTCCTCAGTCGGCCATCAGCTTCTCGCATAATCCGGAGGGCGAGCAGATTATTTCTTTGCTGGCGTAAAGGCCGAGAAGTTGAGTAGTCCGCCGCTTGCTTTCCCTTGTGTAGATTACAGGGATTATCTGCTTTTCTACGGAAGGCAGACACATTTTTATACGCGGAGCGCTTTTGTGATTCCTGATTTGGCGCTGAGGCATCATCAAAATTTTTTATCTATTCCGCTAGGGACGGGAGACTGAATTTTACGCGCAGAGCATGGATTATACTTCTGTGTTAGCGCTTAGGCATTGCCAAAAGTTTTGTCGGTCCTGCCAGAGACAGGCGACTGAATTTTACGCACAAGGCGCGGAGGGAGCAAAGCTACAACCTCATTGGTCGGAGAGATCGGAGAGTTCACAGGAATAGTAGAGGATGTCTTGGGCATCCAGACCTTATGCAGCTTCCTGTTGCTTTGGACTGAGAGAGAGTGAGAGCTATCCCCTGCTCGAAGCATGTCTTCGTAGGCAGACTGGTCGAACTGGATGACCAGTGTCTTCTTCACGGATCCCACGGATACCGTATCGTGTTGAGCAATTGCTTCCTCATCAGAAGAGAAAGATGTCCCCAGCAGAGTCGCCATCTTATTTTGGATAATATAAATGAGAAAAGATTTGATGAATGCAGAAAACGAGGTCTTGTACGAAGACCCGCCCTTCTTTTATGTTTACAAACAAGATTGTACAAATTTGATCCTACACGAGGATGTCTAAGTACAATTTATTTAATCAGGGTGAATATTGCTATAGGTGTCTGATCTGCAGTCGATCACTTTAGCCCTTGGAACACACGATATTGAAGAAGTGCCGTGGAAGACAGGTAGCAGCTTCGAGGCTTGCTAAAGAGGGTGGACGCCCGATGCCAAAGTCGTCGATCCCTTCTCATTGCCTGAGCTCTGGATTCTCCTCTCTCTCTCTCTCTCTCTCTTCTTTCAATTTGTCGACGTACTCCTGATCGTTCGACCAATTTTTCGACCTATTTCTGATCGTTTTTCTCCAATTCTTTGACCTTTTTTCCTCGTTGATAGAGGTCTTTATTTATAGAGTTTTAGTGACAGTGACCACTCAATCGGTGTAAAAATCGAGTAGTGGAGAGTACAACACTGTTTTACACAATGGTTAAAATAACCAATGCCTGCGTATAGTTGATCCTTTGAATGAGCATGTGATGTGGGTCCAACTAAGGGAAAAAATGCGTATAACTGCTACGAAGATCATGGCGTAGAAGCCACGTAGGTAGGTATCCCTCGTGTAGAAGAGGTTGGCATAGAAGCCAATGTCTGTCACCATGGCATAGAAGCCAAATAGTTATCAAACCGGCATAGAAGCCGAATAGGCGTAGAAGCCGAGTAGGCGTAGAAGCCGAGTGGTCGAGTGGTCATAAAGGCCGAGTGGGTGTAGAAGCCGAGTAGGCGTAGAAGCCGAGCAGGCACAGAAGGCCGAATGGGCGTAGAAGCCGAGCAGGCACCGAAGCTGAATAGGCGTAGAAGCCGCTGCGTAACGTGCCAGAGTGATGATATGGACGTCTTAGCCAAAATTACGGCATTTGGAGATAATCAGATCTCTTGCATTAAATGCAGAGATCTGCCCCCATCCTGTACATTAAATGCAGATGCTTGTCATTAAGATTTGCCATCATTCTGCGCATTAAATGCAGATACCCACCTTGAATCCTGTGCAAAGAGTAACCGTTGTCGTGGCAGTCTGTTCTTCTTCTGCGAAGCGTAAGGAGCTCACGTTTGCCTGTGTAAAACTAGGCAGCGTATTCCCTTGTATGAGTAGGAGCAGCTCTCGCAAAGGGGATGTCACTAAACGACGGTTCGGTGACATTTAATCAAATCTTCTGCATTAAATGTGGAGATCTTCCATCATCCTGCGCATTAAATGCAGAGGCGTGTTTTGTAGGTCTGCCACCCTTCTGTGCATCAAATGCAGAGACGTGCCTCAGGCATCTGTCAGTATTTGTCACAACCCGCACCCGAAATTTGGGCATGAGTCGTGGGTACGTCCAGCCTACGCCGCAGCATCGGCGGTAGAACGCTGTCTAGGTCACAAATATAGCACATCCTGTCAATAGTCTCAACTCCGTACGGAGGACATTTGATAAATAAATCACATCTATAATATACTCAATCACAACTATAAACATAATGGCACGATGAGAATTGAAAAGAGTTCTATTTAAAACCAACCACAAGGAGTTCAACTCAAAACCTGGGTCTAAATGACCTCACAAAGTCACAAATAAAATAAATACATCACAGTCTCAGTCTCAGTTTAGAATAATAATGCAGAAAATAATCTAAGCATGGGCAGGCAAGTTCTCCTCTAGGATAGGCACCTCCTCTGGGATTTCTGGGGTGAAATCCTCCTCTATTCCTGGACCGTAATGAGTAGGGCAAAAGTCCTCCAAGTTCTCTGAAAATGTTGTTATCCAGTCAGGATTGGAGCGAAGCACAAGCACTAACAGCAGTTTCATTAAATTGACAAAATCTATAAACAGTGTAAGAGATACAAGATGGAAATAAAAGCTGAACATGTGAAGTACTGGAGAAATGAAATAGACAAATAAGCATCTAGCAATGAGCAATAAGTAGTAATGCTAGAACAAGTAAAATCTGAATAAAGATAAAACATCTAGCTAAGTGTTTGAAATATCAGTTTATTATGTGATCGGCTTGGGACTGGATCAGGCTGGTTATATATGATTAGCTATGATTCTTGAAGGTCAGGCTAACCATATGGTTAGCTATGATGCATGATAATGGTCAGGCTAATCATATATAACAGCTATGAGGCATGATGAGGGTCAGGCCGCACCCGACGTGAGATGTGGGGTGAGCTATGATGCATGGTAAGTGTGGATATGATCATATAATCTACTAACAGTTCCCCATCCCCCAGCTAGCACGATGGATTCCAATCACGACTCCTCATGATGGGGATCTAGGGTGCTAACCCGTGTATCCATAGTGTCGGAATCAAGTATGTAATACACTACAATTTATAGAAATAATCAACAATGAAAACTGTCAGAGAATGTACTCGCCTGTGGTCCTGAGCAGAATGTAAGGAGCGAGGTCCAAAATGGAATCACAATGACCTATTTATGGAAATTCAATGTTAAGTAATGAATTAAAAGAATAACATGCTTAACAATTTAAAAACGAGGTTTCTAGGCCATGTCTAAGGTTTTCTGGTCAATACTAGGTCCAACCAAGTCAATTCTAGGTTTTTGGTCAAAACTAGTTAATACCTTGCTTCTAGGTTCATACTAGCTATTTTTAACTAATACTAGTTAAAACTAGGTTGTGACTAGGTTTCTAGGTCCACCTCATGAGTATCTAGATACTAGGTATCATATAGCTATATAGACCATATAGTGAGTCGTAATAATATATATGACTTATAAATATACTTGCCCAATTTATCTATAGGATAGTGTTTATTTAGTGACTTAACTTATACCTTACTCATATACTTAATACCATTAACCCACAGTACCCCATATCAACATCTATACTAATTTACCAACTCACTCACACTGCTAACTGATGCATTTCTTCCTAACACTAATACTGAAACCCCAATGCCCAACACACTGGACAGGAATACACAGTCACACATAGACAGGTATGGCACTGATACACATATATCCTACTGATACTAACCCACTGCACATATCCACATCTAACCTAGATAATTCACTCTCAAAAAGGGGCACACACACACATGTATCTCAATGGCTAACTGAGATAATTTGGACTGCAACAGCCCCCCCCTCTTAATCTACTCTGATCCTTGCTAATAGAGCATCAGCCAAGTATCAGGGCTAAGTGAGATGTATCAGTAACAAGGGTATCCATATCACATTGATACTGAATTCACAACAGAAACTTCCCACTGCTACCCAAGACTACACACTATACATTATACCTTAGGCCTGGGAATTCTGAGACACATCTACTAAGGTTCTAGGCCTACTGCTACACCCCTACACATGTAGACACACACTAGGAAAACACACAGTTCTAAGGTGCTGAACTCACACACAAAAATCTGAACAAAACACTCTACACACACAGTTCCTTCACTACCTAGTTGCATACTCTCACCACTCACACATGTGTACTGATTACACATGGACACAGGTATACACTGAAATTATGTAAGTATCATAACTGACACACAGGCTTATATACATATACACAGTTACATACTGACACAGGAATTTAATACCTCACAGCTATCTAACCTACTGAAACTTACTGCTACCTTACTGCACCTAGGCACTCTGTTTCCTATTAACCATCACTCACAGTTCACACACACAGCCATACACACACAGGAACACAGTTGGTTCCTCTCCTACAGAATTAACACACCCACACACACTTGAATATCTGCATAGTTTACACATGAACAAGGACACACAGTTCTCAGTTCACATAGGTCCTAGTTAACTCACTCCACACACATATATTAGACTGATACCATACACACACACACATGACTGGATACAAGAAAAATCCCTCACACTGATAACACAGGCTAAAATCTACACAGCAAGGAATAACACAACTCTCACACAATATGCAATGGGTGACTGATACACTATGTATGCTGATTACTCATGGACACACACTATACCTTAAGGCCACACACAGACATATACACCCAGATTTCTGGGATGGACTGATACCCACACTGCACAGTTACAACCTACTGATGCACACAAATCTCTCAACAAAACTGATATCTTGCACATTGTAACCCTCAAGTTATTGACCTACAGCCACACACAGACACTGAAATTCCTAACACAAAACACACACACACAGTATACAGATTTCCTCCCCTCTCTCACTTTCTTCTCACACATATACTGAAATCTGCACAGTTACACAGTTCTAAAACACACTCTACACCCTCATCTCACACACAGATGCACAGCAAAGAAATCAAACCCCTGTGCACAGAAATCTCTCAACCCGATACACCATGAAACCCAAACACAGCCTATACATACCCGACTGCACACAGAAATACACAGTTCTGAACTCATTACATCATCCCCCCACCACAATACATATATATGCATATAGATTCATACATCAATTTCAGAAATTAGAATACCTAGATAAGTAAACCCTAAAATTGAATTTATATCTACATGAAAATGGGGAAAATCTGTCTACAAACCAAATCTAGGGTTAGGGTTCCTGGTAATTGGGGAAAACCCCATACGGGTCACCCACCTAATCCAAAAACCCTAAAATTGAACTACACACACAGCACTTGGGGGTTCCTAATGGCCATTATCATCTGTACACAGAAATTAAATGAAGAAAATTAGGGTTCTCACCTGCAGGGAAGGTTTCTTCAACGAGGCTCTTCTTCTCTTGCTTTGAAGGAGGAGAAAATGGGAGCCCTAGGTTGAATCTCGAAAATGGGGTGGAGGATTGGTTTTCTCTGGTGGAGGCTAGGGTTTTCCTCTTCTACATGAAGAATGAGAGGGTTCCTCTTATATATTAAGGCCCAGTTAGGGTTTCTAGTGTATAGCCTAGGTTTAACCCCTAGATTAGGTCATGTAGAACCTAATTAACTAAGGTTTAGCCAGTCTAGGGTTTTGAGGGTTCACCCTAATTTTTAAATTCTAGGGTTATGCTAGAATAGGGTTTTCTAACTAGGGTTTACCCATTAGGGTTGTCCTAATGGATTTCTAGGGTTAGACCTAAAACTAAATATTATTAACAATATATAATTACTTATAAAACTCAGCAATTAATTAAATACATAATTATTTAAGTAGTTAAATTACAGAAATACCCTTACATGGAAAAGTGGTAGTGACAAGTCTACCCTCCTAAAAGAAATTTCGTCCTCGAAATTGGACTGAACTACAACAAGAATGAATTCAGAAAAGGAAATATACCTCAAGTCTGGAAGAGATAAGGGTATTGCTCGCGCATTTCGTCTTCTCTCTCCCAGGTCGACTCCCCTGGAGAGTGGTGTCTCCATGCAACACGAACCAAAGGAATAGTTTGGTTCCGCAACACCTTCTCTCTGCGGTCCAAGATCTCTACGGGCTGCTCAGGGTAGCTGAGCGTCGGACCAACCTCAATCTCCGAGTGATCAAGTACGTGACTAGGGTCGGCCACGTACCGTCTCAGCTGCGACACGTGAAACACATTATGCACTCCCTCCAATGCAGGCGGCAAGTCCAGTCTATATGCCACTGCACCTACCCTCGCCAGAATACCGAAGGGTCCGATGTAGCGTGGGCTAAGCTTCCCGCCTCTGCCAAAATGAATCGTTCCACGCGTCGGAGAAATCTGTAGGAATACTAGATCGCCAACCTAACACAAAACAGTCTCAACACGCAGTCTAAACAAACAAACAACACAACCAAAAAACAACAATCTATACCTGAAACTCAAGGGGTCTACGGTGGCTGTCGGCCCAATGCCGCTGTCTGTCCTGCGCCACTCGCAGTCTGTCTCTGATGAGTTTCACCTTTTCTGCTGCATCCACGACCATTTCTGGTCCTAGCAAGGCTCTCTCTCCAACGTCGTCCCACGATAGCGGTGTACGACACCTCCGTCCATAAAGAGCCTCAAATGGTGACATCTCGATGCTGGCCTGGTAGCTGTTGTTGTAAGCGAACTCTACCAGGTGCAGATGATCCTCCCAAGAACCTCCGAGATCTAAAACGCAAGTGCGTAGCATATCCTCGAGAGTCTGAATAGTCCTCTCAGACTGCCCGTCTGTCTGGGGGTGATATGCGGTACTGAACTTGAGCTGAGTGCCCAAGCTAGCCTGCAGACTCCTCCAGAAGTGGGAAGTGAAACGACTATCCCGATCTGAGACGATGCTCACAGGAACTCCATGAATCCTAACAATCTGTCGCACGTACATCTCTGCTAGCTTCTCTGTCGACGTGCCCACTTTGAAAGGTAAGAAATGGGCTGATTTGGTCAACCTGTCCACGATGACCCAAATCGCGTCTTTCCCTCCTGGAGAACGTGGAAGCCCTGAAACGAAATCCATGGTCACGTGCTCCCACTTCCACTCTGGGATCGGTAAAGGTTGAAGCAAACCTCCTGGCCTCTGCCGGTCCGCCTTTACCTGCTGGCACACTAGACACCGAGATACGAAGCGTGCTACCTCACGCTTCATTCCATACCACCATACATGCTCTCTCAAGTCTCGATACATCTTGTTGGCACCGGGATGCATCGAGTACTGAGAGCGGTGTGCCTCCTGTAAAACCTCCTCGCGCAGCTCCCCGCTCGGCACACACATCCTCGTGCCGTGCCGTAAGGAACCATCATCTGCGATAGTAAAGTCGTCCGACAATCCCATCTGAACCTGTGCCCTGATACTCCTCAGAGCCTCATCATCGTACTGCGCAGCTCTGATCCTGTCCATCAGTTCGGACTGTATCTGCAATCCCCACATCTGAATCTCTGTACCGGGAACTAACACTTCAATCTCCAAACTCTCCAAATCAGCCAACAAATGTCTATCAGTAGTCAAGTACATAGCCGTCGGATACCTGCTCAAGGCATCGGCGACTACGTTAGCCTTCCCTGGATGGTACTGCAATGAGATGTCAAAGTCCTTCATCAACTCTAACCACCTCCTCTGCCTCATGTTCAGCTCCTTCTGTGTGAACACGTACTTCAAGCTCTTGTGGTCTGTGAAGATCTCCACACGCTCTCCGTACAGGTAATGTTTCCACAGCTTTAGAGCGAAGATAACTGCTGCCAACTCTAAATCGTGGGTGGGATAATTCTTTTCATTAGGGCGTAACTGCCTGGAAGCATAGGCAATTACCTTCCCGTGCTGTTGAAGAACACATCCCAGACCCTTCCCTGAAGCTTCACTGTAGATGGTAAAACCACCTGTACCTGATGGCAGCGTCAAAATTGGAGCTGTCGTCAACCTCTTCTTCAGCTCGTCAAATGCAGCCTGGCACTCCTCCGTCCACACAAAATCCACATCCTTCCTAGTCAGTCTGGTCATCGGCGCTGCAATCTTGGAGAAGTCTTGTACAAACCTCCTGTAGTATCCTGCTAGCCCGAGAAAACTCCTGATCTCAGCTACCGAACTGGGGGTAGCCCATGACTCCACTGCCTCGATCTTCTGTGGGTTAACCGAGATTCCGTCACCCGATACCACATGCCCAAGAAATTCGACCTTGTCAAGGAAGAATTCACACTTAGAGAGTTTCTCGTATAACTTCTCCTTCCTGAGAGTCTCTAAGACCAATCTCAGATGCTCTTCGTGCTCCTCCGGTGTCTTGGAATACACCAGAATATCGTCGATGAACACCACCACGAACTTGTCAAGGTACTGGTGGAACACCTTGTTCATCAGGTTCATGAATACTGCCGGTGCATTGGTTAAACCAAATGGCATTACCATGAACTCAAACTGGCCGTATCTGGTCCGAAAAGCTGTCTTTGGCGTGTCTTCTTTCTTCACCTTCACCTGGTGATAGCCTGACCTCAAATCAATCTTTGAAAACACCCTCGCACCGCTCAACTGATCGAAAAGATCATCTATCCTCGGCAGCGGGTACTTGTTCTTGATAGTGATATTGTTCAAAGCTCTATAATCAATACACATGCGCACCGTGCCGTCCTTCTTCGGTACGAACAATACCGGAGCTCCCCATGGTGATGAACTGGATTTGATGAAGCCTTTGTCCTGCAGCTCCTCGACTTGCTTCTTCAGTTCTGCCAGCTCGCTGTTGTTAACTCTATAGACATGTTGTGAAATGGGCTCCGCTCCTGGAACCAAGTCTATAGAGAATTCAACATCTCTGTCTGGCGGCAAGCCTGGCAACTCTTCTGGAAATACATCCAGGAACTCCGCTATCAGAGGATGTGGCAACTCCTCTTCTTCCGTCCTGGCTCCACAAAATGTGCTCCTGCTCTGTTCCGCTGCTTCTCTGACGACCTCAAATTCTGGCTCTCCTGGTGGTCTAAACAATACTCTGCCTCTATAACAATCTATAGTAGCATGATGCCTACTCAACCAGTCCATTCCGAGTACAATATCGTACCCCGAAAGTGGCATGACAAGTAAGCTCACGCTCAACTCTCGGCCTCCTACTGATACTCTCCGGTCCTTGCAGTGATCACGGACTAGGATAATACCTCCACCAGTCGTGATCTTGCAAGTCCTAGCTAATGGTTCTGTGTCTAAATGATGTCGAAGTGCATATGATACAGACATAAAACTATGGGAAGCGCCAGAGTCAAATAAGGTAAATACGGGAATACAATCGAGAAGAACCGAACCTGTGATCAAGTCTCCTGCTGGCTCGATTTCCTCGACTGCCATGGCGTATGCTCGCCCCTGGGGTGCACCTCTCTGCTGCTGATGCTGGGCGAACTTCTGATGTTGGGGTGGAAGTGGTCCCCTCTGTTGTTGGCCTCCTGGTACGGTAGGTACCCTGCCTGGTCCTCTCTGGGCGGCTGCTCCACCCTGACCTGGACGAGTCCGAATGGTAGGGCAATCCTTCAGCTGGTGTGTCGTCGATCCGCAGAACAAACATGAGCCTAACCTCTTCCTGCAGTTCTCTCTGGTATGTCCTGTCTTCTCGCAGTACGCACACTGGATGGCGGGCTGGTTCTGTCTCTGTTGCTGCTGGACCTGCCCTCGGGCTGGTGCCTGATGCTGCTGCTGAAAGGGCCTCTGCTGCTGCTGAAAGTGTGGACGCTTGCCTGGTCCCGCACTACTGTTTGCTCCCCCGGGAACATCGCGTCCCCTCTTGGGTCTGAGGTCCAAGTCATCCTCGGCTACTTGGGCATCCATCAATATGCCCTCATAGGTAGCTGTGCGACGTCCCGACGTGCGAGACTTGATCTCTCTTGTCAGCCCCTTTCTGAATTTCCGGGCCCTGTCCCCCGGATCTCTAATCATCGATGGCGCGAAGCGGCTCAGGCGGGAAAACTCCGCGGCATACTCATCGACGGACGAGCTCCCCTGGGCTAAGTCATGGAACTGACTCTCCAAAGCTCCCAGGGCAACGTCAGGAAAGAACTTCTCCTTGAAGAGCTCCTTGAAAGCTTCCCAAGTGAGTCCCCCGCGCAAGAGTCTCGGCTCCGTGCAAAACCATGTCAAGGCAATATCGAACATCTGGCTGCCAGCGGCCTCGATCTGGAGCGCCTCTGGAATCTGCGCCAAACGCAAGTTCCTCTCGATGTCCTCTAGCCAATCATCGGCGTAGAGTATCCCTTCTGTCCCCTTGAACTCCCGAGGCATCATCCTCTTGAAGTCCACAATGGTGCCCGGCCTCTGTTGTTGCTGATCAGGACGCTGCTGCTGCTGAGTAACTCTCTCCACAGCCTGGAGAGCCACTTGATGAGCGTTCTCCATGTTCACCCTCATCATCTCTGTCTGGGCCTGATGTGCCTCAGCCTGCACTCTCTGGGCCTCTGCCGACGTCCTCTGGGCGTCGACCATGCCCTGAATCAAGGCGAACATCTGTGCTCCATCGACGGGCACACCTCCTGGTTGCTGAGCTGGTGGTGGTGGAGGTGGTGGTGCCGTCGTAGCTGTGGGGACCCTCTGAACTGGTGGTGGAGGACCCCCGAATGCTGCAGACACTCCCATATTTACTGGAGATGTAGGAGGTGCTGCTGATGTCTGTCCGGCAGCGCGAGAGGTGGCAGACCTCTCTGTATCTGCTGCTCCGAGTCTCTGGGATCTTCTTGGCGGCATCCTGAAGACAGATCGAAAGATTCAATTAAAGCAATAGATACGATATCATCAAGGAAGGACAAAAAATTTCTAAAGGAAAAATTATTAAGAGTAGTATTATAAGAATCGGAAATTCCTAATTGTGATTGAGCATATCCTCGGCCTAATTCCTATTACAACAATATCGCTCTAATGTGAATCTAAGACTAGACTGCTAGACTACAGACTAGACCTGCATGGGCCACCACTAAAACGTGTCACGACCCGCACCCGGAATTTGGGCATGAGTCGTGGGTACGTCCAGCCTACGCCGCAGCATCGGCGGTAGAACGCTGTCTAGGTCACAAATATAGCACATCCTGTCAATAGTCTCAACTCCGTACGGAGGACATTTGATAAATAAATCACATCTATAATATACTCAATCACAACTATAAACATAATGGCACGATGAGAATTGAAAAGAGTTCTATTTAAAACCAACCACAAGGAGTTCAACTCAAAACCTGGGTCTAAATGACCTCACAAAGTCACAAATAAAATAAATACATCACAGTCTCAGTCTCAGTTTAGAATAATAATGCAGAAAATAATCTAAGCATGGGCAGGCAAGTTCTCCTCTAGGATAGGCACCTCCTCTGGGATTTCTGGGGTGAAATCCTCCTCTATTCCTGGACCGTAATGAGTAGGGCAAAAGTCCTCCAGGTTCTCTGAAAATGTTGTTATCCAGTCAGGATTGGAGCGAAGCACAAGCACTAACAGCAGTTTCATTAAATTGACAAAATCTATAAACAGTGTAAGAGATACAAGATGGAAATAAAAGCTGAACATGTGAAGTACTGGAGAAATGAAATAGACAAATAAGCATCTAGCAATGAGCAATAAGTAGTAATGCTAGAACAAGTAAAATCTGAATAAAGATAAAATATCTAGCTAAGTGTTTGAAATATCAGTTTATTATGTGATCGGCTTGGGACTGGATCAGGCTGGTTATATATGATTAGCTATGATTCTTGAAGGTCAGGCTAACCATATGGTTAGCTATGATGCATGATAATGGTCAGGCTAATCATATATAACAGCTATGAGGCATGATGAGGGTCAGGCCGCACCCGACGTGAGATGTGGGGTGAGCTATGATGCATGGTAAGTGTGGATATGATCACATAATCTACTAACAGTTCCCCATCCCCCAGCTAGCACGATGGATTCCAATCACGACTCCTCATGATGGGGATCTAGGGTGCTAACCCGTGTATCCATAGTGTCGGAATCAAGTATGTAATACACTACAATTTATAGAAATAATCAACAATAAAAACTGTCAGAGAATGTACTCGCCTGTGGTCCTGAGCAGAATGTAAGGAGCGAGGTCCAAAATGGAATCACAATGACCTATTTATGGAAATTCAATGTTAATTAATGAATTAAAAGAATAACATGCTTAACAATTTAAAAACGAGGTTTCTAGGCCATGTCTAAGGTTTTCTGGTCAATACTAGGTCCAACCAAGTCAATTCTAGGTTTTTGGTCAAAACTAGTTAATACCTTGCTTCTAGGTTCATACTAGCTATTTTTAACTAATACTAGTTAAAACTAGGTTGTGACTAGGTTTCTAGGTCCACCTCATGAGTATCTAGATACTAGGTATCATATAGCTATATAGACCATATAGTGAGTCGTAATAATATATATGACTTATAAATATACTTGCCCAATTTATCTATAGGATAGTGTTTATTTAGTGACTTAACTTATACCTTACTCATATACTTAATACCATTAACCCACAGTACCCCATATCAACATCTATACTAATTTACCAACTCACTCACACTGCTAACTGATGCATTTCTTCCTAACACTAATACTGAAACCCCAATGCCCAACACACTGGACAGGAATACACAGTCACACATAGACAGGTATGGCACTGATACACATATATCCTACTGATACTAACCCACTGCACATGTCCACATCTAACCTAGATAATTCACTCTCAAAAAGGGGCACACACACACATGTATCTCAATGGCTAACTGAGATAATTTGGACTGCAACAGCCCCCCCCTCTTAATCTACTCTGATCCTTGCTAATAGAGCATCAGCCAAGTATCAGGGCTAAGTGAGATGTATCAGTAACAAGGGTATCCATATCACATTGATACTGAATTCACAACAGAAACTTCCCACTGCTACCCAAGACTACACACTATACATTATACCTTAGGCCTGGGAATTCTGAGACACATCTACTAAGGTTCTAGGCCTACTGCTACACCCCTACACATGTAGACACACACTAGGAAAACACACAGTTCTAAGGTGCTGAACTCACACACAAAAATCTGAACAAAACACTCTACACACACAGTTCCTTCACTACCTAGTTGCATACTCTCACCACTCACACATGTGTACTGATTACACATGGACACAGGTATACACTGAAATTATGTAAGTATCATAACTGACACACAGGCTTATATACATATACACAGTTACATACTGACACAGGAATTTAATACCTCACAGCTATCTAACCTACTGAAACTTACTGCTACCTTACTGCACCTAGGCACTCTGTTTCCTATTAACCATCACTCACAGTTCACACACACAGCCATACACACACAGGAACACAGTTGGTTCCTCTCCTACAGAATTAACACACCCACACACACTTGAATATCTGCACAGTTTACACATGAACAAGGACACACAGTTCTCAGTTCACATAGGTCCTAGTTAACTCACTCCACACACATATATTAGACTGATACCATACACACACACACATGACTGGATACAAGAAAAATCCCTCACACTGATAACACAGGCTGAAATCTACACAGCAAGGAATAACACAACTCTCACACAATATGCAATGGGTGACTGATACACTATGTATGCTGATTACTCATGGACACACACTATACCTTAAGGCCACACACAGACATATACACCCAGATTTCTGGGATGGACTGATACCCACACTGCACAGTTACAACCTACTGATGCACACAAATCTCTCAACAAAACTGATATCTTGCACATTGTAACCCTCAAGTTATTGACCTACAGCCACACACAGACACTGAAATTCCTAACACAAAACACACACACACACAGTATACAGATTTCCTCCCCTCTCTCACTTTCTTCTCACACATATACTGAAATCTGCACAGTTACACAGTTCTAAAACACACTCTACACCCTCATCTCACACACAGATGCACAGCAAAGAAATCAAACCCCTGTGCACAGAAATCTCTCAACCCGATACACCATGAAACCCAAACACAGCCTGTACATACCCGACTGCACACAGAAATACACAGTTCTGAACTCATTACATCATCCCCCCACCACAATACATATATATGCATATAGATTCATACATCAATTTCAGAAATTAGAATACCTAGATAAGTAAACCCTAAAATCGAATTTATATCTACATGAAAATGGGGAAAATCTGTCTACAAACCAAATCTAGGGTTAGGGTTCCTGGTAATTGGGGAAAACCCCATACGGGTCACCCACCTAATCCAAAAACCCTAAAATCGAACTACACACACAGCACTTGGGGGTTCCTAATGGCCATTATCATCTGTACACAGAAATTAAATGAAGAAAATTAGGGTTCTCACCTGCAGGGAAGGTTTCTTCAACGAGGCTCTTCTTCTCTTGCTTTGAAGGAGGAGAAAATGGGAGCCCTAGGTTGAATCTCGAAAATGGGGTGGAGGATTGGTTTTCTCTGGTGGAGGCTAGGGTTTTCCTCTTCTACATGAAGAATGAGAGGGTTCCTCTTATATATTAAGGCCCAGTTAGGGTTTCTAGTGTATAGCCTAGGTTTAACCCCTAGATTAGGTCATGTAGAACCTAATTAACTAAGGTTTAGCCAGTCTAGGGTTTTGAGGGTTCACCCTAATTTTTAAATTCTAGGGTTATGCTAGAATAGGGTTTTCTAACTAGGGTTTACCCATTAGGGTTGTCCTAATGGATTTCTAGGGTTAGACCTAAAACTAAATATTATTAACAATATATAATTACTTATAAAACTCAGCAATTAATTAAATACATAATTATTTAAGTAGTTAAATTACAGAAATACCCTTACATGGAAAAGTGGTAGTGACAGTATTCGACGCATTAATTGCTGAGACGTGCCTTGAGGGCCTGTCACGACCCTGTGCATTAAATGTAGAGATGCGCCTCGAGTCCCGTACGGAGTACAGATTTTGACGTGGCAGGCTGTTTGTCTTCCGCGGAGCGTAAGGAGCTCTCATCTTCCTGTGTAAAACTTGGCAGCGTATTCCTCTGTGTACGTAAAAGCGGTTTACGCATGAGAAATGGCAGTAAATAACAGCCTGGGTTGCAGTGTCGCACCATCATTATAGCTGTCGCCTGGGTAGTCGAGCAGTATCCCTTTATCAGAAGTCGAGACGTCAGGTTCATTGCAGGTTCTGACAGGTTTATTGCAGAGAATACGAAGCGTCCCTCGTACACTTCAATGCTGCATTGAAAGCGGATGAGTTTTACGCCATAAAGGCGATGAAGCACCCTGTTTATGCCGAAGCAGTCTGGACATACTGTCTTACGCGGATGGTCCTCGAGCCTATATTTCACGCTGTGCTTGGCGGAGAAGCTCTGTTTGCACGTTGAAGGCTCTGAAGTCCTCTGTTTACGCTGCTTTGCATCAATATGCTGCGTAGATCTATCCCGCATATTTTTCTTGCTTCTACTATTATGTAGTGTAGATATGTGATCATACCCATCTTGTATCTTGTATAGTATTAATCATACACCACACGTAGGATTAGCCAGGCCATAAATCTTATATCTTATATCATGTTCCCAAGCCGATCATATGTTAAAGCTAGTACTCACACACTTAGTCATTAGTATTCTTGTTCATTGGCATATTGCTCATTATTATATTTATTCCAGTATTTCTTATTGTATATATCTCTTTATATCTATTATGCATCTTATATATTAATATCTATTTACTATTACATAGTATTTATCATTGATTAGAACTGCTGTTAGAGATGTACTCCGCTCCTTTCCTGACTGGATATATTTTTCTCAGATGACACTGAGGACTGGTACCCTACACATTATGGACCTCAAGATGTTGTGGGTCTAGAGTCTGAGACCCTGGCTCAGGAAGGACTTATCCCAACTGAGACAGTTGACCCGGGTTTAGTAGCTTCTTAGTATTCTTTGTACTGGATTTGTCTCCAGCTTATTTGTTAGTATTCTTTCATACTCATTGATATATTATTTTAGACTCATGAGTTTTATGTGACTTTTTTATTCTTTTATCTGATTCGTGCTCATTTCCATCTTAGATCTATGATTGAGTATATTATCATTGTTGGTGGTTCATTATATTGTTAGATTGATTACCCGGATAGCGTTCTACTGCCGATTCTGCGATATAGGCTGGGCGTTGTTTACGACTTGTACCCTTATACCGGGTACAGATCGTGACACATTTTTAGTGGTGGCCCAGGCAGGTCAAGCTTCGCAAGTTATGCGATGTCGTGGTAGTGCGATAATTTAGTTGTACTACTGTGAGCCTGCGATAGGATATAGGATATAGGCTGAGATACTCAATCACATATAGGAAAAAATTCTTTTGATTCAACTATTCTCCTTTGATATTCATACTTGATCCCTTAAACTATTATTTCCTTGAGTGTCTTACATCTTGTGCCATATTGATTCTTTCTTTCGCTTTGTCTCAGGATGCCGCCTAAGACTAGATCACAGCAAAGAAGAGCAGTTTCTGAGAGGTCTGCGACATCCCGAGGGCCTACACCAGCCACTTCTCCGGTGATTGGAGTGTTAGCTATTTTTGGAGGTCCACCACCTACTCAGAGGAATGTGCCAGCTATATCTGAGGGGCTTCCACCTCTACCTCCTGTGCTAGCAGAGGTGACACAGATGTTTACATTGTTTCGTGAGATGCTCGAGGCACAAAGGGCTCAGTCAAAGGCACATCAGAGGAAGACCGACGTTCTATGACAGAGCATCGAGAGTGCTCATCATCTTGCTCATGCCGTAGTCGAGCGAGGAGTTCCGGTCCAGTAGCAAGTCGCTCCTCATGTTGCTCAGCTTTGTCCAGGCAACATTCAGGACTTTAAGAAGCTGGAGCTTAGGATCTTCAAGGGGACGGAGGGCATCGTCTATGCTGATGATTGGCTTGAGGACATTGAGCGTCTTATGAGGGTGTGCCATCTTTCTGAGGATCTGAAGGTTGAGGCGGTAGGACTTCAACTGTTCGACGTCGCTCGTACTTGGTTCAGGAATGAGCCTGTTCTAGTTGACGTAGGACAGTCTTGGGAGGTATTCAAGGACCTTTTCAAAAAGAAGTTTTATGCTCGGACAAACAAGCTAGACTTGGGGAGGCAGTTCGAGAGTCTTATTTAGGGAAGCATGTCTGTGGAGGAGTACGCTGCAGAGTTCGGCAGATTGAGCCAATTTATAGAGTATTTGGTGAGAGAGCCGGAGGTTAGGGCTATTTGTTTCCATGAGGGTCTAAATTGGGAAGTGAAGATCCTCATTCCGTCTTTTTAGGAGAGATACTCGGAGATACTTGCGGAGGCACGCAAGGTTGAGCGGGAGTTGGGTTTGAAGCCTAAGAGAGACCGTAATTCTTTCCTATGGGCAAACAGTAGTGCAGTATTTGCAAAACATCCTCATTTCCAGTCCAAGCCTTTCCAGCAGCAGCAATAGCACCAGACTCCAGCTAGGGCACCATTTTACCAGGCACCACAGCAACAGAGACAGTTACAACAATCTTTCTGCCATTTCTGCAAGAAGCCCGGCTTCATCTGGAAAGTTTGCAGGAGGAGGCTAGGATTTTGTTTGTACTATGGTACTGAAGTGCATCAGTTGAGATAGTGTCCTTGTCGTGTAGTTTAGGGAGCAGCTTCAGCTCTAAGGGCACATGTGAGACCACCTGCAGTACAGCCGAGGGAATCGCTTACGATAAAGCAACAATGTTATGTCCAACATCAACAATAGGGAGGTGTACGTTAGGGACGAGCGTTTTCAATGACCGACGAGGAGGATGAACCCACCGGAGATGTCATCGCAGGTTCTATTCTTCTTGATTCTATTCCAGCTTTAGCTTTGTTTGATAGTGGGGCTTTCCATAGTTTTGTATATGTTTCTTTTGCTCTGAAGCATGGTTTGGTAGCTGAGTCTTTGCTTAGAACTTGCAAGATCATGACCGGAGGAGGCATTATCCTGGTTAATGATATTGGCAAGGATCGGAGAGTTACTCAGGGAGACCGGGAGTTAAGTGCATGCCTACTTGTAATGCCACTTCCGAGCTACGATATTGTACTCGGGAAGGATTGGTTGAGTAGGCACCATGCTAGTATAGATTATAGAGGAGGTAGAGTTTTGTTTGGGCCACCAGGAGAGCCTAAGTTTGAGTTTGCTAGAGGAGCTGCAGAGCAGAGAAAAGGTGTCACGATCCGCACCCGGAAATTGGGCATGAGTCGTGGGTACGTCCAGCCTACGCCGCAGCATCGGCGGTAGAACGCTGTCTAAGTCTCAACATAATATATATCCTGTCAAAAATCTCAACTCCGTACGGAGGACAATGATAAATAATCCACAGTTCTATAATATACTCAATCACAAGCTATAAGAAATAATGGCACGATGAGAATAGAAAAGAGTTCTATTAAAACCAACCACAATAATTCCAACTCAAATCCTGGGTCTAGCTGACCTCACAAGTCCCAAATAATAAATACAACTCAGTCTAAAATAATAAATGCAGAAAAATAATCTAAGTACAGGCAGGCAAGATCTCCTCTAGGATAGGCAACTCCTCTGGGATTTCTGGAGTGAAATCTCCCTCTATTCCTGGGCCGTAATGAGTGGGGCAAAAGTTCTCCAGGTCCTCTGAAAAATGTTATCCAGTCAGGATTGGAGCGAAGCACAAGCACTAACAGCAGTTTCATTAAATTAACAAAGACTATAAACAGTGTAAGAAATACAAGATGAGAGTAAATACTGAAAATGAGAAGTACAGGAGAAATGAAATAGGCAATAGAGCATCTAGCAATGAACAATAACAGTGAATGCTAGAACAAGTGAATCTGAATAAAGAATAAACATCTAGCTAAGTGCTTAAAATATTAGTTTATTATGTGATCGGCTTGGGACTAGATCAGGCTGGTTATATATGATTAGCTATGATTCTTGAAGGTCAGGCTAACCATATGGTTAGCTATGAGGCATGATAATGGTCAGGCTAATATTATATAACAGCTATGAAGCATGATGATGGTCAGGCTGCACCCGACGTGAGAAGTGGGGTGAGCTATGATGCACGATAAGTTTGGATATGATCACATAATCTATTAATAGTTCCCCGTCCTCCAGCTAGCACAATGGATTCCAATCACGACTCCTCATGATGGGGATCTAGGGTGCTAACCCGTGTATCCATAGTGTCGGAATCAAGTATGTAATACACTATAAGTTATAGAAGTAATCAACAATGAAAACTGTCAGAGAATGTACTCGCCTGTGGTCCTGAGCAAAGTGTGAGGATCGATGTCCAAAGTGGAATCACAATGACCTATATATAAGATATCAATGTTAAATAATGAATTAAGGGAATGAGCATGATTAACTTATTAAATACGGGGTTTCTAGGTCAAAACTGAGGTTTACTAGTCAATACTAGGTTAACTAGGACCATACTAGGTTATACTTTGTTACTCTAGGCTATTAGTATACATGAAATTCCTATATAGCTTCTAAGGTAGCACTTAAACTAGGTAACTCTTACTTAACTAGTACTTAAATTCTAACCTCAACTCATACTGATACTCTAAGACTTTCCCCCTACTCTCCTACTGCCCATGCATCCACTCTACAGCCACCTTTCCTTAATACTAACTAATGCACTATACTACTAATACTGACACACAGTATACACACCCACAGATTACACAGATACACACATATCCTACTGATGCTAACCCACTATGCCAGTAATATGCCCACTGAAAAATTTGAGAACTTACTGACCTGGCACTGAACTCCCCAGCTACCCATCTGCACACACTCACACAGTCAGTTTAGTGACACAGCACAGCCATATAACCCCCATACTGCTTACTGAAACATACAGGTATTAGAACTGATACACATTGCACACACAGATTCTGAAATCTGTAGGACCCTAGGATACACACTGAAACTTACTGATACATTTCTGCACACAGGCACTGGTTTCATGGAGACACTAGGTTCTAGGATACATACACACACACTATAATCTGCACAGTTTCTAACACACTCAAGTTACTGACATAACATATAGGTATCTCAGTGCACAGGTAAACAATGATATTGACACAAGATACTAACACACACAGAAAACTCACTCATACACAGGTTTCTCCCCCTGCACACTGATACCTCACTGCACTGGTTTTTCTCTCACACTCACACAAGTAATTCACTTACCTACACACTAGATACAACTACCATTAACTATACAATGTTACTGATACATCTCACTACCCGTTATCATTCGAGTCTCAAAGGTGTTTGCTCCTCAACCGACACCTAACACATCATAACTCCCTCATATATATACTTGTGTATAACATATGATATCAATTAAATCCCCAGTTTCCTTAGCTGATACCTGACTGTGTTCAGGTTTAACAAAACTCACATAATTGCCACAACCATCACAGGGACTCACATACTGATATACACTCGCAATGCTGAACCTAAAATTTCCAACTTACTGAAAATGAAAACTCTCTCAGGATCATCACTGAGCACACACACTCAGGAACTAACACACAGAACACTGCTACACATGATAACCAAACACAAAATTGATTACCTAACCCTAACTCACTGCTCAATCCCGACTCTACACAGAGTACCCCCAATATTGACCGCACAGTAAAAATTCCCCAAATACACAGCACAGTTCTCCCCCGATTGCACAGAACCCCAAAATGTACACAACCTAGTTACACGATGCAAGGATATCTACGTATATAAACTGGTATATCTAAACATGCAGTAATTAGAGTATATTATGTAGGTGAACCCTAATAATCACTTCATCAAACACAATAAGTGCAAAAAAATCGAATTTACATAAGAACCCACGAATACTCAACCAAACCCTAAGAATCAAGATCTAAACTACACGTAGAAGATGGAACATGCCTACACGAAATCCTTAGGTTTAGGGTTCCAGAAACATGGGGAGAACACCCAAAAATTCACCAAAACCCTAGATCTCCTAGGTTTTCATGTAGAATCCCTAAAATTCGAGATCTACACAGCAAGGGGGTTCCTAGAGGGCAATAATCAACAGAAAAATAGGAATTAAAGAATTAAAAATTTGGATTTACCTATAGGGAGATGATTTCCCTATGAAGTTCTTCTTCCCCAAGGTTCCTCGACCCAAGCTCCTTGCTTCCCTTGCTTTGGAGGAGGAAGATGGAATCCTAGGGCTTAAATTCCGAATTTGGGGTGAGGGAGATGGCTTTCTTGATGGAGGCTAGGGTTTCTTCTTTCTACATGAAGAAAAGAGGGTTCCCTTTTATATTAAAACTAGGTTAGGGTTTCTAATGCATAGTTTTAGGTTAAACCCCCCGGGTTAGGTCATGTAGAACCTAATTAACTAAGGTTTAGTCAGTCTAGGGTTTGAGGTCCAAACCTAGAGTTTGAATTCTAGGGTTTCTCTAGAACTGGGTTTTCAAATTAGGGTTTTCCCATTAGGGTTTGTCCTAATGCGTTCTAGGGTTTGACCTAAAGCCAATATCACTAACAATAAATAAATAGTTTATAAAACTCTGCAGATAAATTAAACACATAATTATTCATATAGTAAAATTACACAAATGCCCTTATTTGGAATTGTGGTAGTGACAAGTCTACCCTCCTAAAAGAAATTTTGTCCTCGAAATTGGACTGAACTAGAACAAGAATGAGATCAGAAAAGGAAATATACCTCAAGTCTAGAAGAGATACGGGTATTGCTCGCGCATTTCGTCCTCTCTCTCCCAGGTCGACTCCCCTGGAGAGTGATGTCTCCATGCAACACGAACCAAGGGAATAGTTTGGTTCCGCAACACCTTCTCTCTGCGGTCCAAGATCTCTACGGGCTGCTCAGGGTAGCTGAGCGTCGGACCAATCTCAATCTCCGAGTGATCAAGTACGTGACTAGGGTCTGCCATGTACCGTCTCAGCTGTGACATGTGGAACACATCATGCACTCCCTCTAATGCAAGCGGCAAGTCTAGTCTATACGCCACTACACCTACCCTCGCAAGAATACCGAAGGGTCCGATGTAGCGTGGGCTAAGCTTCCCGCCTCTACCAAAACGAATCGTTCCACGCGTCGGAGAAATTCGTTGGAATACTAGATCGCCAACCTAAAATAAAACAGTCTCAACACGCAGTCTAAACAAACAAACACAAGCCAGAAAAACAATAATCTCTACCAGAAACTGAAGGGGTCTACGGTGGCTGTCGGTCCAATGCCGCTGTCTGTCCTGCGCCACTCGCAGTCTGTCTCTGATGAGTTTCACCTTTTCTGCTGCATCCACGACCATTTCTGGTCCTAGCAAGGCTCTCTCTCCAACGTCGTCCCACGATAGCGGTGTACGACATCTCCGACCATAAAGAGCCTCAAATGGTGACATCTCGATGCTGGCCTGGTAGCTGTTGTTGTAAGCGAACTCTACCAGGTGCAGATGATCCTCCCAAGAACCTCCGAGATCTAAAACGCAAGTGCGTAGCATATCCTCGAGAGTCTGAATAGTCCTTTCAGACTGCCCGTCTGTCTGGGGGTGATATGCGGTACTGAACTTGAGCTGAGTGCCCAAGCTAGCCTGCAGACTCCTCTAGAAGTGGGAAGTGAAACGACTATCCCGATCTGAGACGATGCTCACAGGAACTCTATGAAATCTAACAATCTGTCGCACGTACACCTCTGCTAGCCTCTCTGGCGACGTGCCCACCTTGAACGGTAAGAAATGGGCTGATTTGGTCAACCTGTCCACGATGACCCAAATCGCATCCTTCCCTCATGGTGAACGTGGAAGCCCTAAAACGAAATCCATGGTCACGTGCTCCCATTGCCATTCTAGAATCGGTAAAGGTTGAAGCAAACCACCTGGCCTCTGCCGGTCTGCCTTTACCTGTTGGCACACTAGACACCGGGATACGAAGCATGCTACCTCGCGCTTCATTCCATACCACCATACGTGCTCCCTCAAGTCTCGATACATCTTGTTGGCACCGGGATGCATCGAGTACTGAGAGCGGTGTGCCTCCTGCAAAACCTCCTCGCGCAGCTCCCCGCTCGGCACACATATCCTCGTGCCGTGCCGTAAAGAACCATCATCTGCGATAGTAAAGTCGTCCGACAATCCTGTCTGAACCTGTGCTCTGATACTCCTTAGAGCCTCATCATCATACTGCGCAGCTCTGATCCTGTCCATCAGTTCGGACTGTATTTATAATCCCCACATTTGAATCTCAGTACCGGGAACTAACACCTCAATCTCCAAGCTTTCCAGATCAGCCAACAAATGTCTATCTGTCGTCAAGTACATAGCCATCGGATACCTGCTCAAGGCATCCGCGACTAACTTGGCCTTCCCTGGGTGGTACTGTAATGAGATGTCAAAGTCCTTCATCAACTCCAACCACCTCCTCTGCCTCAGGTTCAGCTCCTTCTGTGTGAACACGTACTTCAAGCTCTTGTGGTCGGTGAAGATCTCCACACGCTCTCCGTACAGGTAATGTTTCCACAGCTTTAGAGCGAAGATAACTGCTGCTAACTACAAATCGTGGGTGGGGTAGTTCTTTTTATGAGGGCGTAACTGCCTGGAAGCATAGGCAATCACCTTCCCGTGCTGCTGAAGAACACATCCCAGACCCTTCCCTGAAGCATCACTGTAGATGGTGAAACCACCTGTCCCTGCTGGCAATGTCAAAATTGGAGCTGTTGTCAACCTCTTCTTCAGCTCATCAAATGCGGCCTGGCACTCCTCCGTCCAGACAAAATAAACATCCTTCCTAGTCAGTCTGGTCATCGGCGCTGCAATCTTGGAGAAGTCTTGTACAAACCTCCTGTAGTATCCTGCTAGCCCGAGAAAACTCCTGATCTCAGCTACCGAACTGGGGGTAGCCCACGACTCCACTGCCTCGATCTTCTTTGGGTTAATCGAGATTCCGTCACCCGATACCACATGCCCAAGAAATTCAACCTTATCGAGGAAGAATTCACACTTAGAGAGTTTCCCGTACAGCTGCTCCCTCCTGAGAGTCTCTAAGACCAACCTCAGGTGCTCTTGGTGCTCCTCCGGGGTCTTGGAATATACAAGAATATCGTCAATGAACACCACCATGAACTTGTCAAGGTACTGGTGGAACACCTTGTTCATCAGGTTCATGAATACTGCTGGTGCATTGGTTAAACCAAATGGCATCACCATGAACTCAAACTGGCCGTATCTGGTCCTAAAGGCTGTCTTCGGCGTGTCTTCTCTCTTCACCTTCACCTGGTGATAGCCTGACCTCAAATCAATCTTTGAAAACACCCTCGCCCCGCTCAACTGATCGAAAAGGTCATCTATCCTCGGCAGCGGGTACTTGTTCTTGATAGTGATATTGTTCAAAGCTCTATAATCAATGCACATGCGAACCGTGCCGTCCTTCTTCGGTACGAACAATACCGGAGCTCCCCATGGTGATGAACTGGATTTGATGAAACCATTGTCCTGCAGCTCCTCAACTTGCTTCTTCAGTTCTGCCAGCTCGCTGTTGTTGACCCTATAGACGTTGTGAAATAGGCTCCGCTCCTGGAACCAAGTCTATAGAGAATTCAACATCTCTGTCTGGCGGCAAGCCTGACAACTCCTCTAGAAATACATCCAGGAACTCCGCTATCAGAGGATGTGGCAACTCCTCTTCTTCCGCCCTGGCTCCGCAAAATGTGCTCTTCCTCTGTTCCGCTCCTCCTCTGACGACCTCAAACTCCGGCTCTCCTGGTGGTCTAAATAATACTCTGCCTCTAAAACAATCTATGGTAGCATGATGCCTACTCAACCAGTCCATTTCGAGTACTATATCGTACCCCGGAAGTGGCATGACGAGTAAGCTCACGCTCAACTCTTGGCCTCCTACTGACACTCTCCGGTCCTTGCAGTGATCACGGACTAGGATAATACCTCCACCAGTCATGATCTTGCAAGTCCTAGCTAATGGTTCTGTGTCTAAATGATGTCGAAGTGCATAAGATACAGACACAAAACTATGGGAAGCGCCAGAGTCGAATAAGGCAAATGCGGGAATACAATCGAGAAGAACCGAACCTGTGATCAAGTCTCCTGCTGGCTCGATCTCCTCGACTGCCATGGCGTACGCTCGCCCCTGGGGTGCACCTCTCTGCTACTGATGCTGGGCAAACCTCTGATGTTGCGGTGGAAATGGTCCCCTCTGTTGTTGGCCTCCTGGTACGGCAGGTACCCTGTCTGGTCCTCTCTGGGCGGCTGCTCCACCCTGACCTGGACGAGTCCGAATGGTAGGGCAATCCCTCAGCTGGTGTGTCGTCGATCTGCAGAACAAACATGAGCCCAATCTCTTCCTGCAGATCTCTCTAGTATGTCCTGTCTTCCCGCAGTACGCACACAGGATGACGGGCTGAGTCTGCCTCTGCTGCTGATAGGGCCTCTGCTGCTGTTGATAGTGTGGACGCTTGCCTGGTCCCGCACTACTGTTTGCTCCTCCGAAAACATCGCGTCCCCTCTTGGGCCTGAGGTCCAAGTCATCCTCGGCTATCTGGGCATCCATCAATATGCCCTCAAAGGTGGCGGTGCGACGTCCCGACGTGCGAGACTTGATCTCCCTTGCCAGCCCCTTTCTGAACTTCTGGGCCCTGTCCCCCGGATCTCTAATCATCGATGGCGCGAAACGGCTCAGGCGGCAAAACTCCGCGGCATACTCATCGACGGACGAGCTCCCCTGGACTAAGTCATGGAACTGACTCTCCAAGGCTCCTAGGGCAATGTCAGGAAAGAAATTCTCCTTGAAGATCTCCCTGAAAGCCTCCCAAGTGAGTCCCCTGCGCAAGAGTCTCGGCTCCATGCGAAACCATGTCAAGGCAATATCGAACATCTGGCTGCCGGGGCCTCGATCTGGAGGGCCTCCGGAAGCTGTGCCAAGCGCAAGTTCCTCTCGATGTCCTCTAGCCAATCATCGGCGTAGAGTATCCCTTCTGTCCCCTTGAACTCCCGAGGCATCATCCTCTTGAAATCCACGATGGTGCCCGGCCTCTGTTGTTGCTGACCAGGATGCTGTTGCTGCTGAGTGACCCTCTCCACAGCCTGGAGAGCCACTTGGTGAGCATTCTCCATGTTCACCCTTATCATTTCTGTCTGGGCCTGGTGTGCCTCAGCCTGCACCCTCTGGGCCTCTGCCGACGTCCTCTGGGCATCGACCATGCCCTGAATCAAAGCGAACATCTGTGCTCCATCGACGGGCACACCTCCTGGATACTGAACTGGTGGTGGTGGTGGTGGCTCCGTCGTAGCTGTGGAGACCCTCTGAACAGGTGGTGGAGGACCCCCGAATGCTGCAGACACTCCCACATGTACTAGAGATGTAGGAGGTGCTGCGGATGTCTGTCCGACAGGGTGAGAAGTGGCAGACCTCTCTGAAGCTGCTGCTCCGAGTCTCTGGGACCTGGTCTTCGGCGGCATCCTAAAGACAGATTGAAAGAATCAATTAAGGTAATAGACACGATATCATCAAGGAAGGACAGTAATTTCTAAAGGAAAATCATAAAGAGTAGTATCATAAGAATCAGAATTCCCTAATTGTGATTGAGCATATCCTCGACCTAATTCTTATTCCTAAAACAGGCTCGTAATAGTACAACTAAGTTGTCGTACTACCACGACATCGCACAACTTGCGAAGCTTGACCTGCATGGGCCACCACTAAAAACGTGTCATGACCCGCACCCGAAAATTGGGCATGAGTCGTGGGTACGTCCAGCCTACACCGCAGCATCGGCGGTAGAACGCTGTCTAAGTCTCAACATAATATATATCCTGTCAAAAATCTTAACTCCGTACGGAGGACAATGATAAATAATCTACAGTTCTATAATATACTCAATCACAAGCTATAAGAAATAATGGCACGATAAGAATAGAAAAAAGTTCTATTAAAACCAACCACAATAATTCCAACTCAAATCCTGGGTCTAGCTGATCTCACAAGTCACAAATAATAAATACAACTCAGTCTAAAACAATAAATACAGAAAAATAATCTAAGTACAGACAGGCAAGATCTCCTCTAGGATAGGCAACTCTTCTGGGATTTCTGGAGTGAAATCTCCCTCTATTCCTGGGCCGTAATGAGTGGGGCAAAAGTTCTCCAGGTCCTCTGAAAAATGTTATCCAGTCAGGATTGGAGCGAAGCACAAGCACTAACAGCAGTTTCGTTAAATTGACAAAGACTATAAACAGTGTACGAAATACAAGATGAGAGTAAATACTAAAAATGAGAAGTACAGGAGAAATAAAATAGGCAATAGAGCATCTAGCAATGAACAATAACAGTGAATGCTAGAACAAGTGAATCTGAATAAAGAATAAACATCTAGCTAAGTGCTTGAAATATTAGTTTATTATGTGATCGGCTTGGGATTAGATCAGGCTGGTTATATATTATTAGCTATGATTCTTGAAGGTCAGGCTAACCATATGGTTAGCTATGATGCATGACAATGGTTAGGCTAATCATATATAACAGCTATGAAGCATGATGATGGTCAGGCTGCACCCAACGTGAGAAGTGGGGTGAGCTATGATGCACGATAAGTTTGGATATGATCACATAATCTACTAATAGTTCCCCGTCCCCCAGCTAGCACGATGGATTCCAATCACGACTCCTCATGATGGGGATCTAGGGTGCTAACCCGTGTATCCATAGTGTCGGAATCAAGTATGTAATACACTACAATTTATAGAAGTAATCAACAATGAAAACTGTCAGAGAATGTACTCGCCTGTGGTCCTGAGCAAAGTGTGAGGATCGATGTCCAAAGTGGAATCACAATGACCTATATATAAGATATCAATGTTAAATAATGAATTAAGGGAATGAGCATGATTAACTTATTAAATACGGGGTTTTTAGGTCAAAACTGAGGTTTACTGGTCAATACTAGGTTAACTAGGACCATACTAGGTTATACTTTGTTACTCTAGGCTATTAGTATACATGAAATTCCTATATAGCTTCTAAGGTAGCACTTAAACTAGGTAACTCTTACTTAACTAGTACTTAAATTCTAACCTCAACTCATACTGATACTCTAAGACTTTCCCCCTACTCTCCTACTACCCATGCATCCACTCTACAGCCACCTCTCCTTAATACTAACTAATGCACTATACTACTAATACTGACACACAATATACACACCCACAGATTACACAGATACACACATATCCTACTGATGCTAACCTACTGTGCCAGTAATATGCCCACTGAAACATTTGAGAACTCACTGACCTGGCACTGAACTCCCCAGCTACCCATCTGCACACACACACAGTCAGTTTAGTGACACAGCACAGCCATATAACCCCCATACTGCTCACTGAAACATACAGGTATTAGCACTGATACACATTGCACACACAGATTCTGAAATCTGTAGGACCCTAGGATACACACTGAAACTTACTGATACATTTCTGCACACAGGCACTGGTTTCATGGAGATACTAGGTTCTAGGATACATACACACACACTATAATCTGCACAGTTTCTAACACACTCAAGTTACTGACATAACATATAGGTATCTCACTGCACAGGTAAAAAATGATATTAATACAAGATACTAACACACACAGAAAACTCACTCACACACAGGTTTCTCCCCCTGCACACTGATACCTCACTATACTGGTTTTTCTCTCACACTCACACAGGTAATTCACTTACCTACACACTAGATACAACTACCACTAACTATCCAATGTTACTGATACATCTCACTACCCGTTATCATTCGAGTCTCAAAGGTGTTTGCTCCTCAACCGACACCTAACACATCATAACTCCCTCATATATATACTTGTGTATAACATATGACATCAATTAAATCCCCAGTTTCCTTAACTGATAACTGACTGTGTTCAGGTTTAACAAAACTCACATAATTGCCACAACCATCACAGGGACTCACATACTGATATACACTCGCAATGCTGAACCTAAAATTCCCAACTTACTGAAAATGAAAACTCTCTCAGGATCATCACTGAGCACACACACTCAGGAACTAACACACAGAACACTGCTACACATGATAACCCAACACAACACTGATTACCTAACCCTAACTCACTGCTCAATCCTGACTCTACACAGAGTACCCCAAATATTGACTGCACAGTAAAAATTCCCCAAATACACAGCACAGTTCTCCCCCGATTGCACAGAACCCCAAAATGTACACAACCTAGTTACACGATGCAAGGATATCTACGTATATAAACTGGTATATCTACATAAGAACCCACGAATACTCAACCAAACCCTAAGAATCAAGATCTAAACTACACGTAGGAGATGGAACATGCCTACACGAAATCCTTAGGTTTAGGGTTCCAGAAACATGGGGAGAACACCCGAAAATTCACCAAAACCCTAGATCTCCTAGGTTTTCATGTAGAATCCCTAAAATTTGAGATCTACACAGCAAGGGGGTTCCTAGAGGGCAATAATCAACAGAAAAACAGGAATTAAAGAATTAAATATTTGGATTTACCTATAGGGAGATGATTTCCCTATGAAGTTCTTCTTCACCAAGGTTCCTCGACCCAAGCTCCTTGCTTCCCTTGCTTTGGAGGAGGAAGATGGAATCCTAGGGCTTAAATTCCGAATTTGGGGTGAGGGAGATGGCTTTCTTGATGGAGGCTAGGGTTTGTTCTTTCTACATGAAGAAAAGAGGGTTCCCTATTATATTAAAACTAGGTTAGGATTTCTAATGCATAGTTTTAGGTTAAACCCCCCGGGTTAGGTCATGTAGAACCTAATTAACTAAGGTTTAGTCAGTCTAGGGTTTGAGGTCCAAACCTAGAGTTTGAATTCTAGGGTTTCTCTAGAACTGGGTTTTCAAATTAGGGTTTTACCATTAGGGTTTGTCCTAATGCGTTCTAGGGTTTGACCTAAAGCCAATATCACTAACAATAAATAAATAGTTTATAAAACTCTGCAGATAAATTAAACACATAATTATTCATATAGTAAAATTACACAAATGCCCTTATTTGGAATTGTGGTAGTGACAGAAGGCATTATTTGTGAAGCTATGGTGGAAGACAAGGAGTTGCCGCATCCGTTGATAGCAGAGTTCTTGGATGTGTTTCTTGAGAAATTGCCAGGATTGCCGCCAAATCGTGTCACGTCCCGGTCCTAAAATACGTAGGACTAGGACACGTAAGCATGCCAGCCGCATGTATATGACAACTCCAATATATGGAAACCATAACACATGTGTACGCTGTATCATGAACAATAATTCATAAGTGGTATATATTTATCACAAGTCACAGTGTATAATCTAATCTCATCCACAACAATCAATGAATAAATGAATAACCAATATCTATGAAACTAGACCTCAATATAAAGTATCTAAAGAAGATAGTCGGATAGAAACAAATCAACTACCAAATTAGAATATAGAATAAACAAGATAAATACAATATAAGTACAACATCTAACAATTACGAGGCTCGAAGAGAAGACCTCAAAATATATAAGTAGCCAGTCCGGATTTGTGCTCCTGCGAATACTCATCAAACATCTACACCTAAAAAGGGACCAGGTCCTCAGAGGGACATAACAAGATACATATAAGCATGCCATAAAGTAAATACTGTCAAAACTCAAGCGTGAACTAACCAGCTAAGTGAAATACAAATTGAGGACAACTTAGTACGTATGGAAAAGTGTAGGCTAGACATATGCTGACGTAATTCACCAATCGTCATGACTAGCTAGTATATACCACATATGCCCCCATAACAAGGGCGCTATGTAATATAATAACGTCCAGCTCCGAAGAGCATGGCATCTGCATAATATAATATCCATATCACTCCGAAGAACGTGGCATCTAAATAGTATAACGTCCATATCACTCCGAAGAATGTGGCATCTGAATAGTATATCGTCTATATCGCTTCGTCGAGCGTAGCATCTGAATAAAAGAAGTGGGTGTCTAGTCGTCCTCCCCGCCCAATGTAGATATACAAGTCACGAACACGATATGGACATCTCATACTATAATGCAAGTCTCTATAGAAATAAACAACTAAGCTAAATACCGTCACACGTGTTGCTCACACCGATGGCCAGTCGAGTATGAGGCACGTGTCCCTACATGAACTCACTCTGTGACGTACAATGACACGTGTCAATGACTGGAGAGTCATACCGATAACTCCTCAACTTTAGGTGGGTCTACTAGACACTGGGTCAGACACAAGTCCTAACGTCAACGCCTTCATTGACTGCACCCGAGTCTCTCTCGGACGCGCACAGTTATATAATCTAAAACAATAAACATGCAACTAAACTAATAACTGAATTTAAACAGTACAATAAGGCAAGGTATACTTGGCTGGCAAGAAAGCTGCGTAGTACCAATAACCTGCTCCTGAAGTCGCGCAGAACGATCCAATAGGTCCTATATACATATAATATAATACAATACAACATTAGCCATTATACTAACACATACACAACCATAAATACATTAAACTCAAGGCATAGCTAGGTATGACACTGGTCAACTAGGGTCAATTGTGCGTCTAATTGTACGGGTGTCGCATCTGTAATTGATGTACAAGACTGACAGTCAAAATGATACGGGGCTTGCCAGTACGTGAGTGTACATAATGGCAGTCTTCTAACACTTTACATAGTCCCAGGTCAATGCAAGTACTGGGTATCCGTATTTACACTCGGGTCCCCTAGTTCATATATAAATCTTTATATTATTATCTAGCATATTAATACTTATAATATATATACACAACAAATAAATATATATACCATATATATATGTATATTTACTAATTGAAATCTTATATTATATATATATGTATATATGCCAATCATATACATATATACTAATGGAATACATATACTATACATATATACTAATTGAGTTCATATACTATATATATATATATATATATGTATATATATATATATACCAATATACATATTAAATATATACATATACAAATACTAATACGTACATACAATCATGAAGGAGGGCGAGAACGAACATGCGCGGCATGCACGGGTTCGACGATAACGGCGATGTGGTTGACGATGATGACGACGACATTGATGACGACGACGATGACGCCGACGATGATGACGATGATGATAACGACGATGATGACGATGATAACAACGATGATGATGGTGATGACGATGATAACGATGATGATGATGGCGATGACAATGATAACGATGATGATTAAGGTGAGATGATGATGATGATGATGACGAAGCTCAGGCGATCATTGGGGTATAGGTTGTGCTCAGGGTGTTGAGGCGGAGGAGAAGTCTGGAGGAGGTGTTATCGGAGTGTCGATGTCAGCTCGCCGCAGTTGCTGGGCCGGCTAGGCTGGAGGAGACGTTGGTGTTGATGAAGGTAATGATGAAGGTGCTGTTGTAGGTGGGGAGCAGCTCAGGCAGAGGTCAAGGGGATAGTAGATCAGGAAGTGGAGGCCGGTCGTGGAGGGTGGCAGTGATGACATTGTGGCGGTCGGCTCGCCATATTCGGCCGATAGTGATGAAGATGATGAGGGTGGACGAATGGGGTCGACAGAGGGTGGCTCGGCTCTCATCGTGGGCTCGACCGCCTTCAGGAAGAGAAGGTCGGGAGCTTCTGTTGTTGAGCTCATCGATCAGGCGGAGGAGCTCCGGTCGGGACTGGCGAGTGCAGGAGGCTGCGGCGGGTGGTCGGGTTCCGGTGGGTGGTCGGGTTCCACGCGAGTGGAAAGGGTGCAGTTTATGGCGAGGAGGGAGTCGGCTCTGTTGTTGTGGGGGTGGCGTTCAGCGGGTCAGATCGACTTCGACCACTGGGTGCTCCGGTTGCCGAGGTACGGCCAGGCACAGGCGAACCAGAGGCCGGGTTAGGGTTGAGGTCCAGAGGGAGAAGATGAATAGGGTTGGGTTAAGGTTGTCGGAGTGGCTCGGCGAGGGCGTTCGTCCGGCGGGACTCCGGCGGGTGAAGGGGTCGGTTGAGGGAAGAGATTATGAAGGGTTGGGTTAGGGTTTTGTTTGAAGAGGGAGGTTGATGGTGATGTAAATTAATAATGGAGGAGTTGGTTTTCATGTGGGTGATGAGGATGATGGTAGCCTAGGGTTTAGGGCCGGCCAAGTACACATGGGGCTGGGGTTTGCATTGGGAGAGGGGTTATGAGGGATTATATATATATATATATATATATATATATATGTGTATATAGGGGTGTGTGGTGATGATTGCTTTATTTAAAATGGGTAGCCATGATTCAACATAGAGAAAATACAAACAAAGCGGAGGAGAGAGATAGGGTTGAGCGGTCAAAGGGGAGAGGGTTAATTTCTTTATGGGTCTTAACCAATAGGATGGTGACACATCATTGCATTTTTATAAATAAGTCCCCAACAATTAGAAAATTGCATAAAAGTGGGACTTGTGATTAAATGAGGGGAAAACACCATGTTTGGTGTCATGTAGTGGTTAAAAAGGATGTGTGATGTTTAGTATGAGGCTTGAGGGTTTAAATGGGGATTTGGTTTGGTGTTGGGTCTAGTTTTGGTCAAGTTGGGCCCTTACATCAATTTAATTAAAATTAATACAATTGGGGTTCTAAAATTAATTAGAATTACATGGGATAAAAATTACGTGGGACAGAAGTGTCATGGGCATAGAAGACTCAGAGTAGAATATTATCGTAAATTGGGTTGCATGAAACGGGTCAAGATTGTGTCTCCAATTTTGATTGGAACGCACAAGGATGCAAAGTTAGAATTATTTAGGATTAAATAAAGACGTCTACGACGAATATTGTGCGACTAAAATCTAGTACAAGAGAGCATAATTATAAGTTACACAAAGGTCAAAATGGAAGGCTGGCATGTCTAGGACAAGGTTGTAAAATTTGTAGGAAGGCAATTGCTAGTATAGTGCTCCATTTATCGAAGTAACGGTAAGGTGCACTAAGTGATATAAATATTGTATAATTAAATAAAATGTCGTGTTCTATTTCTAATTAGATTCAACTAATCCTAGTTTCACTATCTAAGCCAAGTAGGCCTAATTTTGGGTGAGGGGGTTTACAATCTACCCAACTTAAAATAATTTCGTCCTTGAAATTAAAATAAGGCATAATTGGTTAATTCCTTCACATTCTTACATAAGGCAAGTCAATTACAATCTCTTCCAAAAATTTAAACCGATTCAATTCCATCGCAATCACTTTCAAATTAAATTAATCATTGTTTAGATCGAATTTTAACACATCGCACTATCTTCTCAATTTTTAAATTAAAAATCTACTTCCAAATCTAATTCAATCTATATGACATCTCACATCAAAATTTACATCACAATCTCCAACTATCATATTCTCCTCTAGAAAATGATTATAATCAAATATTATTTCTATTTTTAACTTGTGAATTCCGTAATCTTCAAATTTTAAATTTAATTTACATCCTCAATATTTCAAATATGTAATCCAATCACTCAAAATTTAATTTTTAATTCAAATCATCAAGTTTGGAATTTAATCCGTTGTTGTTCATGTTTAGATTTCTATTTATTTTTCTCAAAATTTAAATCGACGATTCCATCTTCAATACTCAAAATTTAAATCCTGCTCAAATTATAATTATTTGGTCTGAAATATCAATATTTCAAAAATTCATTAAACACTCATCCTCTAACTCCTTCTTCTAAAATTTTCCATATTTAAAATGACTTAATCTCTCAATCTACTCTTACTTGATCACAATATAACAGAAATTCCTCTCGAGTTAACAATGCAACTTCTACCCAACTTAATTTACCCATCTATCGCATAATGCTATACATTTAAGAAAGATATTCCTCAAATTATTTACTCATGTTATTCAATCCTTAAAATTTAACACCAAATATATCATATATGATTTGCATTTGCCCTTAATCAATTATAAAACATAGTCACCTAGTAATATGATTGGCCTATGGGGGTATATCTAGTACTCTGTGTATCACACTTATACCAAGCACGAGGTTTTGTCTTTCCGAAATAAGGAAAGACGGAAAACAATAATAAAGAGTCCAAGGGGAAGGTAGTAGAATAGAAGTATGAGAATCAAGGCGTTTAAAGAATTCAAATGGGAATTGTCAAGGTAGCTGTGGATTGAAATCCTATTTGGTAAATTCCTATTAGCATGTTCATATTGGAACAGTTATGTAACCGATATGATATGCTCAGACATGTCTAGAGGCAAGTATATTCGTCTACTACTATATATCTCAATCCACGTAAAGTAGTCATGCGAAGAGCGAATAAAGTGCACTAAGGTTAACTAGACCTGAATACACCAATTTTGATTTAGACAATATATTAGTATAGCACTCCAATAATACATATGTCATGAACAAGCTCGATAAAGAATAAGCTTACAAAACTAGGCTACAATAGCAGCATAAGTCAAGGTAGTACAGCAAATATAAGTACGCTAGATTATGATGAGAGAAATTATAAAATAATTTGAGTTCACAAAGAAGATAAGACTCTACAATCTCTACAGTTGTCATACTAACTCCTTGTCTAAGTCACTAGTCGACCAAATAGGGGTATGGGCCTCTAAGTTCTACAGTCTAAATAAACACTATCGTCTTATGCTAGTATACCGTTAATGTCATTCAGTTACTCTTTATTAAAAGGATTATGTGATACTAGGTTATGAGGTATACTACCCAACTTAAAATAATAAACTAATACTGTAACTGTCTTGGGGGGATCCTACAAAATAATATTGTTCTTGTAGATAAAGTAAAAACTATTGTTAGGGCATACGAGGGAAAGATCTTTGTACTGATTAGGGTATCCTATTGCATTATATAGGTAATTGTCATCTTAAGTCTTAATCATAGTGATTATAGAACAAAGGTGTCAATAGTAAGTATGGAAAAGTTACTGGCCTTCAGGAGAAAGAGGATATAAATCGTATCGAGGTGGGGGTACAAATTACGTGATTTAAAACTAAAGAATAATCATCAAGTCATAATCTATAAGAATAACTCAAAACTATCATACTCTAACTACCAAGCACAAAAATTTTAGAATTTAAGTTTAGCAAACTATAATCCTACCACACTATATATCCTAACATAGAATAAAATCACTTGGCCTTCAATCATAAAAGTTATGTGGCACGAGTTGAAAGATGAAGAAAAGAAGAACATAATTTAGTCGTCGCACAATTAGCAAAAGTTAAGGTTGCAGAGGAACAAGATATGAAATTACAATAGAGGGACTCTATATAATATTATGGTTTTCTAAGGGGAATGTGGTATGCTAATATCTGTGATCAAGGTTTGATAGAGAAAAATGTTATATTCGTTCCTCTTGGCTTCCTAAGGAACTGTCTGCTAGTATCAGGACAAGAACCTAAATTTATAGTTCTAAAGTACTATCTCACTATAAAAGTTAAGTTTTGGTCCTAATATTCAACCTTGGATTTCTATTGGTCCTTCAATACTAGGGTCAAACAATATGGTTGAATTTATAACTCACTCTAGTTGTGTCTATACTACTCTCAAGTCATTCTTAATTATCAAGGGATAATGGTCAATCATTCTACAAGTAAGGGTTGCTAGGGTTCAATAGGTAGTCTAAACTTAATGATGTGTCAATGCCCTAGTGGTGTTCTTCTTAAGAATGCTACCCTAATTATCATCCTAACAACAGGGATTCAAATATTCTAGCAGAGGCTATACTCAAGAAACTAATAGGTAAGCACATGAATCAAGTAGGATGCAATTATTCAAATGGAATAGATTGGAAGGAGGATGAGTCATAGTCAGATGTGGATGAGATCCTATACTCTAATCCTATTTGCAGGCTTGCTCGGTACAGTAACGTAACCGAGACAATATGCTGTTGACCTGCATGGGCCACCACTAAAAATATGTCATGCCCCAGTCCCAAAATAAGTAGGACTAGGACACGTAAGCATGCCAACCGCATGTATATGGCAACTCCAATATATGGAAACCATAACACATGCGTACGCTATATCATGAACAATAATTCATAAGTGGTATATATTTATCATAAGTCACAGTGTATAATCTAATCTCATCCACAATAATCAATGAATAAATGAATAACCAATATCTATAAAACTAGACCTCAATATAAAGTATCTAAAGATGACAGTCGAATGGAAACAAATCTACTACTAAATTAGAATATAGAATAAACAAGATAAATATAATATAAGTACAATATCTAACAATCATGAGGCTCGAAGAGAAGACCTCCTCGAAATATATAAGTAGCCAGTCCGGATCTGCTCTCCTGCGAATACTCATGAAACATCTACACCTAGAAAGGGACCAGGTCCTCAGAGGGACATAACAAGATACCTAAAAGTATGCCATAAAGTAAATACTGTGAAAACTCAAGGATGAACTAACCATCTAAGTGAAATGCAAATTAAGGACAACTTAGTACGTATGGGAAAGTGTAGGCTAGACATATGCTGACGTAATTCACCAATCGTCATAACTGGCTAGTATATGCCACATATGCCCCATAACAAGGGCTATATAATATAATAACATCTAGCTCTGAAGAGCATGGCATCTGCATAATATAACGTCCATATCGCTCCGAAGAACGTGGCATCTGAATAGTATAACGTCCATATCGCTCCAAAGAATATGGCATCTGAATAGTATATCGTCCATATCGCTCCGTCGAGCGTGGCATCTGAATAAATGAAGTGGGTGTACCATATACCTACTAGTCGTCCTCCCCGCCTAATGTAGATATATAAGTCGCGAACACGACGTGGATATCTTATACTATAATGCAAGTCTTTATAGAAATAAACAACTAAGCTAAATACCGTCACACGTGTTGCTCACACCGATGGCCAGTCGAGTATGAGGCACACGTCCCTACATGAACTCACTCTGTGACGTGCAATGATATGTGTTAAGGCCTGGAGAGTCATACCGATAACTCCTTAACTTTATATGGGTCTACTAGACACTAGGTCAGACACAAGTCCTAACGTCAACGCCTTCGTTGACTGCACCCGAGTCTCTCTCGGACGCGCACGTTATATAATCTAAAACAATAAACATGCAACTAAAATAATAACTGAATTTAAACAGTATAACAAGGCAAGGTATACTTGCCTGGCAAGAAAGTTGCATAGTACCAATAACCTGCTCCTGGAGTTGCGCAGAATGATCCAATAGGTCCTATATACATATAATATAATACAATACAATATTAGCCATTATACTAACACATACACAACCATAAATACATTGAACTCAGGGCATATCTAGGTATGATACTGGTCAACTAGGGTCAAGTGTGCGTCTAATTGTACCGGTGTCGCATCTATAATTGTTGTACAAGACAGACAGTCAAAATGATACGGGGCTTGCCAGTACGTCAGTGTACATAATGGCAGTCTTCTAACACTTCATATGGTCCCAGGTCAATGCAACTACGGGGTATCCGTATTTACACTCGGGTCACCTAGTTCATATACAAATCTTCATATTATTATCATTATCTAGCATTTTAAAACTTATAATATATATGCACACCAAATAAATACATATACCATATATTTATATATATGTATATATACTAATTGAAATCATATAATATATATATATGTATATATATATATGCAAACCATATACATATATACTAATGGAATACATATACTATACATATATACTAATTGAGTTAATATACTATATATATATATATATATATATACCATTATACATATTAAACATATACATATACTAATACTAATACGTACATACAATCATGAAGGAGGGCGGGAACGAACTTGTGCAGCACGCACGGGTTCGACGATAACGGCGATGTGGTTGACGACGATGACGATGGCGTTGATGATGATGACAATGATGATGATGATAACAACGATAATGATGGTGATGACAATGATAACAACGATGATGATGGCGATGACGATGATAACGACGATGATTAAGGTGAGATGATGATGATGATGATGATGACGGAGCTCAGGCGATCAGCGGTGTGTAGGCTGTTCTCAGGGTGTCAAGGCGGAGAAGAAGTCTGGAGGAGGTGCTGTCGGAGTATCGATGGCAGCTCGCTGGAGTTGCTAGGCCGGCCAGGCTTGAGGAGACGTTGGTGATGATGAAGGTGATGATTAAGGTGCTATTGCAGGTGGGGAGCGGCTCAGGCAGAGGTCAAGGGAATGGTGGTTTAGGCAATGGAGGCCGGTCGTGGAGGGTAGCAGTGATGACATTGTGGAGGTCAGCTGGCCATATACGACCAGTGGTGATAAAGATGATGAGGGTGGACGGGTAGGGGTTGATAGAGGGTGGCTCGACTCTCGTCGTGGGCTCGACCGCCGTCAGGAAGAGAAGGTCGGGAGCTGCTGTTGTCGAGATCGTCGACCAGGTGGAGGAGCTCCGATCGGGACTGGCGAGTGCAGGAGGCTGCGGCAGGTGGTCGGGTTCCAGCTGGTGGTCTGGATTTACGTGAGCGGGAAGGGTGCAGTTGATGGCGAGGAGGGAGTCCGCTTTGTGATTGTGGGTATGGCGTTCAATGGGTCAGGTCGACTTTGACCACTGGGTGCTCCGGTTGCCGAGGTACGGCCAAGCGCAGGCGAACCAGAGGCCGGGTTAGGGTTAAGGTCCAGAGGGAGAAGATGAATAAGGTTGGGTTAGGGTTGTCAGAGCGGCTCGGCGAGGGGGTTCGTTCGACGGGACTCCGACAGATGAAGGGGTCGGTTGAGGAAAGAGATAATGAAGGGTTGGGTTAGGGTTTTGTTTGAAGAGGGAGGTTGATGGTGATGTAAATTAATAATGGAGGAGTTGGTTTTGCATGTGGGGGATGAGAATGATGGTAGCCTAGGGTTTAGGGCCGGCCAAGTACACATAGGGATGGGGTTTGCATTGGGAAAGGGGTTATGAGGGATTATATATATATATATATATATATATATATATATATATGTATATACGGGTGTGTGGTGATGATTGCTTTATTTAAAATAGGTGGCCATAATTCAACATGGAGAAAATACAAACAAAAAGGAGGAGAGAGAGAGGGTTAAACTATCAAATGGGAGAGGGTTAATTTCTTCATTGGTCTTGACCAATAGGATGGTGACACATCATTGCATTTTTGCAAATAAGTCCCCAACAATTGAAAAATTGCATAAAAATGTGTTTTGTGATTAAATAAGGGGAAAACACCATGTTTGGTGTGATATAGTAGCTAAAAAGGATGTGTGGTATTTAGTATGAGACTTCAGGGTGTAAATAGGGGTTTGGTTTGGTGTTGGGTCTAGTTTTGGGTCAAGTTGGGTCCTTAAATCAATTTAATTAAAATTAATGTAATAGCTATTCTAAAATTAATTGGAAGTACATGGGATAAAAATTAGGTGGGACAAAAGTGTCATGGGCATAGAAGACTCAGAGTAGAATATTATCATAAATTGGGTTGCACGAAACGGGTCAAGATTGTGTCTCCAATTTCGATTAGAACGCACAAGGATACAAAGTTGGAATTATTTAGAATTAAATAAATACGACTGCGATGTATATTGGGCGACTAAAATCTAGCAGAAGAGAGCATAATTATAAGTTACACAAAGGTCAGAATGGAAGGCTGGTACGTCTAAGACAATGTTGTAAAATTTGTAGGAAGGCAATGGCTAGTGTAGTGCTCCATTTATCGAAGCAACGGTAAGTTGCTCTAAGTGATATAAATATTGTATAATTAAATAAAATGCCGTATTCTATTTCTAATTGGATTCAACTAACCCTAGTTTAACTATCTAAGCCAAGTAGGCCTAATTTTGGGTGAGGGGATTTATAGATCGAGATGTTGAATTCTCTATAGACTTAGTGCCAGGTGCAGAACCAATTGTGTAACATGTCTACAGAGTAAACAATAACGAGCTGGTCGAGCTGAAGAAGCAGGTGGACGAATTGTAGGATAAGGGGTTTATCAGATCGAGTTCTTCACCATGGGGAGCCCCGGTATTGTTTGTATAGAAGAAGGATGGATTGGTGCGCATGTGCATTGATTACAAGGCTTTGAATAATCTCACTATCAAGAATAAGTACCCTTTGCCACGGATTGATGATCTGTTCGATCAATTGATTGGAGCCAAGGTATTTTCTAAGATAGATTTGAGATCAGGCTACCATCAGGTGAAGGTAAAGCCGGTGGAAATATCGAAGACTGCTTTTAGAACTCGGTATAGGCAGTACGAGTTTATGGTGATGCCGTTTGGTTTGACTAATACACCGGCGGTATTTATGAACTTGATGAATAAGGTTTTCCAACAGTACCTTGACAAGTTCGTGGTGGTGTTCATCGACGATATACTCATATACTCAAAAAATACCGGAGGAGCATGAGGAGTATTTGAGGATTGTGTTGGTGTGCTGAGGAAGGAGAAGTTGTATGGAAAGTTGTCCAAGTGTGAGTTTTTTGGACAAGGTGGAATTCTTGGGACATGTTGTGACTGGTGATGGTATTTTAGTGGATCCGAAGAAGATCGCGACAGTGGAATCTTGGAAGACCCCGAGTTTGGTAGCAGAGATCAGAAGTTTCTTGGGATTGACAGGCTACTACAGAAAGTTTGTGCAAGATTTTTGGAGGATTGCCGAGCCGATTACCAGACTCACCAGGAAGGATGTGGAGTTTGTTTGGACGGAGGATTGCTAGATTGCTTTTGAGGGGTTGAAGAGAAGATTGATGTCTGCTCCTATTTTGACGTTGCCATCAGGGTCTGTAGGTTTCACTATTTATTGTGATGCATCGGAGAAAAGTTTGGGTTATGTTCTTCAGCAGAATAGAAAAGTGATTGCCTATGCATCCAGGCAATTACGTCCTCATAAAAAGAACTATCCTACCCATGATTTGGAGTTGGCAGCAATCATCTTCGCCCTGAAGTTGTGGAAACATTATTTGTACGGAGAGCGTATGGAGATCTTCACAGACCACAAGAGCTTGAAGTACGTTTTCACACAAAAGGAGTTGAATATGAGGCAGCGTTGATGGTTGGAACTGATAAAGGATTTTGATATATCGTTGCAGTATCATCCTAGAAAAGCTAATGTAGTTGCCGATGCATTGAGTAGGTATCCGGTAGCTATGTTTTTGATGCATGATCAATATTTGTTGGAGAACTTGGAGAGCTTGGGCATCGAGGTGATAGTTCCTGGTTGTGCTATACAGATATGGGGATTGCAGATACATTTAGATTTGAAGGACAGGATCAAGACAATACAGTATGAGAATGCATCTCTGAGGAGTATCAGAGCTCAGGTGAGAGTAGGATTGGAGGATGATTTTACTATTGCTGAGGATGGATCTTTGAGACATGGAGTTAGATTGTGTGTGCCTAGTGGAGAGCTGCGTAAGGAGGTATTGCAGGAAGCGCATCGCTCTCAGTATTCCGTGCATCTAGGTGCTAACAAGATATATCGGGATATGCGAGAGAGTGTGTGGTGGTATGGCATGAAGAGGGAAGTGGCATAATTTGTGTCCAGATGCTTAGTGTGCCAGCAGGTAAAAGCCGAAAGGTAGAGGCCAGGAGATTTACTTCAGCCATTACCCATTCCAGAGTGGAAGTGGTAGCACATTACTATAGATTTTGTGTCCGTACTTCCACGATCTCCAGGAAAGAAAGACGGGATTTGGGTCATCGTTGATAAGTTGACCAAGTCGGCCCACTTTTTGCCTTTCAAAGTGGGTTTGTCTACGGAGAAGCTGACAGAGATGTATGTGAGACAGATCGTTAGGATACATAGAGTTTCCGTCAGCATAGTCTCAGATCGGGATAGTCTTTTTACTTCTCATTTTTGGAGGAGTTTACAGGAGAGTTTGGGCACTCAGCTCAAGTTCAGTACTGCATATCATCCCCAGACAGATGGAAAGTCAGAGAGGACTATTCAGACTTTCGAGGATATGTTGCGCAGTTGTATATTAGATTTTGGGGGTTCTTGGGAGGACCATCTCTATTTTGTAGAGTTTGCTTACAACAACAGTTAACAGGCTAGTATAGAGATATCACCTTTTGAAGCTCTGTACGGTCGGAGGTGTCGTACTCCCTTGTCATGGGATAATATTGGAGAGAGAGTTTTGCTTGGGCCAGATATGGTTGTAGATGCAGCAGAGAAGGTTCAGTTGATCAGAGACAGACTTCGTGTGGCGTAGGACAGGCAGCGGCATTGGACCGATAGCCACTGGAGACCTTTGGAGTTCGAGGTATAGTTTAGATTTTGTTTTGTGCTTATTATTGGTTGTTTGTTATAGATTAAGTTCTAAAGTTGGTGTTATATTCTATGTGGGTGGTTTGGTATTTCTGAGGATCTCTCCGACACGAGGCACGAATCGCTTTGGTGGAGGCAGGAAGCTTAGTCCGCGATTCATCGGACCTTTCACTATTCTAGAGAGGGTCGGTGCAGTTGCTTATAGACTAGACTTACCACCTTCATTGGAGGGAGTGCACAATGTATTTCACATGTCACAGTTGAGACTATATGTGGCAAATCCTATTCATGTGTTGGATTACTCGGAGATAGAGGTGGGCCCTACTCTTAGCTATCCAGAGCAGCCAATTGAGATTCTGGATCGGAGAGAGAAGGTACTGATGAACCAGACTATTCCTTTGGTGCGTGTCACATAGAGGCATCACTCTTCGAGGGAGTCTACCTAGGAGAGAGAGGATAAAATACAAGAGCATTATCCATATTTGTTTGTGCCTTGAGGTATGTTATTTCCTAGTTATGTTCTATTCATTGGTATGTTCTTTCATAGTTAGTTATGATTCTTTAGTTATGTTCTTTTGTAATGTTCTATTATTTTCTGGAATAGTTTTCATCTTTGAATTTCGAGGACAAAATTATTTTAAGGAGAGTAGACTTGTCACTAACACATTTTCTAGGAAATGGTATTTTAGTAATTTTATATTTAATTAAATATTGTTCATGAAAAATAAATATTTGATTATTTTTTAATTGTTGTTAGCTGTTAGTTATTTATTTTGGACTTGTGTTAGTGGACCTAACTAGTTTAGTTTAGACTCATTGACCAACATGAATTAATTATTAGAAATTATCCCAATTAGAAGGCCTATTGTTAAGAAGATGAATTAAATTAATTAAACCATTAGACTAGAAGCTTCCCTCCTTAATTATTCCTTCATGAGAGACCCCAAGGGGTATATTGGATAATTCATAGTAACTTGAGGGAGGGGAAAGGGGGCTGGCCTATAATATAGAGGGGGAAAATTTTTCTCTCCTCTTTTCATTTCAAAACTAGATCTAGAATTTCCCTCAACCAAATTCCTTCATTCCCACTTTATTTTTCTACCAAATTTTATTCTAGTTCCTTCCCAAATTACCATTGAAGACTAGTAGAGCAAGGATATAGAAGGAGGAAGCAAGGATCTACAAGTTGGAGGCAATTTTATCACATTTGGAGGTTGCAATGGGAATCCATCTTCCAATAGGTACAATTCAGTTTTTCTCCTTTATTTAGGTTCTAAATTTGAGATTTAACCATGAAAAATTAACCTATATGCATAGGCTACCAATAGGATTTGATTTTGTATTCATAGGAGACCTATTGAGAAAGTTATGGTACTTTTTATGTCAATTTTGGGGGAATTCTGAGATTTACAATTATTGTATGTGTCAATTAGTCCTATAGATCAATTTGGCATGTGCTTGTGTGTTTGGGGCTAGTTTCATGTCCAAAATTGGGTACGTTTAGGTCGTATCCCAACAATTTGGTGATACGTGTTGATTTGGAGGTTTTTCCTCTGACACGGGACTTTGTACATGTCATATTTTGACGCGGACACCTAGATTTGTATTTGACTCTTCTTATTGCTCATAAATATTGTATATGACTTGTTCGCGTCCTTTGGGGTACGTTTGGATGTGTGGTGGACTCGTGTCACATGTGTATCCAAGATCTAGGGGGATACGGCGTGATACTCTCCATATTTTTGTACAAATTATATGTAGATCTATTTCTTGTGTTCTAGGAGATGTAATTGTATATATATATATATAGATATATATATAATATGATATATATAATTATGCTTCTTGTTTCATAAATCTATATATTTATTATGTATATTGTACGTAGCTATTCTTATATATGTAAATATAATTGTATATGGTAGCATGTATAAATATGCATATATAAATAGATATTTATGGGTTCTTATAATTATAATTATATAATGTTTGTTATATATGGTGAATGATTATATGTACGTATATATATACATATATATACATATATATATTAATATGTATGTGTGTGTATGTTACTATGTGTATTATGTACATAATACTATGTATAATTATTAGTAGTAATTATGCATATGGTATATATATATATATATATATATATATATATATATATATATATATATATATACAGAATATATATATAATAACATATATATAATAACACATATATATATATATATTTATATATATATATATATTTATATATATATATATATATATATTGTGGGTTACATAAATATATGTTATTATATATATTCTGTATATATATATATATATATATATATATATATATATATAAGCAACAGCAACCAAAAGCGTCACAACAGTAGCAGCAAATGCCAACAGCAGTAGTAGTCGCAAGAGCAACAGCGACATCGAGCGTCGCTGAAAGACAGCAACAGCGGCAACAGGGAAGCAGTGACAGCAGCCAGTTATAGTTTCAGGAAACTGTCACTGAAACAACATCAGTATTAGCAGCGTATCAGGAGTTTTAGTAACAGTTTTAGCGACAGTTGCAGAAAACTATCACTAAAACAGCAGTGTATCAATATCAACAGCAGCCTTCAACGACAACGGGCAGAGTCTTTAGAGACAGTTTGGCAGTTTTATATATTAGATATTATATATATATATATATATATATATATATATGTATATGGTATTTGAACTATATATAAATATATTTATATGTGCTAATAGTATTTAATATATACTATATGTATAATAATTATTGTAGTATATGCATATATCTACGGGTAGATAGTATAACTAGTATTTGGGTATTACCTTGATAAACCAAGGTAAGTACCAAGGTAATTGGGGATACCCAAGGTATTGTGTTTGGGGTATTAAGATTGTGGTTTTATGTGTGATAATAAGTTGGTTCAAAACTATGGTACCTATTTAATGTTTGTAATTAGGATTATACATTATTAATAATTGTTTGACTTATATATTGATGTTTTACCTATGGATTTACGTATCCGAAGATACGGTGTCCTAATATTTAAGATATGGTTTTGTGACCTAGACTTTAATATTTGAACCAATATTTTTGGTGTTAGACTGGTGCAACCTAGAAATTGGTAGTTGACCATAGTTTGACTATAGTTGACCATAGTTAACTTAGAGTTGACCTAGTTTGACTTTTGCGTTAAAATTGACTTGTTGACCTAGAAGTTAATAAGTTTGACTTATTTTCTTTTCGGGGCACCGTGTCAGACATTCGTGAGATTATTTATTGGACTTCAGGCGAGTACATTCTCTGATAGTTTCTCATTTATGATATCCTCTATGTTCATTGTATCTAGTGTAGATATCCATGGTTTCTTGACACGATGGTTACACGTATTGGTATATCCAGATCTCGCCATGAGATATTTTTCCTTGGTATTTGGTGTACCTTATGGAAGCCTTGTTTTATTGATTATCTTGTACATGTACAGATACTGATTCTCGAGAAGACTAGCTATCTTCTCTGGGAATCCTGTGCCATAGCGTACCATGGTTGGATATATTATACCAGTTGGGGGTGGGGAGTATGTAGTATAGATATGTGATTATACCCATCTTGTATCTTGTATAGTGTTAATCATACACCGCACGTATTATTAACCAGGCCATAAATCTTGTATCTTGTATCATGTTCCCAAGCCGATTACATGTTAAAGCTAGTACTCACATACTTAGTCATTAGTATTCTTGTTCATTGGTATATTGCTCATTATTATATTTATTCCAGTATTCCTTATTGTATATATCTCTTTATATCTATTGTGCATCTTGTATATTCATATATATTTACTGTTACATAGTCTTTATTATTGATTAGAACTGTTGTTAGAGATTTACTCTGCTCCTTTCCTGACTAGATATATTTTTTCCAGATGATACTGAGGACTGGTACCCTACACATTATGGACCTCAGGATGTTGTGGGTCTAGAGTCTGAGACCCTGGCTCAGGAGGGACTTATCCCAACTGAGACAGTTGACCCGGGTTTAGTAGCTTCTTAGTATTCTTTGTACTAGTTTGTCTCCAGCTTATTTGTTAGTATTCTTTCAGACTCACTGATGTATTATTGTAGACTCATGAGTTATATGTGACTTTTCTATTCTTTTATCTGATCGTGCTCATTTCCATCTTAGATCTGTGATTGAGTATATTATCATTGTTGGTGGTTCATTATATTGTTAGATAGATTATCTAGACAACGTTCTACCATCGATTCTGCGGCGTAGGCTGGGCATTGTTTCTGACTTGTACCCTTATACCGGGTGTGGGTCATGACAAAGACACTAATATACACCCCATCAACTAATCACTAACTCAACTAAATACCTTACTTGGTAAACTAATATCTAACTTGCTACACTAACACCGTATCCATCTAACCTCTACTTTACTAATACCAATATACCATCTAATATGATACTAACATTAACTAACCATTTAATACTAACATCTAATTTATATGATAATTAAGTATCTAACTTCTAATATACTAACATCTAATTAATAATCAACTGAAACCAACTTCTAATCTCTAACTACTAAGGTATCTAACAATCCACTAATAACAACCTAATTAGATACTAACTATCATTAAATAAATATCTAACTTAACTAATATACATATACAAATATGTATCCTACCCCCTCTCTTCTATTGCTACTAGCTGCTGCTGCTAAATGTTGTTGTTGCTGCTGCCAAATGGCCTCAACTCTTCTTTCTTCCTCTTCTACTGCTACTAATTCCTTCCCTCCTCTTCTCACATCAACTCCTACACACACAAATACATATACATACTAAAACAATTATATATATATATATATATATATATATATAATCTTTCTAAACTTAAATATATAACTCTAATTAGTAAACCAATCCATATACAAGAGTAAAATTGAAGAACAAAGCCAAATGACCAATTTGTCATTTTGAAAAGCATTTGGTGTGCGTCTCACGATACGCTATATATATATATATATATTCTAAACTTAAATATATAACTCTAGTTAGTAAACTAATCCATACACAAGAGTAAAATTGAATAACAAAGCCAAATGACCAATTTGTCATTTCGACAAGCATTTGGTGTGCGTCTCACGATACGCTCATGATACATACACCAAACCTATCCAACTCAACCCAAATCCTAATCGCAAGTTCTAATTAGCAATTAGAACCCATTCTAAGTGGTAACTCTTCAATCCTAGTGTTATGGCAAAATTCTCTATGTGTGTGGCACCCATGTCAAAGGTAAATCCCAAATCATCTGTATTACCAAAATCTCGCGACACGGCCTACTCGTGTCCATTTGTGGACATATACCTAGTCTCATAACACTCTAACAAGTCCACTTAGGTCTATCTAACCTAATGACAACCACTTGGTGTGCCAATCTCGAATTTCTCCCAAAATTGACACAAAACCCTAAGTAAAAGTCTCTAAATGGGTCCAATGAAGCCTAAACTTCTCCCCATGGGTAGTCCTAAGGCATGGGTAAGTTCTAAATGACTAATTATACTATTTAGAAGCAAATACAAAGGTCAAACTCAGATTTTACCTTTTGAGAGTTTAAATCCCAAGGCAAAGCCATAAATAATACCAACTAGCTCCAACCCTAGCTTCAAAGGCTCTTTCTCTAAAGCTCTTGCTCCAAACTAGCTTCTAGACTCCAAAGTGAGAGAAATAAGAGAGATTTGAGTCAATTTAGTCGAGATTTGATGGTGGGATGGAAGGTTTTGAGGGAAAGAATTAAATTGGATGGATGGAGACGATGAATGAGAGAAAGAAGAAAGGGAACACCCTCTAATAGGGAGGGCCACTCTTGGTGGGGTTAGGGTTAGGGTTAAGTCAAAGTGAATTGTCTATGATATCCTTTCACTTGTCATAAAGAAAATTAGGTGGAAGCTTTTCTTCCAAAAAGGTGATTAGCGTAACCTAAAGTTAAAGCACTAGTCTAACTATAGGTCAAATTGGGCTTGTCTAAAATAATTAATTGGGTTGGTCATGTCAAGTTGATTGGGTCCACTAGGGTCCTGACTAACTATGCAGTCCACCTACTAACCATATTACTATAGTTATATATAATAAATAACACATGCACATTTAATTAAATAATATAATACTATTACTTATATAAAAACATAAATGACTAAAATAATATTATTATAGAAATATGGCAGTGACAAGTCTATCCTCCTTAAAATAATTTTGTCTTCGAAATTAAAAGATAAAATTAGGATATGAAAGCAAAAGAACAGAAAGAACCATACCTCAAGGCTCGAAGAGATAAGGGTATCGCTCGTGCATTTCATCCTCCCTCTCCTAGGTTGACTCACCAGGAGAGTGATGTCTCCACACGACACGAACCAAGAAAATTGTCTGGTTCTACAACACCTTCTCTCGATGATCCAGAATCTTTACTGGCTGCTCTGGATAGCTGAGAGTAGGGCCCACCTTAATCTCTGTATGATGTAATACGTGACTAGGATCTGCCACGTACCGTATCAACTGTGACATATGGAACACATTGTGGACTCCCTCTAGGGTAGGCAGATAGTCTATCCTGTAAGCCATAGTGCCGATCCTCTCAAGAATATTGAAAGGTCCAACGAAACATGGACTAAGCTTCCCTCCTCCACCAAAGCGAATAGTGTCCCATGTCGGAGAAATCTTCAGAAATACCAAATAACCAACCTAGCCCAAACAAGGTTTCAACACTTAATCTAAAATAATAAATCACAAACAAACATGATCACAAAATCTAAATTCTAAAATCTAAGCTATACCTCAAACTCCAAATGTCTCCGATGGTTATCGGCCCAACGCCGTTGTCTTTCCCGCGCTACCCAAAGTCTATCTCTAATTAGCTTGACCTTCTTTGCTGCATCCACAATCATCTTAGGGCCAAGCAAAGCTCTCTCTTCAATATCATCCCACGATAACATAGTACGGTATCTTTGTCCATACAATGACTCAAATGATGATATCTCGATACTGGTATGGAAGCTTTTGTTGTAAGTAAACTCTACCAGGTGAAGATGATCCTCCCAAGAACCTCCAGAATCCAGAACACAAGTACAAAGCATATCTTCAAGAGTCTGAATATTCCTCTCTGATTGTCCGTCTTTCTGAGGGTGATATGTAGTACTAAACTTTAGCTGGGTGCCCAAGCTAGCCTACAAACTCCTCCAGAAATAAAAAGTGAAGCGACTATCCTGATCTGAGACTTTCCTCACAATAACTTCTTGCAATCTAACTGTCTGTCACACATACATCTCTGCTAGCTTCTCTATTGACGTACCCACTTTAAATGGCAAGAAGTGGGACAATTTGGTCAACCTGTCTACGATGACCCAAATCGTATCATTCCCTCCTAGAGAACGCCGAAGCCCCAAAACAAAATCTATGGTCACATGCCCCCACTTCCACTCTGGAATGGATAATGGCTGAAGCAAACCACCGGGCCTCTACCTCTTTGCTTTTACCTGTTGGCACACTAAACATCTGGATACGAAGCGTACTACTTCCCGCTTTATGCCATACTATCAAACATGCTATTTCAGATCTCTATACATCTTTTTTGGCACCTGGATGCATAGAGTACAGAGATCGATGCACCTCCTGAAGAACCTCCTCGTGCAATACTCCCCTTGGCACACAAAATCTGGTACCGTGCCACAATGATCCATCCTCAGCAGTAGTAAAATCATCTGATAATCCTATCCGAGCTTGTATCCTGATGCTCCTCAGAGACTCATCCTCATAGTGTGTACCCTGATCCTGTCCACCAGCTGTTTGATGATAAACAAAAGAATGAAACTAGGTTTATACGAAACCCTTTCTTTGTTTACAAATAAGAAAAAAAAGTAGTACAATTAATCCTATACGAGGATGTTAATTACAATAAAAATAATTTTAGGAAAAAATTGCTATAGGAGTCTGATCTACGGTCGATCACTTTGTCCCTTGGACCACACGATGATGAAGAAGTGCTGTAGAAGAAGAAGAAGCTTTAAATATTGTAGGAGGGATTGAATTCTTGTTGCCGAAGTTGTTAATCGACGCTCTCTGTCTGTGCTCTCTGCTCCTTTTTTTTCCGGTCTCATCTCTTGTGACCGGAGGTCTCTATTTATAGAGCTCACACAGTAACTGTCCAGTCGACGTAGAAGCCAAACTGTGAAGAGAGTTGCACTCTTTATATGGCGGTTATAATAACTGCTACCCACGTCTGAATGATCTCCTGAATCCGCATATGACGCGTGTCCCATTATGAGGTAACGCGTATAACCGCTCCTCGAAGATCACGGCATGCAAGCCACGTAGGCAACTGCCCCTCGCGTAAAGATGGTTGGCATAAAAGCCTAATAACTGTCTTGTTGGCATAAAAGTGAAATAGCTGTCTCGTTGGCGTAATAACCAAATAGCTGTCTCGTTGGCGTAAAAGCCAAATAGCTGTCTTGTTGGCGTAAAAATCAAATTATACGTAAAGCTTGATACTGCATCAATAATAGATAACCAACATAAAACTAGCCAATTATCCTTCCTGACTGAGGTCTTGAGCATTTTCTGGGCTAAATAGCCTTATCACGTACCTTTGCAAATATAACATGAGTTGGCGTATTTCGAGGAGATAGCATACGACATACTCCTATAGTTGAAAATAGCCTGGTTGGCGTAAAACGCAAGGATGGTAATGTAAGCGTATTAGTCACAGTTTTAGCTCTCTTAGTCATTAAAAATAGAACAAAATCTCGTGCATTAAATGCAGAGATCTGCCCCCATCTCATGCATTAAATGCAGAGATATGCCTCGAGCTCTGTACGAGAGACAGCTTTTGATGTGGCGTATGATTTCGTCTCATATTGAGCGTAAAGACTCACTTCTTCCCATGTAGAATAGGCAGCGTATTCTTTGAATGCGTAAAAATAACTTGTATCAAAGATATGTCACTAACCGACAGTCTGGGCCTCTATGCAGAATCATCATTACAACCGTCCACTCGATCGTCGTTCAGTACTCTTTGTCATGAGTCAGGTTCACTGTTCTGTCTGACAGATTCATTCGAGGAATACGAAGAGTTCCTCGTATGACTTTACGTTGCATTAAACACAAACGTATTTTACGCCGTAGGGAGGTATAGTAACCTTTTTACGCCAAAACGGCCTTTGAGTGCTGCGTTACGCGGGTTGTTCTGAAGCCATATTTTACGCCACACAGCGCTGAAGCTCTATTTTACGCGTATAGCTCAAAAGTCATATTTTTACACAATTTAGCGTTGAAGCTCTATTTTACGCGGGCTTCATGCATATTAGGGGTTTTACGCGTATAATTCTCCAACGTATTTTTATGCTTCTACAAGACCCCCTTTAAAGTTTTCAAATTCCTCGTAATTTGAAATGCTTTGAATGAAGCATGAAACGGTCAAATTTGACTCGTTCTGCGAGGCTGATTTTTCTAAGATATTTTAGGAAGTTGTTGGGATTTGGTATATTCTCTTATGCTTATGTAAAGGCAAGCAAGTGAACCTATTTTTCCATACTTACTTCACAAAAAAGATGGTTGCCGAGATCCATTGGGCTGACCTAAGGAAGAAGAAGATCATGCTATTCCAGCATGTAAGGAACCATAAAAAGAGGCATCTTCCAACAAATATCCCCTGCAACGATGGATCAAGGAAGGATATCATAGCTTCCTTTGCTCGGGATAATCAGTAATTTTATATGGCGATTCGTCCATGATAGAGGAAGGGTCTCATCGGACCACACAGCTTGTGTAAACCCCCTCGACCAGAAATTAGGGTTAAATTATTTAATTAGCATGATTCGGGTTAATCTGATTTAATTATGATTAATATCTAGTATTATAAATACCTGTGAAATGATTGATTGTTTTAGGATACTATCTTAGCTGTTGCCCTAAAACAAATTCCACATATTTAGCCTAGACATGGTAACCTATCGTATTGAACCTAGAACAAACACCGGGTACCGACTTTCGTGCCTAATTTTAGTCGCACAAAAGTCGTTACAAACGTCCGTGCGCAAATTAATTAAATTGCGTAATTACGTTCGCTGCCCGTTCCAATTAACATTGAGACCCAACCTCAACCAGTTTTGACCAACCCAGATCGCGATATTATTGTACACTGAGCCTACTACACCAATGACCCTTGTCCAACCAAATTTAGACTCCCGGTTTTTAATTAAATTAAATTAGAAACATCGTTACATTAATTAAGAATTAATTAATGTGGTGACCTAACCTAAATTAAATTGGACCCAACTCCAACCCAAACCCACATCCACACCCACAAGCCTCATACAAAACACCAAACACCATCATAGTCCAATGAGGAACACCAAACATGGTATTTGGTCACATTAAATCCCTAATTCTAATTAATTGTGCAAATACCAAATTATCAGGGGCCTAATTGCAAAATTGTAATGAGGTGTCCCCCTCTCATTGGCCCAAACCATCATGGAGAAAAGAAATGGTCATGACCAATCATATGCATTTGGTTTCCCCCCTTTCCTATGTACTTACATCACTTTATGTAGGGCACATCATGGCCCTACATTTTGAATAACAAAATCCTAGCCCTCCCCTCATCATGTAGAAGCTTCCCAACACCCCAACAAATTCCCATAGCCGGCCCTAACCCCTAGGCAGCCCCCCTCACTCTCTCTCCTACATATACCTACACTACAACTCATAAAAAGAGAAACCAAACCCTAAAAATACCAAAACCCTTATTTCCTCCAACCATCAACCCGACCCCAACTCTCCACCCCGAGCCCGACGCCGGCCACCTGCCACCACCAGACGCCACCACACTAACCCGACATCTTCGCCGGACCGTCCCCCCACTCCGCCACCACCGCCAACCAGCCCTACGCCGCCGACAGCCACCTCCCCAGCCGACCACACCGACTCGGGCCACACCATCCCGTACAGCACAGCCGACCTCCCTTCCTCTTCGTACACCGCCACCACCGCACCTCCGGCCACCAAACTCCGTCGAGCCCTCCCCCAGCCAGTCCTCTTCCTCCCCGTGAAGTTTCAGCCGACGCCGCCACCACCTCGAGGAGTTATCGAGCCCGCAGCGCTGGAGCCGTGCTGAGCCGCTGCTGCTGCCGACCCTTCCCCGCGCGACGCCGGAGCGCCGTCCGGCAACCCCCGCCGGCGACAATCCACCACCAGACTCCCCTCGACCCGAGCGTCGATTAGGTATAATATTTTATGTATAATTATTAGTAATTATGCATGTATTTTAGGTTGCAAGCTGTTATATATATGGATCTCGTGTATTCAGTATTTAAATACATATATTGTATGTATTCTAAATGTATATATTATTTTATGTATTCAATAGTATTTAAAAGTATATATATACTGTAAATACTTTCTGAGTGTAATGTATAAATAAGGTATATATTTATAAATGCCTAATTAATAATGTTATGTATATGTATACATAGTATATATATGAATACTTGATATAAATACTTTAAATACCATAAGTGTATATGTGTATATGTATATATATATATGTATATACATATATATATATACAAATAAATATTTATTTTTGAAATATAAATAATGTATGTATGTATGTGTATTTTAATATATAAAGAATATTAAATCTATAATACAAATTATGTTTAAATACATTTCTGGAAATTAAGTATATGTAGTATATTTTATATATAAGTACTTATACGTATTAAGTATCTAGTATGTATATGCTTTTATATATATATATATGTATATATATATATGTATATATATATAAATATATATGTGGGTATATATTCTTAATACACATTTCTTTATTTTTGTGTATAAATATATGTATAAATATGTACGTATTTTTGTGTATTTAAAAATATTAGAAAATAAAATGAGAGTATATAATTACGTATGTATTTTATGTAGTATATTTGTTCACATAAATATGGTAATATATGGGTCTATGTATTAAGTCATAAATATAGTAATGTGTGCTTATAAATATTACTAAATATATGTATATATTATGAGCAAAATTATTAAAGTATTACTAATTAATACGTAAGTACTATTTTTGTACTATTAAACATAGATATTTTTCTAAAATAATTAAATATGATATAGTGTATATGTATATATTAGTGTTAGCTATATATACATACAGCACCGACCCTTGACAGCTGTAGATACAAACATTGTGTCTTAGTCGTGCTTTTGTAGCGACTAATTTGGTCATTACTATATCCTATATAGGATTGCTGGACACTACTGCCGAGGCATCAGGAGCAGGGCTTTGGATTTCGCAGCTACCCGGGGCAGGCAAGTATACCTTGCCTTTATGTACTATTTAAATTCAATTATTGTTGGTTACATATTTATTCATTATATAAATGTGCTCGTCCGAGCAGACTCGGGTGCAGTCAACGAAGGCGTTGACGTTAGGAGTAGTATCTGACTTACTGTCTAGTAGACCCACCTAAAGTTGTGAAGTTATTGATATAACTTCCCAGGCCTTGACACGTATCATTACACGTCACAGAGTGAGTTCATGTAGGGACGCGTGCCTCATGCGCGACTGGCCATCAGTATGAGCAACACGTGTAGCGGTTTGTAGCTCAGTTGTTTATTTCATAGAGACTTGCATCATAGTATGAGATGTCCACGTCATTTTCACGATTTGTACTTCTACATTGGGCGGGAAAGACATCTAGTAGGCGTATGGGATACCCCCCCTGATATATACTCAAGTTACCATGCTCTTCGGAGATGGGGATTACGGTATATATAGCGAGTTACCATGCTCTTATGAGATGGGGAGTTGCAACATATTTTGGGTTACCATGCTCTTATGAGATGGGGAGTTGCAACATATTTCGGGTTACCATGCTCTTCGGAGATGGGGAGTTGCAACATATTTCGGGTTACCATGCTCTTCGGAGATGGGGAGTTACAATATGTTTTAAGTTACCATGCTCTTAGGAGATTGGGATAGCATCAATGCCCTTAAACGGGAGCATTTATGGCATATACTAGCCAGTCCCGACGATTGGTGAATTATGTCAGCATATGTCTGAGCCTACACATTCCTATGCGTACTACCAGGTCCTTAAATTGTATTCACTTAGATGGTTAGCACACCCCCCCTTTATTTACTCAGTACTTACTTTATGGCATGTATTTTTTGTATCTTGTTACGTCCCTCTGAGGACCTGGTTCCCTTCCAGGTTATTTGTGCAGTTGCAGGATACTTGAATCTTATAGAGTGTGGACATCATTGCAGGTATATTTATATTTCCAGCTATTTCAGTCTCGTATTACTTTCATTTTATTCTGCTTATATAGCCTAGTATTTATAGACCTATATTGTTCTTCTGGTCTATTCGAACGGATGTGTTATTGGGCTGCAGACTGATGATGCGTATCGTTCTTCCTTGAGATTACTTATCCTGGATTGAGATTTAGATATAGTTGTTGTATATTAGAAATAGATTATTACTTGGATCACTTGACCATAGACAGCGTAAGTGCACTTCGTCGGATCCATTAAATTGGAAAGCCCTACGGAGTCGTACCAGCTGGCCATTGCCACGTGTCTGGCTCATAGATTTTGGGACTGGGACGTGACATAGTTTTAGTAGTGGTCCATGCAGGTCTCTGAGCAAATCGTATCGGTTACGTTACTGTACCGAACGAGCCTGCAACTTAGGATTAATGTGAATAAGATCTCAATCCATAACCGATTTTAAAACTCCTCTGGTATGTGATTATCGCCCTTGGACTTCCAATTTACATTCGTTCAATCTTCGTCAATATCGCCATCCTTGTTCCTCGTCCCCTATTGTTCAGGGAGACGAATGCTTGTGACTGATGACTTCCCTCCAGAAGAAGATTGAAGACCAGACGACAGGAGATAGAATTCGTATACCTTTCTCGGAGAAGATTGTTACCTTATCAGGATAGATTGATGGGTTCTTTGGATTCTAGAACTAGTGTGGAAGGTTGGCAAGAGAGTTGGACCCAGTAGTACCCTACCCGTGCTTGAGGTAGCAGTGATCTTGGAAGTACTAAGAGCTGGAAGGATTATTGATCATGGCCTAGAATAGTCTAAGGAGATGCATAGCTCGATGCTGGAAACTAGTGGTTGCATGTTATAGCAATATCAGAAATGATATTATGGACTAGAGAAGATAAAATTTCAGGCTCTCAATTGGAAGATAATGATCTGGTTTCAAGAAATGTGCTTGAGTGATACCATTATTGTACTATGTGACTTGGAGAGATAAATAACGAAAAGAAGAAATTTGAGGAATGAAATTTTAGAGAAAATTTGAGAAGATAAATTATATTTTAGACAGGGAAGAATTTTTTTTTTCTTCCAGAGGATTAGTGTGGTAAACAGAACAGGAGAATTTATTTTGAGGATTAAGTCTGGACGATGACACCGTCCTAGCATGAGTTGATTGAGCCAATACCACGCGACACTAGATTGTCGACGTAATTACATTATTTATGGCCACCAGATTACCCTGGGTTGAGTTACTCCAGGGAGCCTGGGAGCATGGTGCCCATATACCTTAGGAGTATACAACGCATGAGGTGAACCAGTGTACCACCATATTATATCAGGGTTGAGGATGTGATTATAGATAATCTTCCAGGCCTGCCACCTGACAGAGAGATAGAGTTGTTATAGACTTGACTCCAAGAGCCGAGCCAGTTAATTTTCCGTCTTCAGACTAGCACCGATAGAGTTGGTTGAGTTGTGGGTCCGTCGTGGAGGATCTCTTAGACAAGGGTTTCGGTCGGGCTAGTGTTTCTCCATGGGGCAATATCCATCTTAATTATGTCGAAGAAAAACGGGACGATACAGTTGAATCAACTAAGTGGCGCATATGTATTTTGAAGATCGATCTCAGATCCAGCTATCATCAGATCTAGGTACGGAGAGAGGGCATTCCTAAGACGACTTTTTGGACATAGTATGGACACTATGAGTTTCTAGTCATGACGTTTGGTTTAACCAAGCGCCAGCAGTATTTGTGAGCCAAATGAACAATGTCTTCCACCAGTACTTGGATAAGTTCATGGTGGTATTTATAGACTACATCTTGATATATTCCAAGAGCCAGGAGGAGCCTGAGAGGCATCTCAGAATCGTATTGGAGACACTGAGACATGAGAGGCTGTACGCCAAACTCAGCAAATATGAGTTTTGCTTGGATAGAGTACCATTTCTGGGACACATAATCACCGGAGATGGACTATCAGTTGATCCGGAGAAGATAGCTGCAGTAGTGACCTGGCCTACCCCTATATCAGTTACAGAGGTTAGGAGTTTCCTCGGACTTGCCGGATATTACCGGAGGTTCGTGGAAAAATTTTCGAGGATAGCTGCGCCTATAACGCGACTGACGCATAAAGGCGAAGAGTTTATCTGGACCGACGAGTGTCAGGCGGCTTTCGATGAGCTGAAGAAGCGTCTGACATCAGCACCGATTTTGACACTACCCTCGGGATCAGGAGGATTTGTAGTATACAGCGATGTTTCAGGGAGCGGATTGGGATGTGTACTGATGCAACACGGCAAGGTGATAGCCTACGCATCGAGACAGTTGAGAGATCATGAGAAGAACTATCCGACGCACGACTTGGAGCTAGCTGCGGTGATATTTGCACTAAAGCTATGGAGGCATTACCTTTAGGGTGAGTGTGTTGAGATTTATACAGATCATAAAAGCCTGAAGTACATCTACACGCAGAAGGAGCTCAACAAGAGGCAGAGACGTTGGCTAGAGTTGATGACCGATTATGACATTGAGTTACAGTACCACCCTGGCAAGGCGAATGTCGTAGCAGATGCCTTAAGTAGGAAGCCCATGGCATACTTTTGATGACGCAGCGACAATTGCTAGAGGATCTCCAGGAGCTTGGGATAGAGATTGTAATGCCAGGCATGGATGGACAGATGGCCAGTCTCGAGGTTCAGTCCATATTTATTGAGAGGATCAAGGCAGCCTTGCCTACAGATACGAGATTTAGACGATTGCGAGAATGGACAGAGGCCGACATGCAAACAGGACTCAGGATTCATGGAGACAGAACGTTGAGGTGTGGAGATCGCCTATATGTTCCGAGCGACAAGCTACACCAAGAGTTGATGACCGACACACATAGCTTAATTTATTCTATTCATCCCGGGGGTACGAAGATGTACCGAGACTTGAGGCAACATTTCTGGTGGCATAGGATGAAGAGAGAGATTGCAAGATTCGTGGCAAAATATTTAGTTTGTCAGCAAGTCAAGGCTGAACATCAGAGGACTGCAGGATTATTGCAGCCGCTTCCCATATCCGAGTGAAAGTGGGAACACATTACCATGGACTTCGTCACAGGATTCTCGCGGAGCCCTAGCGGGAAGGATGCAGTTTGGGTTGTCGTAGACATACTCACCAAGTCTGCCCACTTTTTACCCTTCAGGGTTGGGTAATCTACGGAAGTCTTGGCAGACATGTACATGAGGGAGATTGTATGATTGCATGGAGTGCCAGTCAGTATCGTGTCTGACCGGGATACGAGGTTTACATCGTACTTTTGGAGGAGTATGCAAGAGAGTCTTGGTACCCGTCTTAAGTTCAGTACTTTGTACCACCCGCAGACAGATGGACAATCCGAGCGCACCATTCAGACGCTGGAGGACATATTGAGGGCATGTATGCTTGACTTCAGCGGTTCTTGGGAGGACCACTTGCACTTGGTCGAATTTTCCTACAACAATAGCTATCAGGCGAGTATTCAGATGGCTCCCTATGAGGCATTGTATGGTAGGAAATGTCGTTCCCCAGTATGTTGGAGCGATGTAGGCGAGAGGCAGATTCTAGGGCCAGAGTTGATCGTCCATACAGTGGAGAAGGTAAAGAAGATCCAGGGGCATCTACGAGCAGCACAGGATAGGCAGAAGCATTGGGCTAATGTGCATCGACGACCCTTAGAGTTCCAGGTGGGAGAACATGTGTTCCTGAAGATTTTACCTACCAGAGGAACCATCAGATTTGGAGGCAGAGGGAAGCTGAGTCTGAGGTACATCGGACCCTTCGATGTGCTAGAGCGCATCGAAGAAGTTGCTTACAAATTGGCCTTGCCACAGACACTGGAAGGAGTTTACGACGTCTTCCATGTATCTCAGTTGAGGAGATACATACCGGATCCGAATTATGTGCTTGACCACTCGGAGATCACCGTTGGTCCAAGCTTATCATACCAGGAGGAGCCGGTAGAGATCCTAGACCGAAGCGAGAAGGTACTGTGAGGCCAGACTATCCCCCTAGTTCGTGTCGCATGGAGGCATCATGCACCAGGTGAATCAACCTGGGAACGAGAGGACGATATTCGGCAACGTTTTCCCCATCTCTTCGAAGGCCTAGGTATATGATAGTATTATTTCATTCAACAGTTTTTCTATATGTCTGTTTTAATTTCGAGGACAAAATGCTCTATGGAGGGTATGTTGTAAACCCCCTCGACCAGAAATTAGGGTTAAATTATTTAATTAGCATGATTAGGGTTAATCTGATTTAATTATGATTAATATCTAGTATTATAAATACCTGTGAAATGATTGATTGTTTTAGGATACTACCTTAGCTGTTGCCCTAAAACAAATTCCACATATTTGGCCTAGATATGCTAACCTATCGTATTGAACCTAGAACAAACCCCGGGTACCGACTTTCGTGCCTAATTTTTGTCGCACAAAAGTCGTTACAAACGTCCGTGCACAAATTAATTAAATTGCGTAATTACGTTCGCTGCCCGTTCCAATTGACATTGAGACCCAACCTCAACCAGTTTTGACCAACCCAGATCGCGATATTATTGTACACTGAGCCTACTACACCAATGACCCTTGTCCAACCAAATTTAGACTCCCGATTTTTAATTAAATTAAATTAGAAATACCGTTACATTAATTAAGAATTAATTAATATGGTGACCTAACCTAAATTAAATTGGACCCAACTCCAACCCAAACCTACATCCACACCCACAAGTCCCATACAAAACACCAAACACCGTCATAGTCTAATGAGGAACACCAAACATGGTATTTGGTCACATTAAATCCCTAATTCTAATTAATTGTGCAAATACCAAATTGTCAAGGGCCTAATTGCAAAATTGTAATGAGGTGTCCCCCTCTCATTGGCCCAAACCATCATGGAGAAAAGAAATGGTCATGACCAATCATATGAATTTGGTTTCCCCCCTTTCCTATGTACTTACATCACTTTATGTAGGGACATCATGGCCGTACATTTTGAATAACTAAATCCTAGCCCTCCCCTCATCATGTAGAAGCTTCCCAACACCCCAACAAATTCCCACAGCCGGCCCTAACCCCTAGGTAGCCCCCCTCACTCTCTCTCCTACATATACCTACACTACAACTCATTAAAAGAGAAACCAAACCCTACAAATACCAAAACCCTTATTTCCTCCAACCATCAACCCGACCCCAACTCTCCACCCCGAGCCCGACGCCGGCTACCTGCCACCACCAGACGCCACCACACTAACCCGACATCTTCGTCGGACCGTCCCTCCACCTGCCACCACCGCCAACCACCCCTACGCCGCCGGCAGCCACCTCCCCAGCCGACCACACCGACTCGGGCCACACCATCCCGCACAGCACAGTAGACCGCCCTTCCTCTTCGTACTCTGCCACCACCGCACCTCCGGCCACCAAACTCTGCCGAGCCCTCCCCCAGCCAGTCCTCTTCCTCCCCGTGAGGTTTCAGCCGACGCTGCCACCACCTCGAGGAGTTATCGAGCCCGCAGCGCTGGAGCCGTGCTGAGCCGCTGCTGCTGCCGACCCTTCCCCGCGCGACGCCGGAGCGCCGTCCGGCCACCCCCGCCGGCGACAATCCACCACCAGACTCCCCTCGACCCGAGCGTCGATTAGGTATAATATTTTATGTATAACTATTAGTAATTATGCATGTATTTTAGGTTGCAAGCTGTTATATATATGGATCTCGTGTATTCAGTATTAAAATACGTATATTATATGTATTCTAAATGTATATATTATTTTCTGTATTCAATAGTATTTAAAAGTATATATATACTGTAAATACTTTCTGAGTGTAATGTATAAATATGGTATATATTTGTAAATGCCTAATTAATAATGTTATGTATATGTATACATAGTATATATATGAATACTTGATATAAATACTTTAAATACCATAAGTGTATATGTGTATATGTATATATATATATATATATGTGTATATATATATATATATATATATATATATATATACAAATAAATGTTTATTTTTGAAATATAAATAATGTATGTATGTATGTGTATTTTAATATATAAAGAATATTAAATATATAATACAAATTATGTTTAAATACATTTCTGGAAATTAAGTATATGTAATATATTTTATATATAAGTACTTATACGTATTAAGTATCTAGTATGTATATGCATATATATATATATATATATATATATATATATATATATATATATATATATATATATATAAATATATATGTGGGTATATATTCTTAATACACATTTCTTTATTTTTGTGTATAAATATATGTATAAATATGTACGTATTTTTGTGTATTTAAAAACATTAAAAAATAAAATGAGAGTATATAATTACGTATGTATTTTATGTAGTATATTTGTTCACATAAATATGGTAATATATGGGTCTATGTATTAAGTCATAAATATAGTAATGTGTGCTTATAAATATTACTAAATATATGTATATATTATGAGCAAAATTATTAAAGTATTACTAATTAATACGTAAGTACTATTTTTGTACTATTAAACATAGATATTTTTCTAAAATAATTAAATATGATATAGTGTATATGTATATATTAGTGTTAGCTATATATACATACAGCCCCGACCCTTGATATTTGTAGATACAAACAGTGTGTCTTAGTCGTACTTTTGTAGCGACTAATTTGGTCATTACTATATCCTATATAGGATTGCTGGACACTACTGCCGAGACATCAGGAGCAGGGCTTTGGATTTCGCAGCTACCCGGGGCAGGCAAGTATACCTTGCCTTGTTGTACTGTTTAAATTCAATTATTGTTGGTTACATATTTATTCATTATATAAATATGCGCGTCCGAGCAGACTCGGGTGCAGTCAACGAAGGCTTTGACGTTAGGAGTAGTATCTGACTTAGTGTCTAGTAGACCCACCTAAAGTTGTGAAGTTATTGATATAACTTCCCAGGCCTTGACACGTATCATTACACGTCACAGAGTGAGTTCATGTAGGGACGCGTGCCTCATGCGCGACTGGCCATCAGTATGAGCAACACGTGTAGCGGTTTGTAGCTCAGTTATTTATTTCATAGAGACTTGCATCATAGTATGAGATGTCTACGTCGTTTTTATGATTTGTACATCTACATTGGGCGGGAAAGACATCTAGTAGGCGTATGGGACACCCCACCTGATATATACTCAAGTTACCATGCTCTTCGGAGATGGGGATTACGGTATATATAGCGAGTTACCATGCTCTTATGAGATGGGGAGTTGCAACATATTTCGTGTTACCATGCTCTTATGAGATGGGAAGTTGCAACATATTTCGGGTTACCATGCTCTTCGGAGATGGGGAGTTACAACATATTTCGGGTTACCATGCTCTTCGGAGATGGGGAGTTGCAATATGTTTCAAGTTACCATGCTCTTAGGAGATGGGGATAGCATCAATGCCCTTAAACGGGGGCATATGTGGCATATACTAGCCAGTCCCGACGATTGGTGAATTACGTCAGCATATGTCTGAGCCTACACATTCCCATGCATACTACCAGGTCCTTAAATTGCATTCACTTAGATGGTTAGCACACCCCCCCTTTATTTACTCAATACTTACTTTATGGCATGTATTTTTTGTATCTTGTTACGTCCCTCTGAGGACCTGGTTCCCTTCCAGGTTGTTTGTGCAGTTGCAGGATACTTGAATCTGATAGAGTGTGGACATCATTGCAGGTATATTTACATTTCCAGCTATTTCAGTCTCGTATTACTTCTATTTTATTCTGCTTATATAGCCTAGTGTTTATAGACCTATATTATTCTTCTGGTCTATTCGAACGGATGTGTTATTGGGCTGCAGACTGATGATGCGTATCGTTCTTCCTTGAGATTACTTATCCTGGATTGAGATTTAGATATAGTTGTTGTATATTAGAAATAGATTATTACTTGGATCACTTGACCATGGACAGCGTAAGTGCACTTCGTCGGGTCCATTAAATTGGAAAGCCCTACGGAGTCGTACCAGCTGGCCATTGCCACGTATCTGGTCTCATAGATTTTGGGACTGGGGCGTGACAGCTTGCTAGCTGTATTTTCTCCTATTATGAAGCTGGACGTAGGTGGGCAGCTTGGTCGTGTCTTCGGGAATTGTGTTGGGTCTGAATCCCTAACACAATTCTTGAGCGTGGCCGCCAACGAAGTAAGGAGGGGGGCTTGAGTAATTTAAACAGGCCCAATTTTGTATCCTTCTGCCATTCATAATTTTCTTGTTCATCGGCCGAAGAAGCCGAAGAAGTGCCGTAGAAGAAGAAAAATATATCCATCAAATGAGAACCTGGCGTAATAGATTCCCATCGTGATCTTGCATATTAATGAAAAATCCTTTGTAAAATGGATTTCCATTATATATAATCATGATCTTGAATATTAATGAAAAATCCTTTGTAAAATGGATTTCTATCATATGTAATCATGATCAATAAACTTGTCTTCTTTTACGCATTATTGATTTGCCATATTTGTTGTGAGGAAGTCTGATAATACGTAGATTCAGCATGTCTGAGTAATTTTTTACGTTGACTCTGATAAACGCTTTTCCGATCATGACCCGACTTTTACGCGTAACGGCAGATGCGTAAAAATCTCTTTAGCATTAAGTTGTCTTGAAGATCCAACTGTTATGCTATTTTTGGACGAGGAGTCGCATAGAATTATGAACTGTCACTTCTCTAATATGAAGAGTTTCTGTTCAGAACATCATCTTCAAGAATGGCTTCCCAAAAATTCCTCGAAATAGGGCAAGAAATGTCCGCCGAACAGGCCATACTTGAACTTAGATGTAAATGATTCTGGCTAGACTTGGAATAAACTTCCAATGGCCCAAGAAGAAGAGTCATCTTCAATGCTGACATCTGTGTGTTTCAGGCACTTGGAATGTTTTGTAGCCAAAAAGGAGCATTTTCTGCGTAAACCCTTGTAATTGGCTTTCTCGAGTATAAGACCCAAATTGTCTAGATATACGCGTATCATGTCTTGTGTAATTTTAAGCTATGTAGAAAGTCATAGATCCATAACATCTATAGCTTCTGAGTGTACAATCGTAGACCTGTAGCTTCTGAGCGTAAAATCATAGATCTGTAGCTTCTGAGCGTAAAAGCTTCTGAGCGTAAGATCATAGATCTGTAGCTTCTGAGCGTAAAATTATAGGTCTGTAGCTTCTGAGCGTAAAACCATGGATCCTTGCTCTGCACGTAAAATCTGGATCCTTTACGCAGTATGACTGTCCGTCTTCCTTTTCAAATAATAGGCTGATATGGTCCCAAATCATAACCGACTATTAAAAATCGAATTTGGTTAGGGATTCGAAGAGTTATCTGAACTCTATAAATAGCCCAAGGTCTTTAGAGAAAAACCCTTCATCTGTTTCTGCAAAATCCTTTCTTTCTGAAAACTCTTTGTCTTCGTCTCTTTTCTGAGAACTTTGAGTTTCGCCATGGCACCAAAACAGGCCTCCATCTCTATGGAAAAAAAGTCGATTCCTTATCTCGCTCCTCTACTCAAGCATGAGCAACCCCTATTAGGCTGAGCGAGCCCCATTCTGAACGAAGTGCTCCACCGTCGAGCTGCGCTCCGGGCATCACAGGTAAAGACTTCGAGAGAAATAGAGAGCCTTTTGTACACGTTGTACGTGTATGCGCAACAATACGCCCATATTTCTAATGTGTCAGCGTAAAACTCTATATTTTGCAGTCTGGCGTAAGACTGTCAAAATTTGGCGTATACTACAAATTTTTGAGTTTTATGCGCTGGATGTAAATTCTAGCGTAAAAACTCAAATTTTGGCAGTCTGGCGTAAAAGCTCAGATTGTTAGGTCTTGGCGTATACTGCCAACTTTGAGTTTACGCACTAGAAATAGATTCCAACATAAGACTCAAGTTTTTGTAGTCTAGCGTAAAAGCTTAGACTGTTAGGCCTTGGCGTATACTGCAAGAGTGTAGCGTCTAGCGTAAAACTGACTTATTTTCTTGCTTCTTGTAGTGGACCTACAGATCCCTCCTTTGGCTGAAGTGATGGGCTCTGCTGCTGGAATGCTGAATTCTAATTACCTGGAGGACTTGTCCCATGTGACATTCCCCATATCTGGAAACGAGTATCCTCAAGAAAGGGGAACTCTGATCTCATCCCAAGGAGAACGAATGTTGTTGAGTATGATCGGTGGGGAGCCCCTGACATACATAGGTGGGACTGAATATAAGAAACCAGGTTTCTTATTTGGGGATGTTATCGATAAGCAGTCTCAGACCAAGCCCAAGAAGGAAGATTGGGTATTTTCTGCTGAGGGCATGATCATGTATCTGTCAAAGATGCCCAGAGATTACCCTATCTCTGCATTCTTCCATGCCACCCATCACAGAAAGATGGTATGGATTCTGACTCCCGATCTTCACGGCCAGCCGGGGAAGATCTTTTATAAGAAAGGATTAAATCGAGGAGCCTTTGTGAGCAGTCCTTCAGGCCCTGTTATGCCTTTCAGAGAATTACTGTCGGGCAGCGTCCCGAGTGAAGATACTTTACTGATCCAGCCAATTCAAATAGCGACTTTCTGTAACGACTTTATGTGGCAGGAAGGAATATACCCTAAGGTTAATCCTCACACCAGTGGATGGCTTAGCCCATAAAATCTTCGATGGGCCAGTTTAACTGCCTGGGCCCTGAAGCACTTCTAGACGGAGCAGGAAAGTATTGGTTTGTTTGCGGCTGTGAGTGCCACTAGTGTTGGGCTGCCTCTCAACCGCAACTTGTTCTTAGCTTTGATGGAACGATATAATTCGCTCACTGGGACTTTTGCCACTCCGCTAGGTGAGTTGGGCTTAGCCCTTTATGAGATGGCAGATATCTCAAAGCTGCCAATCGGAGACACTCCTTATGAAGAGTATGTTCCCACAAACAGGGAACTGAGGGATACAAACCCTCGGACAGTGGTAGTGTACCAGGAGCTGATGAGCCACTATCTTGTATGCACCACCTTCTACAAAGAGCCCTCTGATTTGGCCCATATCAACAAATGGGTATCCTATCTCTTCTTCCATCAGGCCAGAAATGCCAAGCAGGACAAGGTTGTAGATAGTAGAGATAAGCCTTTGAACCTGCTGAGTATGCTTAGTGCCAACACAGTCGATGATCTTATTAAAGATGCTGGGGCTTCATATTATGATCTCGATGAGAAGATAGGGGTTATCCTATAGGCACTAAAGCCTACAGTTACATGAGGCATTGTCGCAAGCCTCTATCAAGGGAAGCTCAACTGCCTGGCTTCCTCTCTGTCTGGCTACGCCGATGGGTAGTGCCAGGAATCGCGTCTGCGGATCACATTCATCGCAACACCTTATGGCCCGTAGTGTGTTTGGTATTTGGAGCAAGATTGGGCCTGCTTCCTGCCACGGTATGCAGGATACAAGCTGGCCTGAGGGCCATTACTGATAGGCTGCTGGCTGATGATACACAGCATAAAGGATATCCCAGAGTGGAATTACCATTCTTATATCTGATGGGATGGTTAATCCTTCACAATACCAGAGTGATGTCTCCCGGATCTGTCGGTGGTTCGGGCAATAACTTTCTGTTGAATTACAGGAATTCTTCTTGGAATGTGACTAGCGTCATAGACTGTCAGCTAGCACTAAATTTTGCTCATAGTTGGAAGTTCTTCTGCATCGTTCCTCCTATACATATCAATCAACAGGGGACGAAACTTTAGGATGCAGGTCAGGGGAAGACTATTCTTTCTCCTGAAGCCTTTTACTGGTTGGTTTGCATTAGACCTTCCCATCTACTGTACAGAAGTGAGGACCACTTCTACTTGGAGCCTTATCTGCCCAGCCGGTTCGCCAGGCAATTTGGGTACGACCAGTTGCACGTGGGGAATCCTACCACCAGCTTCAAGTTTAAAGGTGGACTTATTGATGGAGCTAGAGGATGGCGGTATTTCATTATGGGTTATACCAGAGCAACCTTTGTTGTGCCTGCGACTTCTCTCTCCATGGAGTTGTGCATTCTCCATTCGTACACGCAGTTTTATGCGTCCATCAATATCTTCCATTATGATTTTGATGTACATAGAAGTTTCAGGATGCCCTCCCATAGGTCCATTGGAAGAGAGAAGATACCATATGTTTCCTCTAATGAAGGTGATGAAATCACCGGTGCAGACGACTATTTGCTGATTGTACCGAGAGGCGTAATAGCTCCGCCAGCAGAGCCTCTCATAATCTCCAATAAACGAAAGGCTTCTACTCTGAAAGAGCCTTCCCCCACAAGAAGAAGCAGACTGTCAGAGGTCCTAAAAGGACTTCCACCAAGGGGGCTCTAGGAGTGAGCCTATTGTTTCCCCTGTTGAGGATGATTCTTTGATCAGGGGTCCTTCGCCTTTTAGAGAGGGAACCTCCATAGTTCCAGCTGACAGTGCTGGAGATTCTTTGCTCGCGATTGCTGCCGCTACCACCGTTGCTGGTAGTGCTTCGAGATCGCCTTCGAGGCCGAGCATAATAAGAATCAATATACCTTTATCCAGACAAATAATGGGCCTAGCCCCTCCTTCGTCTGTAAGTATCTCAAGCGAGATTCCACCTGATGAGCCTCGAGTGGATCTGGGTGACGACTAGGATGACTACCCTCAAACGTCAGTTGGTGCACCCTCTTCTCCAGGTATGAAAGCTTGTTTTGCATCATTAAGAAATAATTTAGCTATAAAGCTGCAGACGCAACATACATACCATCGGCCATGGGTAAATATTGCCTTCACGCTTTCTTCAGGAAAATTAACATCAAATTGATATTAACTTTCTCTTATCTTATTTTCAGGCGAAGACATCTCTGGGGAGGGCGGAGTTGACACAACTTCTGACTTTGTTGCGGATCCAGCTAATGAAACAGCGGTGCCCGATGTCGAAGAAGCATGCTTTGAAGCTGCCGATCTTTTATTGGCAAAATTCTCGGGTGTCATCCTGCCAGTAGCAGTTCAAATAACATCAAAGGAGGATGAGCCCATTATCTTGACTGTGCCTCCTTCGTTGAGTATGCCATCAACTTCAACCGTTGCTGGTGTCCCTTCTTTTGTCGCACCATCCATTGAAGCAACGACTGTGGCAACATCCTCTACAGTCATTCCAGAAAGGAGATTTACTGGTATTGCAACCACTCCCAGCGTACATTCGTTATTTGCTACGCTAGTTGAACAATACACTAGCATATTCTACGTCACTTTGAAAGAATTGATGTCTATGGTGCTGGAGAAGAATCTAAGCTTTGATGCTCTGAAGACGTCCTCTAAGCTCACTATAGCACCGATTAGAAATTTTAATAACGTTGAAAGAGCTGATGCGCTAGAGCAACTAGTTAATGGTTTTGAATAACCCATTAACGAATATTTATAACTATCCCAAGGCAGTATCAATGACTTGGTTCAGGCTGAGTACCACTCCCTAACTGCAGAACTTGCTCAGTAGATAGAATCTCTAAACAAATCCATCTGGGAACAGCAGCAAGAGATAGAGAAGGCAGTATTGGTGGAGAGTATTCCTCAGCTGGCTAAGTGCTGCACTGAATATGAAGGATATGAAGTGAGGGTTCGAGAATTAGAAGCTGAACTTGCTCAGACAAGGGAGAGGCTTCTCAAGACATCGGTAGCTCGTAATATATTTGAGGGCCAAGTGAACACAACTCAGCTGAACTTGGCACATGCGGGTGTCATCCACGCAAGTTTTATTGATTCTCTGTCCGAACTATCTCACTTGAGCAATGACGAGGCAAGGATGGAACGAGCTAACTCTAACATTTTAAACTCCAGGAATGAGAGGATGGCTGCTTTGCCGCAACAGATCCGCGATTTAACTGCTCCTCCCCAATGATGTACCTTTTTGCTTCTTCTGTAATTTGCTATTCCTAGAGATAATAAACATACTTCTTCTGTCTTTGTGGATCCATCATTTTAGAATATAAATAATAGTCTAGGATGAAAGTGATATCAGAGGTAATATGGACGTAATATACTTTCGGTAAGTTTCAGCTGGATATATCTATTCAGAGGTTATATGGACATGATAGAATATGCTCCAACTAAATTTGTATACAAAACACTATCAGAGGTAATATGACGTGATAGGTTTTGAAGTTTCAAATTAGTTAAACATATCTATTCAGAGGTCACAAGGACATGATAGAATATGATTCAACTAATCTTTGTATGTAGTGTCATTAGAATAAAATCTTCACCATACCCCTTTGAGCAAAGGAGATCAAGCATAGTACTTCTTCAAGAATTTGCCGTTGATAGAAGCCATTATCAAATATCTATTAGGCTTGGCTAATCTGTAAGCGCTATTTGAAAATGTGGTTTCAATCACATAAGGGCCCTCCCATTTGGGCTAGAACTTGTCCTTACTTTTGTGCGTAATGATCATTGGTCTCTTCACAGCTAAAACTAGCTCACCAACTTTGAACACTCTTTCCTTCACTTTTTGATTAAAAGCTCGGGAAATGCGTGCCTGGTAGAACTCGATGCGCTGTTGAGCTTAAAGACGTTTCTCGTCTAATCCTTCTAGCTCTTGAAGTCTTAAACGATTATTATTTTCCTGAGTCAGCTCATTAGCCACTGCTATCCTGAGTGATGGAATTTGAAATTCAATGGGGAGAACTGCTTCACACCCGTAAACTAACGAAAATAGGGTACAACCCGTTGGCGTTCGTACTATTATGCGGTATGCCTACAGATATTCTCCCAACTTCTCGTTCCAATCTCTTTTGTTTGAAGAGACAAACTTCTTCAAGAGTTTGATGATGGTTTTGTTGAAGGCTTCTGCCAAACCATTAGCAGCAGGATTGTATGCCGTTGAGGCCATATTCTGTATCCGATTCTTATCGCAAAATTGGTGAAACGCTTGGCTGATGAATTGAGGCCCGTTGTCATGAATTATCCTTCGGGGTATCCCAAAGCGATAAATTACATGGTGCTTGATAAAGCTGATCATGTTGGATGTCTTTACCTCAGTAAGAGGGATCGCCTTCGCCTATTTGGAGAAATAGTCAGTGATAGCCAATATGAACCGATGTCCTCTAGAAGACGAAGGATGAATAGGACCAATGATATCCATACCCCATGCTTCAAAGGGCCATGATGCAATAGTAGGATGTAAATACTCAGAAGGCTGTTGTATGAAATCCGCATGAACCTGACTGGCTTTGCATTGTCTTGCATATTTCACGGCATCTGCAATCATAGTAGGCCAGTAGTAACCTATCCTCCTGATACAATCCTGTAACTTAGGACCGGGTTGATATGCTCTACATACACCGTCATGAGCTTCTCGGATAACCCGCCTTGTATCATCATTAGAGAGACATCGTAACAATAGTCCATTGTATGTTCGGCGATATAGACTTTGTGAAGGAATATCAAAATAGAAACGTAATGATCGTGTCTTAATAGATACTGCTTCTTTAGGATCTTCTGGTAAGATTCCATATGACGCGAAGTCTATAAAGGGACTTCTCCAATCTCTCTTAGGAGGAGCCGTGTTTATAGCGTAGCTGTGTTCTATGTGAAAATTATTTTTCACACAGAATAAATCTCTGTTAAGAAGGATCACCGAATTCTGCCTTCTTATAGGAATAGCTAGATATGCAGCTAGACTGGCCAGAGCATCAGCTTACAAATTTTAAGATCGAGGCACATGCTCTAAAAAGAATCCTTTGAAAGACATGGCTATCTCGATCGTTGTTTGGTGATAAGGAATGAGGTCTGGATTGCGGATTCCATATATTCCTCTGACCTGATTGACGATCAACTGAGAATCACCAAAAGCTTCCAGGTATTCAATATCCAATTTCTTCGCAAATTGAAGCCCGATAAGTGAGCATTATACTCTGCCACATTATTAGAGCAGGGTTCGCTAAGAGAATATGCTCGTTAGATGACGAGTTCATCAGGAGTCACCAGAACAATTCCTACTCCTGAAACCACGTTTTCCTTGGGACCAGTTTTGGAAGTGCCATCAAAGAATATCTGCCATGTATCACCTTCCATTGCCGAATTATATTCTGCAACTTCGTCGGGAATGTCCTCATATAATGTGGAGGTTTTCGGAATTGGATGGGCAGCTAAGAAGTAAGCTAAGGCTTGACCTTTAATGGACTTCTGAGGGACGTACACCATATCATACGGTGTCAGTAACATCGCCCAAGTTGTGAGCCGGGAATTAAGAACACTCGGCTTATTCATCAATACCCGAAGATGATTGATTCTGGAGATGATATGAATAGTTTGGCCCGTCATGTAATGTCGCGTCTTCTGAATGGCAAACATTAGGGCCAAGCATTCTTTTTCTACTGGATTGTACCGATGTTCAGCTCCGACCATCATCCTTCTTAAATAGTAGATAGCTTGTTCATGACCCTCATTGTTCTTCAGTGCGAGAAGAGCCCCAAAAGAATGATCCATTGCTCGAACATACTGCAAAAATGGTCTTCCTATGACGGGAGGTACCAGAACTGGAGGATTAGTAAGATAGCAATTAATATCATTAAACGCTTGCTGACAGGCTTCGTCCCATACGAATGACACACCTTTCTTCATTAGACGAGAAAAATGTTGACATCTTTCGGAGAGGTTGGATATGAATCTCCTGATGTAATCTAGACGACCTTGAAATCCCCTGAGTTCTCTCAGATTACGGGGCGGTCGCATTTCTAGGATAGCTTTTACTTTATCAGGGTCAACTTGAATGCCTTTAGCGGTAATGACAAATCCCAGAAATTTGCCACTGGATACACCAAGAAAGGACTTTGTGGGGTTCATTTTGAGTTGATGTTGGCGCATCAACTCGAATACTGTCTTCAAGTCTTGGATGTTGTTATCCTTGAGGCGTCTTTTGACAGCAATATCGTCCACGTAATATTCTACTGTTTTGCGCAGATGCTCATGGAATATGTTACTCATAGCTCGTTGATACGTAGCCCCAGCATTCTTTAATCTAAAAGGCATAACCGTATAGCAATATACCCCCAGTGGTGTACGAAAAGTAGTATGCTTTTCATCTTCAGGATTTATCTTAATTTGATTATATCCTAAAAATTCGTCCATGAAAGACATGCGCTCAAAACCGTACGTATTATCGATCATGATGTCTATTATAGGAAGAGGGAACTCATCTTTAGGGCATGCCGCATTTAGATCTCGAAAGTCGATGCAAACACGCACTTTCCCATTTTTCTTCATAATTGGGACAACTTTAGCGACCCAATCAGGATGTTGTTCTTCCCGGATGAACCCACATGATCTCCCCACGCTTAGTAGTTAGGGGCACTAAGTCATGATTTTGACCCCTGGTAGGAGGGAGATTAACAATGTTCATCATTGCCCGTGGAATAGGTACCACACCATCCGGGACTTCTTGAGGGGGCAGATTGCCAAATTGGAGCGAGATCATGTTTGCAGTGACCGTCTTCTCGTTGTTACGCAGAGTGATGACCTTGGCGTCGATCAGCTCCTGGATTTTCCTTTTCAGTACATATCATGCCTTTGTGGGGTGATGTATGTATCTGTGGAAAATGTAGTACTTTGGATTATTTGTACTGTCGACTTCATTTGGACGCTTTACCTCGGGGAGAGTAAGCTTGCCACTTCTGACTAGACAATCGAATATGCTCTGAATATCGTCATCGTCAAAAGAATATTATTCTTTAGGCCTGGAAGTCCCAAGATTCGTTTGCGTAGTCACTGGAGTATGTTGCCTGGACGTGTTGATCGCCAGAGCTTCCTTTCCTTTGGAACTACGAGTATGGTCATTATTAGAGGATGATCGCTTCCCTCGGTCAGAGGTAGAGATCATGATTTCGTTGTCACGAGCCTTCCGACTGTTGTCTTCAGCGGCTACCACTGATATGATAAACGAGGGCCAATCATGGAACTGATATGGTCCCGTGAATACTGAGATCAGCGAGAGAAGGTTGTTCATGCAAATGTCCACCAAGGCAGAATCTGGAACTCCGGGAGGCATATGCAAAGTAGTCTGACAAAAACGTTCAATAAAAGTACGAACATTTTCTTTCTCCTTCTGCTTTACTTCGATGATTGATGAACATGTCTGTTTGTGGTATTAAACAAAAGAACGAAATATATATAATACGAGGTTTGAACGAAACCAGCCTTCTTTGGTTTACAAACAAACTTGTACAATATGATCCTATACGAGGATGTAGGAGTATAATTTATTTAATCTGGGTAGATGATTGCTATAGGTGTCTGATCTGCAGTCGATCACTTTAGCCCTTGGACTACATGATGGTGAAGAAGTGCCGTGGAAGACGGAAAGCAGCTTCGTAGGTGGCGAAAGAGGATGGATGCACGATGCCAATATCGTCGATCGCTACTCTTTGCCTGAGCTCTGGATGCTTCTCTCTCTCTCTCTCAAAGACTCTTCGATCTCTCCTCAATCTCCAATGTTTCGACCCATGGTTCGATCTCCTTGGAGGTTCGACCTTGTTCAATCTTCTTTCAAAGTTTTGACCTTGTTCGATTTTTAAGTCTTGACCTGTTCCTCTATTTATAGAGATCTCTATTTATAGAGTTTTGGTGACAGTGACCAGTCAATCGGTGTGGAAATCGAGTAGTGGAAAGTACATCACCCTTTTACACAACGGTTAAAATAACCAAAGCCTGCGTATAGATGACCTTTTGAATGAGCGTGTGACGCGGGTCCAACTAAGGGACAAAATGCGTATAATCGCTACGAAGTGTCACGACCCGCACCCGGGGTAAGGGTACTAGTCGGAAACAACGCCCAGCCTACGCCGCAGAATCGGCGGTAGAACGCTGTCTAGAAAGTCTATCTAATATAATAAACCACCAAAAGATAGTGTACTCAATCACAGAACTAAGATAGAATGAACACGGATCAGATAAGAATAGAATATTCATCAACTCATGAGTTTAAAATAATACATCAATGAGTCTGAAGAGTAACAAAAATAAGCTGGAGACAAATCTAGTACAAAAGAATACTATCATTATACAAGCTACACTCCAGGGTCAACTGTCTCAGTTGGGATAAGTCCCTCTTGAGCCAGGGTCTCCGAATCTAAACCCACAACATCCTGGGGTCCATAATAGGTAGGATACTCCTCAGTGTCATCTGGAAAAATATATCCAGTCAGGAAAGGAGCAGAGTACATCTCTAACAGCAGTTCTAATCCATGATAAAAACTATGTAACAGTAAATAGCTGTGGATAAACAAGATGCACAAAATAGATACAAGAGATATATAGACATTAAGGAAATACTGGAAAGAAATACAATAATGAACAATATGCCAATGAAACAATAATACTAATGACTAAGTGTGTGAGTACTAGCTTAACATGTGATCAGCTTGGGCAAGATACAATGCGGCCTGGATAATCATACGTGCGATGCATGATCAACACTATTCGCTTACCAATACTTTATTCAATAGGGATTTGATCACATATCTATACTAATACTCCCCACCCCCAACTGGTATAATAGATCCAACCACGGTATGCTATGGCACTAGATTCCCCAAGAAGATAGCTAGTCTCCCCGAGAATCTGTGTCTGTACATGTACAAGATAACCAATGAAACAATACTTGCACCATATACACCATATACCAAGGAATAACATCTCATGACGAGATCCGGATATACCAATCCGTGTAACCATAGTGTCGAGAGAAATATGTAAATCTACACTAGATACAACGAACATAGAGGATATCATAAATGAGAAACTATCAGAGAATGTACTCGCTTGAAATCCAAAGAACAGTCTCACAGATGTCCGACTCGGTGCCTCGAAGACCTAGATATGGAATACCACATTAATACAAGGTCCCGGAAAGAGAACAAGTCAAACTAGTCAACTCCTAGGTCAATAAATAAATTCTAAGTCAAAAGTCAACTATGGTCAACTCTAAAGTCAAACATGGTCAAACCAAGGTCAACCTCACAAGAAAACTATATAAAATAATATAGAAATAAAATACAACAATTTAGGAATCAAAATTAGATCCCAAAAGATACTCACACAAAGTATACTAATAATACAAATAATACATACTCTAATATAATATATAAACAACCAATATTTATACAAGTAAAATAATATATTATTACAAATATTATACCTCACAAAACACATATATATACACATATATATATATATATACAATAATAATCACAATACATATATATAAATAAATAATTATATACTTATATATATATGCACATATAAACTTATAATTAAACACCAATAGTTACAACACATGCACTTATTAATGTTCATATTTTACATAGCTAGAAGCACACCTAAAATATATACATTAATATACAAATAATTACATAATAATTATAAATAATATAATTACACAACTAAACACATAAATATATTTTATAAAACATTTATATATAATTTATACTATTAACATAAGTACATATATAATTACATGTAAGAAAGCTACATATTATATTTGTACATCATATTAGCACACACACAAATATATAGATCTATGCTACAATAATTACTATAATAAATACACAAAATAAATATATAATATCTATATATATTTACTAATTATAATTGAAGAATTTAAACCATACATAATTAGATCTATTCAAAAATCCACACAATTGGAGAGTATCACACCGTATCCCACTAGATCTAGGATACGGATGTGACACGAGTCCAACACACAACCAATTGCACCCCGAAGGATACAAACAAATTACAAATAATATTTATGAATAAATCAAAGTGTCAAAAGTAGATCTATGTGTCTGTGTCAAAATACGACATGTTCAAAGCCCCGTGTCGGAGGAAAAACCCCCAAAATGACACGTATCACCAAATAGTTGGGATACGAACCACATGTACCAAATTATGGACACGAAACTAGCCCCAAACATATAAGCTCATGTCCAATTGATCTATAGGATCAATTGATACACACAACAAAATGTAAATTCGGAATTCCAACAAAATTAACACAAAAAGCACCATAACTTTCTCCATGGGTCTCCTATGAACACAAAACAAAGTCCTATGGGTAGTACATACATATAGGTTGATTTTACATGATTAAATCTCAGATTTAGAAGCAATTTAAATGGGAAAATCTGAATTATACCTATTGGGAGATGGATTCCCAATGAAACCTCCAATTGAGAAGAACTTGCTTCCAAATTGTAGATCCTTGCTCCTCTTTGAAGATCCTTGCTTCCTTCTTCTAGATCCTTGCTTCCTCCTTCTCTAATGGTGAATTGGGAAGAATTTAGAATGAATTTAGTAGGGAATTGGAATGGGAATGGAGGGAATTTGGGAGTGGGAAATTCTAGATCTAGATTTGGAATGAGAATGAGAGGAGAGAGAAATTTCCCCCCTCTTTTAATAGGCCGGCCTTGCCCCTCTCCCAAGCAATTATAAAATATTCAATGTACCCCTTGGGGCCTCTCATGAAGAAATAATTAAGGAAGGAAGCTTCTAGTCTAATCACTTAATTAATTTAATCCATCTCCTTAACTATGGGCTTTCTAAATGGGCCAAATCTAACTATTTAATTCATGTTGGTCCATGGATCCAAACTACACTAGTTGGGTCCACTAAAATAAGCCAAAAATAATTAAATAATATCTAACAACAAAAAATTATTTACCATGCACAATATTTATTTAAATAGGAAATTACTAAAATACATTTTTTTCTTAAAATGTGGTAGTGACAAGTCTACCCTCCTTAAAATAATTTCGTCCTCAAAATTTAAAGATGAAAACTACCCCCAGAAAATCACAGAACAGAACGAAAGAATCACAAATAACTAATGAACAAAACATAACAATGAACAGAACATAGCTAGAGAATAACATACCTCAAGGTACAAACAAATATGGATAACGCTCTCGCATGTCATCCTCTCTCTCCCAGGTAGACTCCCCCGGAGAGTGATACCTCCATGCGACGCGTACCAAAGGAATAGTCTGGTTCCTCAGCACCTTCTGTCTCCGATCCAGAATCTCAACTGGCTGCTCTGGATAGCTAAGAGTAGGGCCCACCTCTATCTCCGAGTGATCCAATACATGACTAGGATCTGCCACGTATCGTCTCAACTGCGACACATGAAACACGTTGTGCACTCCCTCTAATGCAGGTGGCAAGTCTAGTCTATAAGCAACTGCACCGACCCTCTCTAGAATAGTGAAAGGTCCGATGAATCGCGGACTAAGCTTTTCGCCTCCACCGAAGCGAATCGTGCCTCGTGTCGGAGAAATCCTCAAAAATACCAAACCACCCACCTAGAACAAAATACTATCTTAAGAACTTAATCTATAACAAACAAGAACAAGCACAAACAAAATCTAAACTATACCTCGAACTCCAATGGTCTCCGATGGCTATCGGCCCAATGTCGTTGTCTGTCCTGCGCCACTCGAAGTCTGTCTCTGATCAACTGAATCTTCTCTGCTGCATCCACAATAATCTCTGGCCCAAGCAAAACTCTCTCTCTAACATCGTCCCAAGACAAAGGAGTACGACACCTCCGACCATATAGAGCTTCAAAAGGTGACATCTCTATACTGGCCTGGTAACTGTTGTTGTAAGCAAACTCTACCAAATAGAGATGGTCCTCCCAAGAACCCCCAAAATCTAGTACACAAGTGCGCAACATATCCTCGAGAGTCTGGATAGTCCTCTCTGAATGCCCATCTGTCTGGGGATGATATGCAGTAATGAACCTGAGCTGAGTGCCCAAACTCTCCTGCAAACTCCTCCAGAAATGAGAAGTAAAACGACTATCTCGATCTGAGACTATGCTGACGGAAACTCCATGTATCCAAACGATCTGCCTCACATACATCTCTGCCAGCTTCTCCGTAGACAAACCCACTTTGAAAGGCAAAAAGTGGGCCGACTTGGTCAATCTATCAACAATGACCCAAATCGCGTCTTTCCCTCCTGGAGATCGTGGAAGTCCGGACACAAAATCCATAGTAATATGTTCCCACTTCCACTCTGGAATGGGTAATAGCTGAAGTAACCCTCCTGGCCTCTGCCTCTCGGCTTTCACCTGCTGGCACACTAAGCATCTGGATACAAACTGTGCCACTTCCCTCTTCATGCCATACCACCACACACTCTCTCGCATATCCCGATACATCTTGTTAGCACCTGGATGTATGGAATACTAAGAGCGATGCGCTTCCTGTAACACCTCCTCGCGCAACGCCCCACTAGGCACACACAATCTAACTCCATGCCTCAAGGATCCATCCTCTGCAATAGTGAAATCATCCTCCAATCCTGCTCTCACCTGAGCTCTGATACTCCTCAAAGATACATCATCATACTGTGCTGCCTTGATCCTGTCCATCAAATCTGAGTGTATCTGCAATCCCCACATCTGCATAGCACACCCAGGAACAATCACCTCAATGCCCAAGCTCTCCAAGTCCTCCAACATGTATCGATCCTGCGTCAAGAACATAGCTACCGGATACCTGCTCAAAGCATCGGCAACTACATTGGCTTTCCCAGGATGATATTGCAAAGAGATATCAAAATCCTTCATCAATTCCAACCACCGACGCTGCCTCATGTTCAACTCCTTCTGCGTGAAAACGTACTTCAAGCTTTTGTGGTCTGTGAAGATCTCCACACGCTCTCCGTACAAATAATGTTTCCACAACTTCAGGGTGAATATGACAGCTGCCAACTCCAAATCATGGGTAGGATAGTTCTTTTCATGAGGACGCAATTGCCTGGATGCATAGGCAATCACTTTCCCATGCTGCTGAAGAACACAACCTAAACCCTTCCCCGATGCATCACTATAAATAGTGAAACCTCCGGACCCTGATGGCAACGTCAAAATAGGAGCAGACGTCAACCTCTTCTTCAACTCCTCAAAAGCAACCTGACAATCCTCCGTCCAAACAAACTCCACATCCTTCCTTGTGAGTCTGGTCATCGGCTCGGCAAGCCTCGAAAAATTTTGCACAAACTTTCTGTAATAGCCTACCAATCCCAAGAAACTCCTGATCTCTGCTACTGAACTCGGAGTCTTCCAAGATTCCACTGCTGAAATCTTCTTCGGATCCACTGAAATACCATCACCAGTCACAACATGCCCCAAGAATTCTACCTTGTCTAAGAAAAACTCACATTTGGACAACTTTCCATACAACTTCTCCTTCCTCAGCACATCCAACACAATCCTCAAATGCTCCTCATGCTCCTCCGGTGTCCTCGAGTATATGAGTATGTCGTCGATAAATACCACCACGAACTTGTCAAGGTACTGGTGGAACACCTTGTTCATCAAGTTCAAAAATACCGCCGGTGCATTAGTCAAACCAAATGGCATCACCATAAACTCGAACTGACCATACCGAGTTCTAAAAGCAGTCTTCGGTATGTCCTCCGGCTTCACCTTCACTTGATGGTAGCCTGATCTCAAATCTATCTTAGAAAACACCTTCGCAACACTCAACTGATCAAACAGATCATCAATCCGTGGCAAAAGATACTTATTCTTGATAGTGAGATTATTCAAAGCCCTATAATCAATGCACATGCGCACCGATCCATCCTTCTTCGGTACAAACAATACCGGGGCTCCCCATGGTGAAGAACTCGATCTGATAAACCCCTTATCCTGCAATTTGTCCACATACTTCTTCAACTCGACCAGCTCGCTGTTGTATACTCTATAGACATGCTGTGAAATTGGTTCTGCACCTGGCACCAAGTCTATAGAAAATTCAATATCTTGATCTGGTGGCAATCCTGGCAATTCTTCAGGAAACACATCCAAGAATTCTGCTATCAACGGATGCGGCAACTCCTTGTCTTCCACCATAGCTCCACAAATAATGCCTTCTCCCTGCTCCGCAGCTCCTCTAGCAAACTCGAACTCTAGCTCTCCTGGCGGACCAAACAAAACTCCACCTCCTCTACAATCTATGCTAGCACGGTGCCTACTCAACCAATCCATCCCGAGTACAATGTCGTAGCTCGAAAGTGGCATTACAAGTAGACACGCACTCAACTCCCGGCCTCCCAGAGTAACTCTTTGATCCTTGCAAATATTATTAACCAGGATAATGCCTCCCCCGGTCATGATCTTGCAAGTCCTAAACAAAAGACTCAGCTACCAAACCATGCTTCAGAGCAAAAGAAACAGATACAAAACTATGGGAAGCACCACTATCAAATAAAGCTAAAGCTGGAATGGAATCAAGAAGAATAGAACCTGCGATGACATCTCCGGTGGGTTCCTCCTCTTCGACGGTCATAGCAAACGCTCGTCCCTGCCGAGCACCTTCCTGCTGTTGATGCTGGACAAAACGCTGCTGCTGTGTCGGAAGCGGTCCCCTCGGTTGTGCTGCAGGTGGTCCCGTCTGTGTCCTCGGAGCTGGAGCTGCTCCTTGAACTGCACGACGAGGACACTCCCTCGATTGATGCCCTTCAGTACCACAATACAAACAAACTCCTAGCCTCCTACTGCAAACTTCCCAGATGTGGCCGGGCTTCTTGCAGAAGTTGCATGGAGCTTGCTGTATCTGTCTCTGCTGCTGAGGTGCCTGGTGAAAAGGCGCTCTAGCTGGAGTCTGGTTCTACTGTGGCTGCTGGAAAGGTCTGGACTGGAAATGAGGACGTTTGGCAGATACTGCACTACCGTTGGCCCCCAGAAAAGAATTACGGTCTCTCTTGGTCTTCAAACCCAGATCCCGCTCAACCTTGCGTGCCTCCGCAAGTATCTCCGAGTATGTCTCATAAAGAGACGAAATGAGGATCAATATGGCACAAGATATAAGACATTAAGGAAAGGACATTTTAAGGGATCAAGTATCAATGTCAAAGGAGAATAGTTGAATCAAAAGAATTTTCCTAGATGTGATTGAGTATCTCAGCCTATATCCTATATCCTATTGCAGGCTCGTAGTAGTACAACTAAGTTGTCGCACTACCACGATATCACATACTTGTGAAGCTAGACCTGCATGGGCCACCACCAAAAACGTGTCACGACCCGCACCCGGGGTAAGGGTACTAGTCGGAAACAATGCCCAGCCTACGCCGCAGAATCGGCGGTAGAACGCTGTCTAGAAAGTCTATCTAATATAATGAACCACCAAAAGATAGTGTACTCAATCACAGAACTAAGATAGAATAAACACGGATCAGATAAGAATAGAATATTCATCAACTCATGAGTTTAAAATAATACATCAATGAGTCTGAAGAGTAACAAAAATAAGCTGGAGATAAATCCAGTACAAAAGAATACTATCATACTACAAGCTACACTCCAGGGTCAACTGTCTCAGTTGGGATAAGTCCCTCTTGAGCCAGGGTCTCCGAATCTAAATCCACAACATCCTGGGGTCCATAATAGGTAGGATACTCCTCAGTGTCATCTGGAAAAATATATCCAGTCAGGAAAGGAGCAAAGTACATCTCTAACAGCAGTTCTAATCCATGATAAAAACTATGTAACAGTAAATAGCTGTGGATAAACAAGATGCACAAAATAGATACAAGAGATATATAGACAATAAGGAAATACTGGAAATAAATACAATAATGAACAATATGCCAATGAAATAATAATACTAATGACTAAGTGTGTGAGTACTACCTTAACATGTGATCGGCTTGGGCAAGATACAATGCGGCCTGGCTAATCATACGTGCAGTGCATGATCAACACTATTCGCTTACCAATACTTTATTCAATAGGGATTTGATCACATATCTATACTAATACTCCCCACCCCCAACTGGTATAATAGATCCAACCACGGTATGCTATGGCACTAGATTCCCCAAGAAGATAGCTAGTCTCCCCGAGAATCGGTGTCTGTACATGTACAAGATAACCAATAAAATAATACTTGCACCATATACACCATATAGCAAGGAATAATATCTCATGACGAGATCCGGATATACCAATCCGTGTAACCATAGTGTCGAGAGAAACATGTAAATCTACACTAGATACAACGAACATAGAGGATATCATAAATGAGAAACTATCAGAGAATGTACTCGCCTGAAATCCAAAGAACAGTCTCACAGATGTCTGACTCGGTGCCTCGAAGACCTAGATATGGAATACCACATTAATACAAGGTCCCGGAAAGAGAACAAGTCAAACTAGTCAACTCCTAGGTCAATAAATAAATTCTAAGTCAAAAGTCAACTATGGTCAACTCTAAAGTCAAACATGGTCAAACCAAGGTCAACCTCACAATAAAACTATATAAAATAATATAGAAATAAAATACAACAATTTAGGAATCAAAATTAGATCCCAAAAGATACTCACACAAAGTATACTAATAATACAAATAATACATACTCTAATATAATATATAAACAACCAATATTTATACAAATAAAATAATATATTATTACAAATATTATACCTCACAAAACACATATATATACACATATATATATATACAATAATAATCACAATACATATATATAAATAAATAAATATATACTTATATATATATGCACATATAAACTTATAATTAAACACCAATAGTTACAACACATGCACATATTAATGTTCATATTTTACATGGCTAGAAGCACACCTAAAATATATACATTAATATACAAATAATTACATAATAATTATAAATAATATAATTACACAATTAAACACATAAATATATTTTATAAAACATTTATATATAATTTATACTATTAACATAAGTACATATATAATTACATGCAAGAAAGCTACATATTATATTTGTACATCATATTAGCACACACAAAAATATATAGATCTATGCTACAATAATTACTATAATAAATACACAAAATAAATATATAATATCTATATATATTTAGTAATTATAATTGAAGAATTTAAACCATACATAATTAGATCTATTCAAAAATCCATACAATTGGAGAGTATCACACCGTATCCCACTAGATCTAGGATACGCATGTGACACGAGTCTAACACACAACCAATTGCACCCCAAAGGATACAAACAAATCACAAATAATATTTATGAATAAATCAAAGTGTCAAAAGTAGATCTATGTGTCCGTGTCAAAATACGACATGTTCAAAGCCCCGTGTCGGAGAGAAAACCCCCAAAATGACACGTATCACCAAATAGTTGGGATACGAACCACATGTACCAAATTATGGACACGACACTAGCCCCAAACATATAAGCTCATGTCCAATTGATCTATAGGATCAATTGATACACACAACAAAATGTAAATTCGGAATTCCAACAAAATTAACACAAAAAGCACCATAACTTTCTCCATGGGTCTCCTATGAACACAAAACAAAGTCCTATAGGTAGTACATACATATAGGTTGATTTTACATGATTAAATCTCAGATTTAGAAGCTATTTAAATGGGAAAATCTGAATTATACCTATTGGGAGATGGATTCCCAATGAAACCTCCAATTTAGAAAAACTTGCTTCCAAATTGTAGATCCTTGCTCCTCTTTGTAGATCCTTGCTTCCTTCTTCTAGATCCTTGCTTCCTCCTTCTCTAATGGTGAATTGGGAAGAATTTGGAATGAATTTGGTAGGGAATTGGAATGGGAATGGAGGGAATTTGGGAGTGGGAAATTCTAGATCTAGATTTGGAATGAGAATGAGAGGAGAGAGAAATTTCTCCCATCTTTTAATAGGCCGGCCTTGACCCTCTCCCAAGCAATTGTAAAATGTCCAATGTACCTCTTGGGGCCTCTCATGAAGAAATAATTAAGGAAGGAAGCTTCTAGTCTAATCACTTAATTAATTTAATCCATCTCCTTAACTATGGGCTTTCTAAATGGGCCAAATCTAACTATTTAATTCATGTTGGTCCATGGATCCAAACTACACTAGTTGGGTCCACTAAAATAAGCCAAAAATAATTAAATAACATCCAACAACAAAAAATTATTTACCATGCACAATATTTATTTAAATAGGAAATTACTAAAATACCCTTTTTCCTAAAATATGGTAGTGACACGAAGATCACGGCGTAGAAGCCACGTAGATAGGTATCCCCTGTGTAGAAGAGGTTGGCGTAGAAGCCAATGTCTATCACCATGGCATAGAAGCCAAGTAGGCATAGAAGCCGAGTAGGCATAGAAGCCTGAGGGCATAGAAGCCGAATAAGCACAGAAGGCCGAATGAGCATAGAAGCCGAACGAGCATAGAAGCTGAATGGGCGTAGAAGCCGAGCGGGCACAGAAGCTGAATGGGCGTAGAAGCCGCTGCGTAACGTGCCAGAATGGTCGTAGAGGCCGAGCAGTCACAAAAGCTGAATGGGCATAGAAGCCGAGGTGATGTGGACGTCTTTTGCCAAAATCACGGCTCTTGGAGATATAATCAAATCTCTCGCATTAAATGCCGAGATCTGCCATCATCATTAATTGCAGAGGCGTGTTCTGAAGGCCTGCCACCATTCTAAGCATTAGGTGCAGAGACGTGCCTCGAGCCCTATACGAAGAGCAGCTTTTGACGTGGCAGTCTGTTTGTCTTCCGTGGAGCGTAAACAGTTCACGTTTTCCTGTGTAAAACAAGGCAGCGTATCCCCTTGTATGCATAAAAGCAGTCTCCGCTGAGGGGATGTCAGTAAACGATGGTTCGGTGATATTTAATCAAATCCTCTACATTAAATGCAGAGATCCACCATCATACTGTGGGGCGCGTCCCGAGTTATCTGCCATCTTTCCAGCCGTTGTCTGGGTAGCCGTGCAGCACTTTTTGTCAGGAGTCAGATGTCAGGTTCATTGTGTGACTTGACAGGTTCATTTCGGGGAAGACGAAGCGTTCCTCGTACGCTTTAACGCTGTTATAAAAGTGGATGAGTTTTACGCCATGGAGGCGATGAAGCACCCCGTCTACGCTGAAGCGGCCTGGACATACTGCATTTACGCGGATGGTCCCATCATATTTTACGCCGTGCTCAGCAAAAAAACTCCATTGCACTTTAGATGGCCTTGAGGTCCCCTGCTTACGCTGCCCTGTATCACCATGTTGCGTAGAGCTATCCAGCGTATTTTTTATGCTTCTACAAGACCCCCTTCAAAGCTTTCAAATTTCTTTGGAATTTGGAACGCTTTGAATGAAGCATGAACCGCTCCTCGTAACTTAAAACATTTCTGAATGGAGCGTTGAAATGGTCGATGCTGACTTTATGGCAAATTTATTGGGGACCGGTGTGACCTCTCTCCCCTATAAAAGGTCGAGGAGTTTAACCTGTTCTTCCCGCATTCCTTTCGCCACACAAGGATGATCGCCGGAGTCCGTCGGGTCGATCTGAGGAAGAAGAAGACCATGTTCTTCCAGCATATAAGGAGCCGAAAAAGATGGCGTCACCGAGCGTGAGATAATCGATTTGTTATCTTCTGGCATAAAGTCGTAGGATTGTGGCCTCTCGAGCATAAAAGCTACCGAGCACAAAGACACCCGGGCATAAAACCATATACTTATAGCTTGCGAGCGTGAAACCGTAGATCTGTTGCTGTCGAGCGTAGAAAACTCCTTAGCGTAAGAACTGCTAACCTGCTTTGCGCGAAAAAACTTTTCGAATTCGCTGACTGTCCGTCTTCTCTGAGTAATAGGCTGACGTAGGACCCAATCATAACCGAATATTTAATTAGGAGATTTGGTTCGGGGTCCGAGGAGTCCATCCGAACTCTATATATATCCTAACTTTTCTGAGAGAAAAAATTTTCATCCGTCTTCTGCGAAAGAAAGCCTCCGACTGTTCGAGCTCTTCTCCGAGTCTTCTCTGAGTCTTCAAAGTTCCCAGTAATGGCCTCTAAGCAATCCTCCTCCTCTAAAGGAAAGAAGATTGATTCCTCTTCTCGTTCTTCTGCCCAAGCAGGAGTGCCTCCAGTTGGACAGGGCGAACCCCATTCTGAGCTGAGCATCCCGTCGATGAGCAGTGCACCCGGCCTGATAAGTAGAGCTTTTGGGACGAATGAGAACGACTGAAAAATCCTTCGTACACGTTGAACGTGACCGAGCTAGGTCATCTTCTGTGCTGATAGCCTCTTTGAGGAAGATGATGCACGGAGACATTTTATCTTTTACGCCCATATTTCTAATGTGTCAGCGTAAAAACTCTAGATTTTCGCCGAAAACTTGGAGTATAGTGTATAATTTTGAACTTTTACGCTTGTGGATGAAAATTCTGGCGTAATAGCTCGAACCTTGGTAGTCTGACGTAAAGCACAAACAGTATACTGCCGACTTGAATTTTACGTTTCTGGATGGCCATTCCGGCGTAAACGATCAAGTTTGTACAGTCTTGGCGTAGAGCTCAGACCGTTGCCTCTTGGCATATGCTACGATAATTGTAACGTCTAGTATAAAACTGACGTGTTTTTCTCGCACCCTTGCAGTTAACTTGGGCGAGTCTCCGCTAGCCGAGGTGATGGATTCTGCCGCCGGGCTGCTGTACTCCAACTATCTGGAGGATCTGTCCCATGTGGTATTTCCTATCTCCGGGCTCCAATATCCCAAAGGAAGGGAAATCTTGATATCGGCTCAGGGCGAGCGAACGCTGCTGAGCATGATTAATGGAGAGCCCTTGACGTATGTAGACGGGGACCAATATATAAAGCTGGCCTTTCTCTTCGAGGACATGATTGATAAGCAGTCCCAGACCAAGCCAAAGAAAGAACTCTGGGTTTTCCCTGCCGGGAAGTTGGTCTTGAGTCTGCCCAAGATGCCGAGAGATTATCCCATCTCGGTATTCTTCCATGCTACACATCCAAGAAAGATGCCGTGGATGCTGACTCCCGATCTTCACGGTAGGCCGGGGAAGATCTTCTACCAGAAAGGATCTGGCCTATTTGTCAGCCGCCCTTCCGGTCATGTAACGTTGTTCAGGGGATTGTACCCGGGCAGTATCCCGAGTGAAGATAGCTTGGTGCTCCAGCCGGTGCAATTGCCGACCTTCTGCAATGATTTTATGGGGCGCGGAGGAGTATACCCCAAGGCGAATCCTCGATGTAACGGGTGGATGACCCCAACAAATCTTCAATGGGCTCGCTTAGTTGATTGGGCCCTGGAGCATTTTCGGATCGAGTTGGAGAACATCGGTCTGTTGGCAACTGTGAGTGCCACCAGCGTTGGGCTACCTCCTAACCCTAACCTGTTTTTGGCACTGATGGAGCGATACATTCCGCTCACCGGGACTTTTGCCACTCCGCTGGGGGAGTTGGGATTGGCCCTTCATGAGATGGCAGAGATCTCGAGACTGTCGATGGGGGATACTCCGTACGAAGAGTATGTTCCCATAAACCGGGAGTTGGGGGATTCAGACCCTCGGGTAGTGGAAGTGTATCAGGAGCTGATGTGCCACTACCTTGCTTTCACTGACTTCTATGCTGAGCCTTCAGATTTGGATCACACCAGTAAATGGACGTCCTACATCTTTTTTCACCGGGCTAGGGCTGCTCAGCCGGAGAAAGTCATGGAAGTCAAGGATGAGCCTGTGAATCCTCTGAGCGTGCTGACTGCTCAGGAAGTCGACGATTTCCTGGAGGATGCTCGGGCTCCGGATCAGATCCTCGTCGAAGGGATAGGAAAATATCCTGCAGGTACTAAGGCCTACAACTATCTGAGGCATTGCCGTAGGGCTCTATCCAAGGAAGCTCAACTGGCTGGCTTCCTCTCTATATGGCTGCGCCGGCTGGTGGTACCCGACATTGCATCTGCGGATCGTATTCACGGCAATATTTTGTGGCGTGCAGTACGTCTGGTGTTTGGGGCGAGACTGGGCTTGCTCTCTGCCATGGTGTGCCGCATATAAGCTGGCCTGAGGGCGATGACTGAGGCGCTGCTCGCTGATGAAGCTCGGCGTAAAAGCTTTCCCTGGGTGGAATTACCATACCTGTATTTGATGGGATGGTTAATTCTCCATAACCCCCGGGTGATGTCTTCCGGTTCCGGCAGTAGCTTGGGGGGTCGTTTCTTGCTGAATTACAAGAAATCCTCTTGGAATGTGCTCACAGTTTTAGACTGTCGGCGGGTGCTGTATTGCGGTCACAGCTGGAAGCTCCTTTACCGTGTCCCCTCTGTTCATCGCAACCAATCGGGGATTAGGCTTAAGGACTCAGGTAGAGATAGGATCACTCTTTCTCCTGAAGCCTTCAATTGGTTGGTCTGTATTAGACCTTCCCACCTGCTGTATAGAAGTGAAGATCACTGCTTCTTCGAAACCTACCTGCCTAGTCGGTTTGCCAGGCAGTTTGGGTATGAATAGTTGCATGTGGGCAACGCCGTCACCAGCTTCAGGTCCAGAGGTGGACTCATCGATGGAGCGAGGGGATGGCAATATTTTATCATGGGCTGCACCGGGGCAATTTTTATTGTGCCCTTCGTCACACCCTCTACGGAGCTGCGCATCCTGCATTCGTATGCCCAGTTCTATGTGGCAACGAACACCTCCCATCACGATTTTGATATGGGTGGAAGTTTTAGGGTGCCCTCTTCCAAGCCTGGGGGAAGGGCCCTCGATTTCTTCTGACGAGGGTGACGAGTCCGCTACTCCGGATGAGCCTCTCGTATCGGTACCGAGGGGTGAAATACATCCGCCTGCAGGGGCGTTGGTAGTCTCCGGGAAACGAAGGGCTTCTGCTCTGAAGGAGGCTTCCCCTTGTAAGAGGACGAAGAGGATGGTTGCTCGTCCTCTCCAGATTCCTGGCATTGAGGCTCCTGGAAGGGAGCCTGCTTCTCCCTATGTCGGGGATGATTCTTTAATTGGGGGTTCCTCGCCTTTTAGAGAGGAACCTTCTACAGTTTCGGCCGGTGGCGTCGGAGAATCTCAGCTGGAGGCTGCTACCGCTGCTACTGCTTCAGGTAGTGGAACAAAGTCGCCTTCGAGGCTGGATATAAGACTCCATATACCTTTATCCGGACCAGCATTGGGAAAGGCCCCTGCCGTGCCCGTCAGTGCTTCTAGCGAGATTCCAGTTGATGAGCCTCAAGTGGATCTTAGCGAAGACCTGTAAGAGTATTTGCCAGTGTCAGTTAGCAGGCCCTTGTCTCCAGGTATGACAGCTTGCCTAGCATCACTGTCGTCTTTTTGTGCCTCTTCTTTTAGGAAAATTAACATCATGTTTGATATTAACTTCCTCTTGTCTTCTTCTCAGGGGACGACATATTCGGGGAGGGCAATGCATATGCGCCCTTCGGCTTAGTGTCAGGTTCTGGCGCTGATACGGAGGCGCCTGATTTTGAAGAGGAAGCATCTTCGGGTGCCGGCTCGCCTGCCGACGAGGTTTCGATACCTCAAGAGGACGACCCTGTCGTTGCGACAATGCCTCCTTCCAGTATGCTGGTTACTTTATCTGGTGTTGGCGCTTCCTCTTTTGTCGCACCCCCTGTCGAGACAAGGACTATGGCCACGTCGATTGCGGTCGCCTCTGGAGCGCGGTTCGACAACATTGTAGCCACTCCCAGCGTGCATTCGGGCCTAGCTGCGCTGACCGAGCAATATACCGATATCTTCTACAACACTCTGAAAGCACTAATATCAATGGTGATGGAGAAGAATCTGAACTTTGAGTGCCTGAAGAGGTCCTCTCGATTTTCGGTAGAGGCGATCAGGGATCTTGGTGATACTGGTTTAGCTGATGCCCTGGCGGAGGTAGTTAATGGTTTGGAGCAACCCATTAACGAATACTCGCAGTTATCCCAAGGCAGTATTGACGATCTAGTCCAGGCTAGACACGACTCCTTGATTGCGCAACTTATTGAAAAGGTGGAAGACCTGAATAAAATCCTCCAGACAAATCAGCGGGAGATGGATGAAGAAAAAGTCGTCTTGGAGGAGGCTATTGCTCTTCAGATTAAGTGCAAGGCTGAGCATGACGGGAATATAGCGAGGGTCCTTAAACTGGAGACGAAGCTTGCTCAGGCAAGGAAATGGGCTTCTCAGTCGTCAGAAGGTCTCGATGTGGTGAATGGCCGACTGGTCATAGCAAAACAGAACTTGGCGAGGAAGGATGTCGCCCGCGCTGGTTTCCATCAAGCTAGAGCCGAGCTATCCCTCTTGATTAATGATGAGGCACGGCTGGAGCGGGCCCGAGCTGATGTCTTGGATTCCAAGAATGAGAAGATGGCCAGACTAGCGCAGCAGATTCGCGATTTGGCCGCTCCCTCTTCATGATGTACTTTTTCTTTTGCTTTTTTAATATACTTCTGCTCTTTTTTAGGGAATAATAAAGAGGCTTTTTATCTAACTTTGTGGACCCGTTATTTCTGAATGTAAATGACGGGTTTGGGTGAGAGTAATATCAGAGGTAGTATGGATGTGATAGTCTCTTGGTAAACCCCCTTTTTTTCAGGGCGTATCTATTCAGAGGTCATATGGACATGATAGAATACGGCCCAACTAGTTTTGTTTTGGAAGTAGTTTTGTCAGAATGAGATTTTCGCCTTTATTCTACTTGAGCAGAGGAGGTTAAGCATAGTACCTTTTCAAGAATTTGCCGTTGATAGGAGCCATTAGTAGGTCTCCATTAGGCTGGGCTAACCTGTAAGCGCCGTTTCAGAACGTTGTCTCGATCACTTAAGGGCCTTCCCATTTGGGCTGAAATTTGCCCTTGCTCCTGTGAGTGAGAATCATTGGCCTTCTTGCAGCTAAGACTAGCTCGCCAACTTTGAACACTCTTTCCTTTACTTTTTAATTTAAAAGCTCTGGAAATGCGCGCTTGATAGAACGCGATGCTCTGTTGAGCTTGAAGGCATTTATCGTCGAATCCTTCTAGCTCTTGAAGCCTTAAAAGGATATTCTTTTCCCGAGTTAACTCATTGGCGACTGCTATCCTGAGTGACGGGATTTGAATTTCGATGGAAAGAACTGGTTCGCTCCCGTAGACCAGTGAGAACGGGGTACAACCTGTCGGCGCTCAGACCATTGTGCGGTATGCCCAGAGACATTCTCCCAGCTTCTCGTTCCAATCTCTTTTGTTCGAAGAGACAAACTTCTTCAAGAGTTTGATAATGGTTTTGTTGAAGGCTTCCGTCAAACCATTAGCAGCTGGATAATACGTCGTAGAGGCGATATTTTGTATCCGATTTTTATCGCAAAATCGATGAAACACTTGGCTGATGAACTGAGGCCCATTGTCATAGATTATCCTTCGTGGAATCCCAAAGCGATAAATGACGTGATGCTTGATGAAGCTAATCACATTGGATATTTTTACCTCAGCGAGAGGGATCACCTCTGCCCATATGGAGAAGTAATCCATGGTGGCTAGTATGAACTGTGACCTCTGGAAGAAGACGGGTGAATAGGACCAATGATGTCCATACCCCATGCTTCGAAAGGCCAGGATGCAACCGTAGGATGTAGATGTTCAGACGGCTGGTGCATGAAGTCTGCATGGACCTGACAGGCCTTGCATCGTTTGGCATACTTGATTGCGTCTGCGATCATAGTGGGCCAGTAATAGCCCATTCTCCTGATACGATCCTGTAGCTTAGGACCGGGTTGATGCGCCCCGCATATGCCGTCGTGAGCTTCGCGGATGATCTGTTGTGCTTCGTCATTAGAGAGACATCTCAATAGCAGTCCGTCGTAGGTCCGGCGATATAGGCATTGTGAAGATGCATCAAAGTAGAAGCGTAATGATCGTCTTTTGACGGATGCTGCTTCTTTAGGGTCCTCCGACAAGATTCCGTATGCCACAAAATCTATAAAGGGACTTCTCCAATCTCTCGTAGGAGGATCAGTGTTCACAGCGTAACTGCATTCGATGTGAGCGTTGTTCTTCACGCAAAATAGGTCTCTGTTAAGAAGGATTACCGAATTCTGCCTTCTTATAGGAGTAGCTAAATCTGCAGCTAGACTGGCTAGGGCATCGGCTTCTACATTCTACGATCGAGGTACGTGCTCTAGGAAGAATCTCTTGAATGTCACGGCTATCTTGACCGTTGCTTGGTGATAGGGGATGAGGTCTGGATTCCGGACTTCATATATTCCCCTGACTTGATTGACGATAAGCAGAGAATCACCAAAAGCTTCCAAAGATTCGACTCCCAGCTCTTTAGCAACTTGGAGCCCGATTAGTAGAGCATTGTACTCTGCCACATTGTTGGAACATGGCTCGTTAAGAGAGTATGCTCGATAGATGACGAGTTTATCGGGAGTAACCAGGACAATTCCTACCCCTGAAACCATGTTTCCTTTGGGACCAGTCCTGGAGACGCCGTCGAAGAACAGTTGCCATGCGTCACTTTCCATTGCGGAACTACATTCTGCAACTTCGTCGGGAATGTCCTCGTATAATTTGGAGGCCTCCGGGATCGGATGAGCAGCTAGGAAGTCATCCAATGCTTGGCCTTTGATGGACTTCTGAGGGACGTACACCATGTCATATGGTGTCAATAACATCGCCCAAGTTGCGAGTCGGGAGTTAAGAACACTTGGCTTGTTCATTAGTACCCGAAGAGGATTGATCTTGGAGATGATGTGAATAGTCAGGCCGGTGACATAGTGCCGCGTCTTCTGGATAGCGAACATCAGAGCCAAACATTCTTTTTCCATCGGATTGTACCGGTGCTCAGCTCCGATCATCATTCTACTTAGATAGTAGATAGCCTATTGATGTCCCGTATCGTTCTTCTGTACGAGAAGAGCTCCCAGAGAATGGTCCATCGCTCGAACGTACAGGAAGAATGGTCTTCCTACGACGGGAGGCACCAGAACTGGCGGACTGGTGAGGTAGCGCTTGATATCCCCGAACGCTTGTTGACAGGCTTTATCCCATATGAAGGATACACCTTTCTTTATGAGGCGAGATAAAGGCTGGCATCTTCCAGAGAGCTTGGATATGAATCTCCGGATATAGGCCAGCCGACCTTGAAATCCCCTGAGTTCCCTCAGATTATGGGGTGGTCGCATTTTCAAGATGGCCTTGACTTTATCAGGGTCCACTTGAATGCCTTTGGCGGTAATGACGAATCCCAGAAATTTGCCACTAGATACACCCAGAAAGGACTTTATAGGATTTATTTTGAGTTGATGTTGGCGCATCAGCTCAAATACCGTCTTTAAGTCTTGGATGTGATTGACCCTGAGGCGGCTTTTGACAGCTATATCGTCTACGTAACATTCCACTGTCTTGCGTAAATGCTTGTGGAATATGTTACTCATAGCCTGTTGGTACGTATCTCCAGCGTTCTTCAACCCGAAGGGCATGACCGTATAGCAATATACCCCCAGTGGTGTCCGGAAGGCAGTATGCTTCTCGTCTTCAGGATGCATCTTGATTTGATTGTATCCTGAGAATCCGTCCATGAAAGACATACGTTCGAAATCGCAGGTATTGTCGATCATGACGTCTGTTATGGGAAAAGGAAACTCGTCCTTGGGGCAGGCTGTGTTCAGATCTCGGTAATCAATGCAGACTTGCACTTTCCCATTCTTCTTCATGACCGGGACAACATTGGCGACCCAGTCGGGATATTGTTCCTCCCGGATGAAACCACAGGCTATCAACTTCTTTACTTCAACTTCAATGGCGTCCATCATATCCGGGCAGAACCGGCGTTGGTGCTGCTTTACAGGCTTTGAATCGGGCAATATGTTAAGTTTATGAGTAGCCACCTTTGGATCAAGTCCTGGCATATCCTCATAATTTCACGCAAAGACGTCGATGTATTCTCTTATCAGTTGAATGACTTCTTCCCTTTCAGCTGGGGAAAGATTGTTACTGATAAATATCGGCTTTGGTAAAAGTTCATCCCCAACATTAATCTGGATAACTTCATCTTTGGTGGGAGGTTCTCTCTGCTCGAAGCAGAATTCCTACTGTGTATCCATTTGCTGAGCCCAAGTGTCGTTCTCGAATAGTTCGAATTCTTGTTCGTCTGATTCGAAGGGATTCGTCACAACCATATTTACTGGTAATGTTTGCTCGAAAGCACGAGTTGAGTTGGGAGGCGACGAGCCGTCTTGAAAAGGGGAAAAGGTGTCCTCATCTGACTTGGAAGTCGTAAGAGAGGTGGCATATCCTAACCCGAAACGAGTTTGTTGATAGTGGAGATTGCCGTGCGGCGGTATTCGTCTGCCTTTCCCATAGTTGAGACCTGGCTTCAGTTTTAAGTCATAACCCATATTTTGCATGATCTTTAAGGCTTGCGGGCTGTACCTGTGAAGTTGTATTTCACCAGCATCGTCATTGAAGGAATCTTCTCGTATAGTCGATTCGTTGCACGTTCGGCCGAAGACTATTGAATGCTGACTGCCACGGGCAGGCAGAACAATGAAAATAGAGTCCTCATGGGGTCCATATGTTGCGACGACATTAGATGATAATGCTACTTCCCATATGTATGGATGATAGGAATCTATAGCTTCCAAGAATTTTTGCGCTATAGGTTCTATAACGTCATGGGGAGAGAATTCCTGATTTGGAATCTGAGCGTCGATATACTGGAAAAGAGGATGTTTATTATCATTTGGAACTCCGTTCCTGGTTGCATTTACATCAGTCGGCTGCTTGTTGCGCCAAAGGTTGATGACCAAGGGTGGAGGCTTCTGGTTCAAAGTGATCACTAGAGGATCACCCCCTTTTCTTGACCCGGTTTTGTTCAGGTGGATAGCCATAGGCTCCATGGCTTTTGGACGAGTAGTTCGCCCTTTTACTCTGATTGACAGTGGTTGTTCGGCAGAGGGTCCTTCAGGCTCCCGGTGGGATTCCTTCTCTGCTTTGGCTGACACCTCCTTCGCGTAGTTTTGAGAGTACAACATGGCATCAGAATAGTAGGATTCTATTCCTTTGAATGGGTTTAGGTCAGCAACCTCCATTTGTACTGTTCCTTGGGCGTCTACATATTTAAGGGATTGATGTAGAGTTGAAGGAACGATATTGTGGTCGTGGATCCACGGTCTACCCAGCAAAATGTTATAGGATACCTCTGAATTAATGATATAGCATGTAGCCACCGATCTGAGGTTGCCAATCTGGATCCTTAGGCAAATTTTCCCCAACGGCTTACTTCTTCCGACATTAAAACCCACGATTGTAGTGGTGGTGTAAGCCAATTTGCTGGTAGAAATCCTCAGCGGTCTTAGCAGACTATGAGAAATGATGCTAATTGATGATCCTGAATCTATGTGGATCCGGTCGACCTCCATGGAACCAACGTATCCGGTGTAATAGAGAGGTCTGTCATGCCTGTTATGTTTTAACAGCATATCATCTTGTGTGAAAGTGATGTTCGGGACCACCTCCATCACACTGTGGCATTGAGGGCATGCCACTGGTTCCTCGTCAGGGGACTTGAGCTGGGTCAAGTATGCTTTCGCCTGTATCAGTGCTTCACTCAGGGCTAGACGAGTGTCTTGGGAGAGCCTGAGTAGCTCAAAGATGGACAACCTGGCTGGTGTATTAGCCAGTTGGGCCAGGATGTCGAAGTTGTATGGCTTCTCTAAACCTTTATTTTGAATGTTTTCACAGGTTTATCGAAGCGTACTTCTTTCTGCTTCTCCTTGTCCGCCGAAGTCAGTCTTGCAGGATCGGCCTGTGGTACGGCGGGATTTGTAGCTGAAACGTCTGCCGGTGCATCTTCCGGACTCGCTCCGTAGTCCTTGAGGTAAGCTTTCCCTGAACGGGTTGCGGCCAAAGCCTCGTCTTCGTCTGATGGCGAAGAAGTTGCAACCATATGGCATGGTTTGCATTTGGAGTTCTCCCTAGACTTAGCCTTAGCAGCATTAGTCTCTTTCTCGAGTTTCGATACTAAATCTGGATGAACCCACATGATCTCGCCCCGCCGGGTGGTTAAGGGTACCAGGTCATGATTTTGACCCCTAGCCGAAGGAAGATTGACGATGTTCATCATTGTCCGGGAAATAGGTGTCACACCGTCTGAGACTTCTTGGGGAGGCAGATTGCCAAATTGCAGGGAGATCATATTGGTCGTGACCGTCTTCTCGGTGTTATGCAGAGTGATAGCCTTAGCATCGATCAACCACTGGATCTTACTTTTCAGTATGTAACACGCCTTGGTCGGGTAGTGCACGTATTTGTGGAAGATGCAGTACTTGGGGTTGTTGGCACTGCCGGCTTCACTGGGCCGCTTCTCCTCCGGAAGGGTAATCTTGCCACTCTTGACGAGGCACTCGATTATACTCGAAATATCGTCGTCGTCGAAAGAGTATACTTCGACGGGCCTGAAAGTCCCAGGTTTCGTCTGCGTGGTTGCCGCAGTCTTTTGTCTGGACGTATTGATTGCCAGAGCTTATTTTCCTTTGAACCTACGAGGATGGTCGCCGTTGGGGGATGACCTTTTGCCTCTGTCGGAGGTAGAGATCATAATGCCATTGTCGCACGCCTTGCGACTGTTGTCATCGGCGGCCACTGCTGAGATGATGAACGAGGGCCAGTCGTGGAACAGATATGGTCCTGTGAACACCGAGACCACGGAAAGGAGATTTTTCCTGCAAATGTCCACCAACGCAGAGTTTGGAACTCCTGGAGGCATTTGTAGCGTGGCTTGAAGAAAACGTTCGATGAAGGTACGAACGCCCTCTTTTTCCCTCTGCTTGACTTCGATGAGAGAGGACATAGACATGTCCATTCCTCCCTCGTAGAATCGTGTGAAGAATAAAGCCTTGAAGTCTTCGAAGGAAGTAATGCAGTTGTCCGCCAGGCTGCGGTACCACTGGTAAGCCACTCCTGAGAGACAGCCCTTGAACACCCGGGTGAGGAGGGCATCATTCCCTTGTAGCAACACCGTCATCATACTGAAATAGTTTATGTACTGACTTGGCGATGTTTTTCCCTCGAACAGAGCCATAGTCTGAGGTTTGTATCTTGGAGGAAAAGGGACCTCTTTCCAGATAGCCGGGTAAGGCTGGTTGATTCCCAATTTCTTGAGCTGATCTTTGTGCTTCAAGGCATCGAATTGGGCTTTCAACTCCCGTATTGCTTGCATCGGATTTTTGGCCGGTAGTGAGGCCACGGATTGGTGTGGAGTCGGTTGTATCGTGACTCCCGCAGGAGGTAATGCATTCTCCGAGTGAGGAAGTGGAGGACCAGCTGACTCTTGATCTAGAGCAGGTTCTTGGACCGTGTTGGATGATGGCAAGTCCACCCCCACACGTATTTGTGCTGGCGGGACTGATGTTTGAGCCATAGCAGCCGCCTGTTGAGTTAGCATCATCTGGTGCATGTTCTCCATCATGGATTGCATTTGTTTCAGAGACGTCTCCAGTGTAGTGATGCGCTGTTCCTCGCTTCCTGACGGCGAAGCTTCCTCATGTTCATCTCCAATGGCGTATACTCCCATTTCCTTGGGCATCGTCGAAGGATGTGTATAGGTTACTGCAGAAGTCGACTCTATACTCTCAGTATTTGATTCGGGAGAATGGCGACCCCCTGCGTCGGAATCAGAGGCGTATGAAGTCCTTTGTTGTGACCTCGAACGAGTGTTCTGGAATACCCCATCTTCAGTGTCTCTGAGGAGTATGTTGAATCTTCTTCGGCTCGGAGTTCCAGAGGACGGACGTCTTGAGCCTGAGCTTCCTCCATGTATATGTGAAGCCATATTCACAGATGCATGCGTGGGCTCTTCTTCTAGGAAAGATGGAGAGTATCTCAGTCGGTCAAAAACTGGCCATTTTGCTTTAGAACAGCAGCAATTAATTATAATCCTGGGACCATCATAAGAGTGCTCGCTAGGAGGCGTAATAGCCATGCTGGAAGATTCCCTCTCCTTGCGTCTCTGGATTAGATATTTGCGCAGGTCAGGAGAAGTTGCAGAAGAAGAAGATGATGGCTTGTTCCTCCTGTTCACATTGGTAGGCGTGCGGATGATGGGGACCATAGTCTTCCTTGTGCCACTCGTATACAACAGATTGGCCATCTGGGTGGCGGATAATCTCCGAGGAGCGTGTCTTTCTGTCAATCGAGCCTTCTGTACGCTTAGGGACTTCGCCTGGCGTAATTTTGAGCTTCGCTCTGGTTGTCGTAAGGCTGAGAATGTCCTCAGGCGGCCATCAGCTTCTCACCTAATTTTGAGGGCAGGTAGATTGTTTCCTTGCTGGCGTGAATGCCGAGAAGTTAAGTAGCTCGCCGCTTGCATTCCCTTGCGGAGATCACGGGTGTCATCTGGTTCCCCGTAGAGGTCAGATGTTGTCTTACATGCGGAGCGTGCTTTGTACTTCCGATTTGGTGCTGAAGCATTATCAGAAGTTTTGTCTATTCCGCCACGGACGGGAGACTGGTTTCTACGCGTAGAGCGCAGTGGACACCTCTGCGTTAGCACTGAGGCTTTGCCCGAAGTTTTGTCTGTACCGCGCATAGCGGGTGACTGGTTTCTACGCGTAGAGCGCAATGGATACTTCTGGGTTAGCGCTGAGGCTTTGCCCAAAGTTTCGTCTGTACCGCGCATAGCGGGAGACTGGTTTTTACGTGCAGGGCACGGTGGATACTTCTGGGTTAGCGCTGAGGCTTTGCCCGATGTTTCATCTGTACCGTGCGTAGCGGAAGACTGGTTTTTACGTGCAGGGCACGGTGGATACTTCTGGGTTAGCGCTGAGGCTTTGCCCAAAGGTTCGTTTGTACCGCGCGTAGCGGGAGACTGAATTTTACGTACAGGACACGGAGGGAGCAATGCTACAACCTTATTAGTCAGAGAGATCGGAGAGATCGGAGAGTCCATAGGAATGGTAGAGGATGTCTTGGGCATCCAGACCTTGCGCAGCTTCCTGTTGTTTTGTACAGAGAGAGAGTGAGAGCTACCCCCCGTCCGAAGCATGTCTTCGTAGGCAGACTGGTCAAACTGGACGACCAGTGTCTTCTTCACGGATCCCACGGATACCGCATCGTATTGAGGAATCGCTTCCTCATCAGAAGAGAAAGATTTCCCAGCAGAGTCGCCATCTTGTTTGTGGTATTAAACGAAAGAACGAAATATATATAATATGATGTTTGCACGAAATCCGCCTTCTTTGGTTTACAAACAAACTTGTACAATTTGATCCTATACGAGGATGTAGGAATATAATTTATTTAATCTGGTTAAATGATTGCTATAGGTGTCTGATCTGCAGTTGATCACTTTAGCCCTTGGACAACACGATGGTGAAGAAGTGCCGTGGAAGACGGAAAGCAGCTTCGTAGGTAGCGAAAGAGGATGGATGCACGATGCCAATGTCGTCGATCGCTACTCTTTGCCTAAGCTTTGGATGCTTCTCTCTCTCTCTCTCTCAAAGACTCTTCGATCTCTCATCAATCTCCAATGTTTTGACCCGTGGTTCGATCTCCTTGGAGGTTCGATCTTGTTCGATCTTTTTTCAATGTTTCGACCTTGTTCGATTTTTTAAGTCTCGACCTGTTCCTCTGTTGATAGAGGTCTCTATTTATAGAGTTTTGGTGACAGTGACCACTCAATCAGTATGAAAACCGAGTAGTGGAAAGTACAGCACCCTTTTACACAACGGATAAAATAACCAAAGCTTGCGTATAGTTGACCTTTTGAATGAGTGTGTGACGCGGGTCCAACTAAGGGACAAAATTCGTATAATCGCTACGAAGATCACGGCGTAGAAGCCACGTAGGTAGGTATCCCCTGTGTAGAAGAGGTTGGCGTAGAAGCCAATGTCTGTCACCATGGCGTAGAATCCAAGTAGGCATAGAAGCCGAGTAGGCGTAGAAGCCTGAGGGCATAGAAGCCGAATAAGCATAGAAGGCCGAATGAGCATAGAAGTCGAACGAGCATAGAAGCTGAATGGGCGTAGAAGCCGAGCGGGCACAGAAGCTGAATGGGCGTAGAAGCCGCTGCGTAACGTGCCAGAGTGTTCATAGAGGCCGAGCAGTCACAAAAGCTGAATGGGCGTACAAACCGAGGTGATGTGGACGTCTTTAGCCGAAATCACGGCTTTTGGAGATATAATCAAATCTTTCGCATTAAATGCCGAGATCCGCCATCATCATTAATTGCAGAGACGTGTTTCGAAGGCCTGCCACCGTTCTGAGCATTAGGTGCAGAGACGTGCCTCGAGCCCTGTACGAAGAGCAGCTTTTGACGTGGCAGTCTATTTGTCTTCCGCGGAGCGTAAACAGTTCGCGTTTGCCTGTATAAAATAAGGCAGCGTATCCCCTTGTATGCGTAAAAGCAGTCTCCAATGAGGGAATATCAGTAATCGACGGTTCGGTGGTATTTAATCAAATCCTCTGCATTAAATACAGAGATCCGCCATCATACTGTGGGGCACGTTCCGAGTGGTCTGCCATCTTTTCAGCCGTCGTCTGAGTAGCCGTGCAGCAGTTTTTGTCAGGAGTCAGATGTCAGGTTCACTGCGTGACTTGACATGTTCATTTCGAGGAAGACGAAGCGTTCCTCATACGCTTTAATGCTGCTATAAAAGAGGATGAGTTTTACGCCATGGAGTCGATGAAGCACCCCGTCTACACTGAAGCGGCCTGGATATACTATATTTACGCGGATGGTCCCATCATATTTTATGCCGTGCTCAGCGGAAAAGCTCCGTTGCACTCTTGATGGCCTTGAGGTCCCCTACTTACGCTGCCCTGTATCACCATGTTGCGTAGAGCTATCTAGCGTATTTTTTATGCTTCTACAATATCCATTCCTTCTTCGTAGAATCGAGCGAAGAACAGAGTCTTGAAATCTTCAAAAAAAGTAATGCAGTTGTCCGCTATACTATGGTACCATTGATAGGCCACTCCAGACAGACAACCTTTAATCACTCGAGTGAGAAGGGCGTCATTCCCTTGTAATAACACCGTCATCATGCTGAAGTAATTCATATACTGGCTAGGTGATATTTTTCCCTCGAACAAAACCATAGCCTGTGGTTTGTATTTTGGTGGGAAAGGGATCTCGTCCCAAATAGCTGGGTATGGCTAGTTGATTCCCAACTTCTTGAGCTGATCCTTATACTTTAAGGAATCAAATTGGGCTTTTAATTCCCGAACTGCCTGTATCGGATCTTCAGTTGGGAAAGGGACAGCGGAGAGGTGGGAGATCGGTTGCATTATAACTCCCACAGGAGGTAATACATTCTCCGGGTTAAGGAGTTGAGGAGCAGCTGATTCTTAATTTTGAATAGGCTCCTGGCTTGCATTGGATGGTGGCATGTCTACCCCCACACGTATTTGAGTCGGAGGAACAGGTGCTTGAGCTACCACAGCTGTATGTTGAGTCACCATCATTTGGTGCATACTCTCCATCATGGTATGCATCTCTTTAAGCGATGCTTCCAATACAGTGATACGTTGTTCAGTACTTCCTGACGGGGAAGCTTCTTCATGTTCATCTCCAACGGCATAAACTCCCATTTCTCTTGATGCCACCGAGGGATTAGTATAGATTTCTGTAGAGATCGAGTCTATACTTTCAGCATCAGATTCAGAAAGCTGGCTACCCCCAGCGTCGGAATCAGAAAAATATGAATCCGATTGTCGTGACCTCGAGCGGGTGTTTCGAAAAACACCTACTTCAATATTCTCAAGGAGTCTGTATAAATCTCCTTTGGCTCGGAGTTCTAGAGGGATGACGTCTTGAACTTGACCTTCCTCTAGGAATGTGCGAAGCCATGTTTACCGACGCGAATGTCGGTTCTTCTTCCTGTAAGGACAAAGAGTAGTTCAACCAGTCGAAAACTGACCGTTTTGCCTTAGAACAACAGTAGTTAATTACAACCTTATGACTATTACAACAATGCTCCCTAGAGGGTGTAATAGACATATTAGAAGATCCCCTGTCTTTGTATTTTTGGATCAAGAACACGCAAATAAAGGGGATTAACAGAAGAAGAGGGCTTACTATGCCTTTTTATATTAGTAGGGACGTAGAGATTGGGAACCATGACCCTTTCTCTGCCAAAACTATACAGCAGTTCGCCCATGTGAGTATCATACGATCCATCATCCGTCTGAGGAGCATATTTTCCCATGAAGCGGGTCATCTTTACGCGGACAGACTTATCTTGGCATAATTTGTAGTGTTGCCCAGGTTCGCATAAAATAGGGAAAGTCCTCAAACGGCCTCCAACGTCCAGCGTAATATGAAGAGTGGGCAACTTCTTCTCTTGGGGGCGTACAAGCCTAGAGGTTGGGAGATTCGCCACTCATTTTCCCTTGATGTGATCCAAGGGTCCATCTACCTCATCACAGACGGGAGATGTATATTTATGCGCAAGGCGCGTTCTAGACTTCTGGATTGGCACTGGGCATTGCTAGAATTTTTGCCTGCCACGTCACAGACGGGAGACAAATTTTTACGTGACAGGCGCATTCTAGACTTCTGGATTGGCACTGGGGCATTGCCAGAAGTTTTGTCTGCCATTTCACAAACGGGAGACAAATTTTTATGCTCAAGGCACGTTCTAGACTAGGAATGGACATTGTAGAAGCATGAAAAATACGCTAGATAGCTCTACGCAACATGGTGATACAGGGCAGCGTAAGTAGGGGACCTCAAGGCCATTGGCACTGAGCCGTTAACTAGGAATGGACATTGTGGAAGCATGAAAAATACGCTAGATAGCTCTATGCAACATGGTGATACAGGGCAGCGTAAGTAGGTGACCTCAAGGCCATCAAGAGTGCAATGGAGCTTTTCCGCTGAGCACGGCATAAAGACCTCAAGGCCATCAAGAGTGCAACGGAGCTTTTCCGCTGAGCACGGCATAAAATATGATGGGACCATCCGTGTAAATGCAGTATATCCAGGCCGCTTCAGTGTAGACGGGGTGCTTCATCGCCTCCATGGCGTAAAACTCATCCTCTTTCATAGCAGCATTAAAGCGTATGAGGAACACTTCGTCTTCCTCGAAATGAACATGTCAAGTCACGCAGTGAACCTGATATCTGACTCCTGACAAAAACTGCTGCACGGCTACTCAGACGACGGCTGAAAAGATGGCAGACATTTGAGGCTTGGACTGCCCCGATTTCAGTAGTATCTAAGGATATTTCTAGAGACTCTCAGTAAGGAGAAGCTTTATGGGAAGCTTTCAAAGTGCTAGTTCTTCCTTAAAAAGGTTGAATTCCTTAGTCATGTTATGATGGGAGAGGGGATCTTAGTTGATCCGTAGAAGATAAAGGCATTTGAGGCTTGGACTGCCCCGATTTCAATAGCAGCGGTCAGGAGTTTCCTTGGGCTGGCAGGTTACTATAGGAGGTTTGTTCAAAAAATTTCCGGAATTACAGAGCCGTTGACTAAGCTAACCCGAAAGGATATTGATTTTGTCTTGACAGATGAAAGACGAATTTTTCTGGAATTTTTCCACGTCACAGATGAAAGACAAATTTTTACGCACAGGGCGTGTTCTAGACTTCTGGATTGGCACTGGGGCATTGCCAAAAGCTTTGTCTGCCATGTCACAGACGGGAGACAAATTTTTACGCGCAAGGCGTATAGGTTGTGATGTCCCAACCTTGTTGATCAGAGGAGGAGAGCTTGTAGGAAGGGTAGAGGATGTCTGGACATCCATACTTTACGTAGCTTCCTGTTGTCCTGGACAGAGAGGGGATGAGAGCTACCCCCTACGCGAAGCATGTCTTCATAAGCAGATTGGTCAAATTGGACGACCAAAGTCTTCTTCATCGATCCGACGGATGCAACATCGTGTTGAGCAATGGCTTTCTCGTCAGATGAGAAAGTAGTCCCCAGCAGAGTCGCCATCTTGTGTTTGATGATAAACAAAAGAATGAAACTAGATTTATACGAAACTCTTTCTTTGTTTACAAACAAGAAAAAAGTAGTACAATTAATCATATACGAGGATGTTAAGTACAATAAAAATAATTCTGGGGAAAAATTGCTATAGGAGTCTGATCTGCAGTCAATCACTTTGTCCCCTTAGACCACAAGATGATGAAGAAGTGCTGTAGAAGAATAAGAAGCTTCAAATATTGCAGGAGGGATTGAATTCTCGTTGCCGAAGTTGTCAATCGACGCTCTCTGTCTGTGATCTCTGCTCCTTTTTTTCCCGATCTCATCTCCTGTGATCGAAGGTCTCTATTTATAGAGCTCAGTCACAGTAACTGTCCAGTCGACGTAGAAGCCAAACTGTGAAGAGAGTTGTACTCTTTACGCGGCGGTTATAGTAACTGCTACCCACGTTTGAATGATCTCCTGAATCCGCGTATAACGCGCATCCCATTATGAGGTAACGCGTATAACCGCTCCTCGAAGATCACGGCATGCAAGCCACGTAGGCAACTGCCCCTCGCGTAAAGATGGTTGGCATAAAAGCCTAATAACTGTCTTGTTGGCGTAAAAGCCAAATAGCTGTCTCGTTGGCGTAATAGCCAAATAGCTGTCTTGTTGGCGTAAAAGCCAAATAGCTGTCTTATTGGCGTAAAAACCAAATTATGCGTAAAGCTTGATACTGCCTGAATAATAGATAACCAGCGTAAAACTAGCCAATTATCCTTCCTGACTGAGGTCTTGAGCGTATTCTGGGCTAAATAGCCTTATCACGTACCTTTGCAAATATAGCCTGAGTTAGCGTATTTCGAGAAGATAGCATACGGCATACTCCTATAGTTGAAAATAACTAGGTTGGCGTAAAACGCAAGGATGGTGATGTGAGCGTATTAGTCACGGTTTTAGCTCTCTCAGTCATTAAAAATAGAACAAAATCTCGTGCATTAAATGTAGAGATCTGCCCCCATCTCGTGCATTAAATACAGAGATATACCTCGAGCTCTGTACGAGAGACAGCATTTGACGTGGCATCTAATTTCGTCTCATATTGAGCGTAAAGACTCACTTCTGCCCATGTAGAATAGGCAGCGTATTCTTTGAATGCGTAAAAATGACTTGTATCAAAGATATGTTAATAACCGACAGCCTGGGCCTCTGTGTAGAATCATCATTACAGCCGTCCTCTCGATCGTCATGTAGTACTCTTTGTTAGGAGTCAGGTTCATTGTTCTGTCTGACAGATTCATTCGAGGAATACGAAGAGTTCCTCGTATGACTTTACGTTGCATTAAAGACAAACGTATTTTAAGCCGTAGGGAGGTGTAGCAACCTTTTTGTGCCAAAACGGCCTTTGAGTGCTACTTTACGCGGGCTGTTCTGAAGCTATATTTTACGCCACACAGCGCTGAAGCTCTATTTTATGCGTATAGATCTGAAGTCATATTTTTATGCCATATAGCGCTGAAGCTCTATTTTATGCGGGCTTCATGTACGTTGGAGGTTTTACGCGTATAATTCCCCAACGTATTTTCATGCTTCTACACCAGCTCTGACTGAATCTTTAGTCCCCACATCTGTATCTCAACTCCAGGCACTATCACCTTAATACCTAAGTTCTTAAGATCTGCGAGCAAATAATAATTTGTCATCAAGTACATAGCTACCGGATACCTTCTTAAAGTATCGACAACTACGTTGGCCTTCCCTGGATGGTACTGTAATGATATGTCAAAGTCCTTCATTAACTCCAACTATCTCCTCTGCCTCATATTAAGCTCTTTTTGGGTAAATACGTACTTTAAGCTCTTATGGTCTGTAAAGATCTCCACACGCTCTCCTTACAAATAGTATTTTCATAACTTCAGAGCAAAGATGACCACTGCCAAATCCAAATTATGGGTAGGATAGTTCTTCATATGAAGACGTAATTACCTGGAAGCATAGGTAATCACCTTCCTATTCTGCTACAAGACACAACCCAAACCCTTCTCCGAAGTATCATTATAGATAGTGAATCCTCCTAACCCCGATGTCAACGTCAATATTGGAGCTGTCCTCAACCTCTTCTTCAGCTCATCGAAAGCGGTCTGAGACTCCTCTGTCAAGACAAAATCAATATCCTTTCGGGTTAGCCTAGTCAACGGCTCTGTAATTTTGGAAAAATTCTGAACAAACCTCCTATAGTAACCTGCCAGCCCAAGGAAACTCCTGACCGCTGCTACTGAAATCGGGGCAGTCCAAGCCTCAAATGCCGTTATCTTCTACGGATCAACTAAGATCCCCTCTCCCATCATAACATGACTAAGGAATTCAACCTTTTTAAGGAAGAACTAGCACTTTGAAAGCTTCCCATAAAGCTTCTCCTTACTGAGAGTCTCTAGAACTATCCTCAGATACTCCCTATGCTCCTCTGGGTTTTTTTGAATACACCAGGATATCATCAATGAACACCACCACAAACTTGTCCATATGCTGGTGGAACACCTTGTTCATCAGATTCAGGAACACCGCTGGGGCATTAGTCAACCCAAACGGCATCACCATGAACACAAACTATCCATACTGAGTCCAAAAAGATGTCCTCGGAATATTCTCCTTCTTTACTTTCACCAGGTGGTAGCTTGACCTTAGATCAATCCTGGAAAATACCTTTGCTCTGTTCAACTGATTTAAGAGATCATTAATCCTCGACAACGGGTATTTATTCTTGATGGTGAGGTTATTTAGAGCCCTGTAGTCGATACACATGCATACCGTCCCATCCATCTTCGGTACAAATAATACTAAAGTACCCCATGGTGAAGAACTGGATCTGATGAAGCCTTTATTCTGTAGCTCATCCACCTGCTTTGTCTACTCTGCCATCTCGCTGTTGTTAACCTTATAGACGTGCTGGGATATTGGCTTTGCGCCTGGCGCCAAATATATAGAGAACTCAATATCTCTGTCCGGAGGCAACCCTGACAACTCCTCTAGGAAAACATCCATAAACTCTACTATCAATAGATATGGCAATCCTTGTTTTTCCAGCAAGGCTCCATAGAAGACTCCCTTGCTCTGCTCCACTGCTTCTTTGGCAATCTCAAACTTTAGCTCTCCTGGCGGTCTGAATAACACCCTGCCTCCACTATAATCTATAATAGCATGATGCCTACTCAACCAATACATCTCGAGTATAATGTCATAGCTCGAAAGTGGTATTACGAGTAAGCACACGCTTAACTCCCAGCCTCCCAAGGTAACTCTCCAATCCTTGTAAACATCACTGACTAGGATGATGCCACCCACGGTCGTGATCTAGCAAGACCTAGCTAGAGATTTAACAATAATATAGTATCTAACGACAAAAGATACAAGCATAAAACTATGGGAAGTACCAGAATCAAATAAAGCAAGTGCTAGAATAGAATCAAGAAAGACGAAACCTGAAATCATATCACCGACTGGCTCGACCTCCTCGATTGTCAAGGTAAATGCTAGCCCCTACTGCACTCCTCTATGCTGCTGCTGAGCGAGCCTCTACTGCTGTGTCTATAAAGGCTGTCCTCTCTGCTGGCCCGCAGGTGGCCTCGCTGGTGCTCCCTGGGTTGGGGCTCCACACTGAGTTGTACGAGTGGATGCCATAAGATAGTATCTCAACTGGTGATCTGTTGTGCCATACAACAGATTCTTGCATAACCTCTTCCTGCAAATATCCCATCTGTGCCATGGCTTCTTACAGAAGGGGCAAATGATGGCCTACTGGGCCTATCACGGAGCTTGTTGCTGGCCCTATCTCTGTTGGAGCCGATGCGCCTGCTAGAAAGATGCACGACCCTAGGCCTAATACTAAAATGGCCTCTACTGTTGGATATGGGGCCTCTTGGCTGGACCAGTATGACTTCTCATTCCAAAAGCATCTTTACACTACAAGAAAAAGCGGGATTAGCGACCTATTTTAGCGACGTTAAAATAAACATCTTTAATTATTTATAAATTAGTGACTCATTATAAAAACGTCGCTAGACGTCGCTAAATGGCGACATTTAGCGACGTTTAGCGACTTTTATTAAGATTTTAAAAGATAAGTCGCTATAAGTTCAATTAAGGTCGCTAAACGTCGACATTTAGCGACGTTTAGCGACGTATATAGCGACGTTTATATTAAAAATATTTAACAACATTTTTAGCGACGTCCTCGACGTCGCTAAAATTTAATTTAGCGACATCTTTATTAGACGTCACTAAACGTCGCTAAAATTTGGTTAATTAGGGCTTGGTTTCGTTTTTCCCCATCTGTCAAAATTTTAAAAAGAAAAAAAATGTCCCCCACCCCCCCCGCTCTGTCGACCGCCTCTCCACCGCGGCTACTCCTACATCCCCCTCCTTCTCCTCGAGCTCTAGGTAAACCCTAACTCTCTCACTCTCTCTCTCACCCTCACTCTCTCTCTCTCACAGAACATATGCGACACTGACACAATCACGACACACACACACACAGACAGTGACACAGACACAGACACGGCACACACACACACACTGACACAGACACTGTTAAGGACCTAGGGTTAGGGTTAGGGCCGACTGGCCCTAGTCGACGAGCGATGGTGAACAATTTTGAGGTCAATTTCATCACAAATACTGAGCTACTTATGTATGAAAATGGAGGCCATAAAAAATAACGGCAAAAGAATATAGGACAGACACATAACTTTTATTTTGGCATAAAATTGAGCGTTAAAATAAACACTACCAACTAGCAAAAACACTAGGAATTACCAAAAAGTTTAGATATATTCCTAAAAAAAATTATTACGATAATGGCGAGTAAGGGAAACAAGACTGCTTACTTGAGCGAAGTCGGGCAATAGAAATTTCCTGCAATTCACGTCTTATGCACAACCATTCTCCAAGCAAAGCCATTAAAGCTAAACCACTGAGATTTACTACCCACCAAGTAAAAGAAGATGGAGTGCCCCCCATATATGATGCATACAAAGAGATGAATAATGTAGAGGGTCGCAGAAAAGTCCAAGCACTTCTTAGCTCTCTCGATCAAATAAAGCATGTAAACAGCCCTGGTCAAGCATAGAAGACATGTTAAAGGTTTGAGTTATTTTAACCAATATTCATAATGTTTGAGTAGTTCCTAAATATTAACCAAGGAAAAGATGATGAGAGTAACAAATAAGTAATAACATCATGGATATAACACAAACAGGATAATATCTGATATCTACATCATGATAAATTTCATAAGAAAGACATCCTCATACTATAGTATATTTTTGTGTACAGATTTCAGAAGTAGCAGACACTATTCAGTGGTCGAATCTCTCTCAAAAGTGTTAAAATTATAAAGTACCATCTCCTTTAAAATCATTAGAAATAAAAATTTCCCTTGGTTTAAATTATCAAGTACCATCTCCTTGTTTTCTTCTCTGGAAACAAAAATTTCCCATGGTAAAAAAGCTTATAAATTATTGGAAAGAACTAAAATTAAAGTCTATGTTGCACGAGTACAGTACAAGTATGGATGCAAGCACAGATACGATGTGTACATCTCTATATACTAACAAATTCCCTATGGCTCCATCACTTGTCATCACATATGAAGAGACCCATAAATTTTCTATAGGGAAATACATTCATCTCTATGACACCTCAAGCCAATAGAAATAGAGTGTACTAGTGCACATGGATGCACATGAAATGTATGAATCAATTCCTATATATATATAGTAGGATAGATTACATTATGTCATGCTCTTGAAAGGAGACTATGCTTGTCATTATGGCATTTAATGTACAAGAATGTGTCAAAAGTGAAACTTAGTATGAATAATTATGCAAGAAAAAGGTACAAAACCTTTTCTTATATCATCTTTGTATCTTTACATTCCCACATATATACATATACAACTACATTCCAGTTTAACATTTACTAAATGTTCCTCGTTAATGAAGATTTTAATTAGAGTTTTCGAAGATTCCTTAAATCCAACTAAAGTTCCAAATCTTGTCCAATACTAAATAACTCAAATTAGAACTAAAGAAAATAAATAAAAGTAATTCTACGCTCGACAATAACTCAAAGCTTCATCATTACTTTTGTGCTTAAAAATATCTTTTCCAAGAGCTTGCATTTTACATATTAAGCCAACAAAATCATAAAAGTGCCACTATACGCCATAGTTGTGGGCTTATTTTTGCAACTAGTTGATACACTGTAAAGGCGACTATTGATTGATGTGAGAAACTACCAGTAAATATTTTTGTTCACAACCTATGTTTTAGAAGGGGTGAGGCGCACTCGATGTCACTACCACTTTTCCAGATAGGGGCATTTGGGTAATTTTACTATTTTGATTAATTATTTGTTTAATTAATCTGCTGAGTTTTTAAAACTATTTATTTGTTGTAAGTGATATTTGATTTTAGGTCAAACCCTAGAACGCATTAGGACAAACCCTAATGACTAAACCCTAATTTGAAAACCCAATTCTAGTGAAACCCTAGAATTCTAATTTTAGGGTGGAACCTCAAACCCTAGAAGGCCTAAACCTGAGTTAATTGGTTCAACATGACCTAACATAGGGGGGTTTAACCTAAACTATGCATTAGAAACCCTAACTTGGTTTTAATATAAAAGGGAACCCTCTCTTCCTTCATGTAGAAAGGAGAAACCCTAGCCTCCATCAAGGAAACCAATTCCCCACCTCCAGATTTCGGAATCTAATCCTAGGGATTCCATCTTCCTCTTTCAAAGCAAGGAGAACAAGGAGCTTGGGTCAAGGAACCTTGGGGAAGAAGAACTTTCATAGGGAAACTATCTCCCTATAGGTAAAACCCTATTTTTATCCATTTTTATTCTGATTTTCTGTTGTAGTCGGCCTCTAGGAACCCCTGTGCTGTGTAGATCTCAAATTCTAGGGATTCTACATGAAAACCTAGGTCGAATTAGGTTTTGGTGTTCCAACGAGGGTTTTCCCCAAATTCGTGGACCCTAGATCATTTAGGGTTTGCATATAGCCTGATTACATCTCCTACATTTAGTCTAGATCTCGATTTTAGGGTTGATTTGGGGGCATATTACTGTTCAGTAGGTATTTGGGAGTTTACTGTGAAATCGGGTTCTGTGGAGTAACTATGCAGCGTTTTGAGATTTCTTGTGTGCACAGTCAGAATTGGGAAGTTCTGTGCAGTGGGTGTCTGCCATAGAGCTTAATATCTGTGTGCCTAGGGAGTAGCAGTAGCAGGGGAGGAGCATCATGGGTTGTCTGTGAGTGTTGATGAGCGCCAAGGTAAATACCATTGTATACTATAGGGGTTTGTATGATGTGTAGGACTATATCCTAGAATGTAGTATCAGGGATAGGTGTATATGTGTCCTAGGCAAGTATCATGTCCACTGATACTAGAGTGCATCATGGACTTGAGTATCATATATGAAATACCAAGTGTGGAAGGATATGATTAAGTGTTGTTTCCAGTTTTGCTCGGTGCAGAGAAAGACTAACAACAGGTATGGGGGGTACTTGGGTGCAGGCTATTGACACTGTAGGTACATATGCTTAGAGGGACTACAACTAGTGGCATGTGGGTCAGAGATATTGGTATCAAAGTCAAGGGATAAGAAATCAAAGGTGGCAAGAAATAAAGGTAAGCCAGGCTAGCATCAGTTGGGGAGTAAGAAGATAAGTCACTGATGAAGTGTTAAGTTGTAAGTATCGGGCAATTATAGCAATTAATTATGCATTTTATCACTGCAGGCAGGACTGCTAAAGGAAGAAGTCGAGTGAGGGCTTGGGTTTAAGTATTTGGGCGTTGGGAGGAACTGTGTTAGTTGTTAAGAGGTATCATTGGTGTTCAGTTCACCTGGGTAGCAGGAGTCCCACTGGTAGATAGTTTGGGGTTGTGACAGATTTGTGATACTCGGATATCAGTGGGTGGAGGCAAGTATCAATTACAACTTGTAGTTGTTTAGGCAGGAGATTAGGTTTGGTTATTTTGATGAGTTTGGGTTAAGTATTGACAGTAAGATACCTGTAGACACTTGGGTTTCAGGTTTGAAGTAAGTATAATACTGATATACATTATATTAGTGCAGTGAAGAGTTTTATTGGACATTAATAGGCTGGAGTGTATTGCTGCATTAGGTTGCAGTAGCAAGAAATATCAGCTGCTATTAAAACCCAAGCAGTAGATTAGCAACAGTAGGCAAACATGACACTTGCAACATGGCAGAGGTACATGTATGGAGAATTACCTGGGTGCTAGTGTGAACTTGTACACTGTGTCTTGCGTGCAAGTAGATAGTTTGGTTAAGAATGTGTTATGAGAATGCAGTATTAGGACTGATATCATTATCAGTAGGATGGACATTGACTTATACCACAAGTATCAATCGTGTTGAAGGTCAGAGTGATAGATGAGTTGAGGAGTAGTGCTAAGGTGCATGGGTTTTGAGTCTAAGTTTGGCAAGGTAATAGCTAACGTATTAGAAGTTGGTGATGTTAGTCAGTGGGGCATGGAGTCAATTGGTATCCTAAGATATCATAGATGCTAGGTAAGGATTTGGTGCTAAGGTATTAACTTAATACCTATGTATAAGAGTTATATATACTAGAAGTAAACTAATATAAGCTAGGGTAATTTAGTATGAGCAATGATTAGTTAGTATAGGACTATTATTAACTAGTATACCTTGGTATGACCTAGAAGACCTAGTATAACAGGGTATCGACCTAGTTAATCTAGTATAGACTTAGAAATGGTTTAGAAACACAACCCTTTAGCTAGTTACACATGTTTTTATTTAAAATCACTGTTTAACACTTATATTCCTTATGTAGGACTATTGGACTCCAGTTGAGCATTGTTCACTATTTCTTGCACCGGATACAGGCGAGTACATTCTCTGACAGTTTTTATTGTTGATTATTTCTATAATGCAGTTGTATTACATACTTGATTCCGACACTATGGATACACGGGTTAGCACCCTAGATCCCCATCATGAGGAGTCGTGATTGGAATCTATTGTGCTAGCTGGGGAATGGGGAACTATTAGTTGATTATGTGATCATATCCAAACCTTTACATGCATCATAGCTCACCCCACTTCTCACGTCGGGTGCGGCCTGACCATTTACATGCATCATAGCTGTTATATATGATTAGCCTGACCACTACATGCATCATAGCTAACTATATGGTTAGCCTGACCTACAAGAATCATAGCTAATCATATATAACCAGCCTGATCAAGTCCCAAGCCGATCACATAATAAACTGATAATTCAAATAATTAGCTAGATGTCTATTATTCAGATTTACTTATTCTAGCATTCACTGTCTATTGTTCATTGCTAGATGCTCTATTGCCTATTTCCATTTTCTCCAGTACTTTACATTTCCAGCATTTATTTCCATCTTGTATTTCTTACACTGTTATAGTCTTTGTCAATTTAATGAAACTGCTGTTAGTGCTTGTGCTTCGCTCCAATCCTGACTGGATAACATTTTTCAGAGGACCTGGAGGATCTTTGCCCCACTCATTACGGCCCAGGATTAGAGGGAGATTTCACTCCAGAAACCCCAGAGGAGTTGCCTAGCCTAGAGGAGAATGTACCTGGCTGTGCTTAGACTGTTTTTCTGCAATTATTGTTTTAGACCAAGACTGGGTTGTACTTATGATTTTGTGACTTTGTGAGGTCATCTAGACCCAGGATTTGAGTTGGATTTATTGTGGTTGGTTTTTATTAGAATTTTTCCCATTCTCATCATGCCGTTTATTTCTTATAGCTTGTGATTGAGTATATTTATAGAACTGTGGTTTATCATTGTCCTCCGTACGGAGTTGAGACTATTGACAGAATATTTTATATGTGGAGACCTAGACAGCGTTCTACCGCCGATGCTGCGACGTAGGCTGGACGTACCCACGACTCATGCCCAAATTCCGGGTGCGGGTCGTGACACGTTTTTAGTGGTGGCCCATGCAGGTCAGTCCTAGATTCGCATTAGAGCAATAGCGTAGTGGTGCTCGCTTAGAGTATTTCTACGAGCCTGTTTTAGGAAATAGGAATTAGGCCGAGGATATGCTCAATCACAATTAGGTATTTCTGATTCTTATAACACTACTCTTAATCATTTTTCCTTTAGAAATTACTGTCCTTCTTTGATGATATCGTGTCTATTGCCTTGATTAAATTCTTCGATCTGTCTTCAGGATGCCGCCGAGAACCAGATCCCGGAGGACCGGAGCAGCAGAGTCAGAGAGGTCTGCCACCTCTCGTCTTGCCGGACAGACATCCGCAGTACCTCCTACATCTCCAGTACATGTGGAAGTGTCTGCAGCATTCGGGAGTCCTCCACCACCTGTTCAGAGGGTCCCCATAGCTACGACGGCGCCTCCACCACCACCACCACCCCCACCACCAGTTCAGCATCCAGGAGGTGTGCCCGTCGATGGAGCACAGATGTTCGCTTTGATTCAGGGCATAGTCGATGCCCAGAGGATGTCGGCAGAAGCCCAGAGGGTGCAGGCTGAGGCACATCAGGCCCAGGCAGAGATGATGAGGGTGAACATGGAGAATGCTCATCAAGTGGCTCTCCAGGCTGTGGAGAGAGTCACTCAGCAGCAGCAGCGTCCTGATCAGCACCACCAGAGGCCGGGCACCATTGTGGATTTCAAGAGGATGATGCCTCAGGAGTTCAAGGGGACAGAAGGGATACTCTACGCCGATGATTGGCTAGAGGACATCAAGAGGAACTTGCGCTTGGCGCAGCTTCCGGAGGCTCTTTATATCGAGGCCGCCGGCAGCCAGATGTTCGACATCGCCTTGACGTAGTTTCGCACAGAGCCGAGACTCCTTGAAAGGGGACTCACTTGGGAAGCTTTCAAGGACCTCTTCAAAGAGAAGTTCTTTCCTGATGTTGCCCTGGGAGCTTTGGAGAGTCAGTTCCATGACTTAGTCCAGGGGAGCGCGTCCGTCGATGAGTATGCCGCAGAGTTTTCCCGTCTGAGCCGCTTCGCGCCATCGATGATTAGAGATCCAGGGGACAGGGCCCGGAAGTTCAGAAAGGGGCTGGCAAGGGAGATCAAGTCTTGCACGTCGGGACGTCGCACAGCTACCTACGAGGGCATATTGATGGATGCCCAAATAGCCGAGGACGACTTGGGCCTCAGGCCCAAGAGGGGACACGATGGTTCCGGAGGAGCAAACAGTAGTGCGGGACCGGGCAAGCGTCCACACTTTCAGCAGCAACAGTAGAGACCCTTTCAGCAGCAGCATCAGGCACCGGCCCGAGGGCAGGTCCAGCAGCAGCAACAGAGACAGACTCAGCCCGCCATCCAGTGTGCGTACTGCGGAAAGATGGGACATACTAGAGATATCTGCAGAAAGAGATTGGGCTCATGTCTGTCCTGCGGATCGACGATACACCAGCTGAGGGATTGCCCTACCATTCGTCCAGGTCAGGGTGGAACAGCCGCCCAGAGAGGAACAGACAGGGTACCTGCCGTACCAGGAGGCCAACAACAGAGGGCACCACTTCCACCACAACATCAGAAGTTTGCCCAGCACCAGCAGCAGAGAGGTGTACCCCAGGGGCGAGCGTACGCCATGGCAGTCGAGGAGATCGAGCCAGCAGGAGACTTGATCACAGGTTCGGTTCTTCTCGATTGTATTCCCGCTTTTACCTTATTCGACTCTGGCGCTTCCCATAGTTTTGTGTCTGTATCTTATGCACTTCGACATCATTTAGACACAGAACCATTAGCTAGGACTTGCATGATCATGACTGGTGGAGGTATTATCCTAGTCCGTGATCACTGCAAGGACCGGAGGGTGTCAGTAGGAGGCCGAGAGTTGAGTGTGAGCTTACTCGTCATGCCACTTCCGGGGTATAATATTGTACTCGGAATGGACTGGTTGAGTAGGCATCATGCTACTATAGATTGTTATCGAGGCAGAGTATTATTTAGACCACCAGGAGAGCTGGAGTTTGAGGTTTTCAGAGGAGCAGCGGAACAGAGGAGGAGCATATTTTGCGGAGCCAGGGCGGAAGAAGAAGAGTTGCCACATCCTCTGATAGCGGAATTCTTGGATGTATTTCCGGAGGAGTTGCCAGGCTTGCCGCCAGACAGAGATGTTGAATTCTCTATAGACTTGGTTCCAGGAGCGGAGCCCATTTCACAACATGTCTATAGAGTCAACAACAGCGAGCTGGCAGAACTGAAGAAGCAAGTCGAGGAGCTGCAGGACAAAGGTTTTATCAAATCCAGTTCATCACCATGGGGAGATCCGGTATTGTTCGTACCGAAGAAGGACGGCACGGTGCGCATGTGCATTGATTATAGATATTTGAACAACCTCACTATCAAGAACAAATACCCGCTGCTGAGGATAGATGATCTTTTCGATCAGTTGAGCGGGGCGAGGGTGTTTTCAAAGATAGATTTAAGGTCAGGCTATCACCAAGTGAAGGTGAAGAGGGAAGACACGCCGAAGACAGCCTTTTGGACCAGATACGGCCAGTTTGAATTCATGGTGATGCCATTTGGTTTAACCAATGCACCGGCAGTATTCATGAACCTGATGAACAAGGTGTTCCACCAGTACCTTGACAAGTTCGTAGTAGTGTTCATCGACGATATTCTCGTATATTCCAAGACCCCGGAGGAGCACGAAGAGCACCTGAGGTTGGTCTTAGAGACTCTCAGGAGGGAGAAGCTGTACGGGAAATTCTCTAAGTGTGAATTCTTCCTTGACAAGGTCAAATTTCTTGGGCGTGTGGTATCGGGTGACGGAATCTCGGTTAACCCACAAAATATTGAGGCAGTGGAGTCGTGGGCTACCCCCAGTTCGGTAGCTGAGATCAGGAGTTTTCTCGGGCTAGCAGGATATTACAGGAGGTTTGTACAAGACTTCTCCAGGATTGCAGCGCCAATGACCAGATTGACTAGGAAGGATGTGAATTTTGTCTGGACGGAGGAGTGCCAAGCTGTATTTGATGAGCTGAAGAAGAGGTTGACGACAGCTCCAGTTTTAACGTTGCCAGCAGGGACAGGTGGTTTCACCATCTACAGTGATGCTTCAGGGAAGGGTCTGGGATGTGTTCTTCAGCAGCACGGAAAGGTAATTGCCTATGCTTCCAGGCAGTTACGCCCTCATGAAGAGAACTACCCCACCCACGATTTGGAGTTGGCAGCAGTTATCTTCGCTCTAAAATTATGGAAACATTACCTGTACGGAGAGCGTGTGGAGATCTTTACAGAACAAAAGAGCCTGAAGTACGTATTCGCACAGAAGGAACTAAATATGAGGCAGAGGAGGTGGTTAGAGTTGATGAAGGACTTTGACATCTCATTGCAGTACCACCCAAGGAAAGCCAACGTAGTCGCCGATGCCTTGAGCAGGTATCCGATGGCTATGTACTTGACGACATATAGACATTTGTTGGCTGATCTGGAAAGCTTGGAGATTGAGGTATTAGTTTTCGGTACTGAGATTCAGATATGGGGATTGCAGATACAGTCCGAGCTGATAGACAGGATCAGAGCTGCGCAGTACGATAATGAGGCACTGAGGAGTATCAGAGCACAGGTTCAGACAGGATTGTCGGACGACTTTACTATCGCAGATGATGGTTCCTTATGACACGGCACGAGGATATGTGTGCCGAGCGGGGAGCTACGCGAGGAGGTTTTACAGGAGGCACACCGCTCCCAATACTCGATGCATCCCGGTGCCAACAAGATGTATCGAGACTTGAGGGAGCACGTATGGTGGTATGGAATGAAGCGCGAGGTAGCACGCTTCGTATCCCGGTGTTTAGTGTGCCAGCAGGTAAAGGCAGACCGGCAGAGGCTAGGTGGTTTGCTTCAACCTTTACCGATTCCAGAATAGAAATGGGAGCACGTGACCATGGATTTCGTTTCAGGGCTTCCACGTTCACCAGGAGGGAAGGACGCGATTTGGGTCATCGTGGACAGGTTGACTAAATCAGCCCATTTCTTACCTTTCAAGGTGGGCACGTCGACAGAGAGGCTAGCAGAGATGTACGTGCGACAGATCGTTAGGCTTCATGGAGTTCCGGTGAGCATCATCTCGGATCGGAATAGTCGTTTTACTTCCCTCTTCTGGAGGAGTCTGCAGGCTAGCTTGGGCACTCAGCTCAAGTTCAGTACCGCATATCACCCCCAGACAGACGGGCAGTCTGAACGGACTATTCAGACTCTCGAGGATATGCTACGCACTTGCGTTCTAGATCTCGGAGGTTCTTGGGAGGATCATCTGCACCTGGTAGAGTTCGCTTACAACAACAGCTACCAGGCCAGCATCGATATGGCACCATTTGAGGCTCTTTATGGACGAAGGTGTTGTACACCGTTATCTTGGGACGACGTTGGAGAGAGAGAGCCTTGCTAGGACCAGAAATGGTTGTGGATGCAGCAGAAAAGGTGAAACTCATCAGAGACAGACTACGAGTGGCGCCGGACAGACAGCGGCATTGGGCCGACAGCCACCGTAGACCCCTTGAGTTTCAGGTATAGATTATTATTTTCTGGTTTGTGTTGTTTGTTTAGACTGCATGTTGAGACTGTTTTGTTTTAGGTTGGCGATCTAGTATTCCTACGGATTTCTCCGATGCGTGGCACGATTCGTTTTGGTCGAGGCGGGAAGCTTAGCCCACGCTACATCGGACCCTTTGGTATTCTGGCGACGGTAGGTGCAGTGGCGTATAGACTGGACTTGCCGCCTGCATTAGAGGGAGTTCATGATGTGTTCCACGTGTCGCAGCTGAGACGGTACGTGGCAGACCCTAGTCACGTACTTGACCACTCGGAGATTGAGGTTGGTCCGACACTCAGCTACCCCGAGCAGCCCGTAGAGATCTTGGACCGCAGGGAGAAGGTGTTGCGGAACCAAACTATTCCTTTGGTTCATGTTGCATGGAGACATCACTCTCCAGGGGAGACGACCTGGGAAAGAGAGGACGAAATGCGCGAGCAATACCCGTACCTCTTCTAGACTTGAGGTATATCCTTTCTGATTTATTCTTGTTCTGTTCAGTCCAAATTTCGAGGACGAAATTTCTTTTAGGAGGGTAGACTTATCACTACCACTTTTCCAGATAGGGGCATTTGGGTAATTTCACTATTTTGAGTAATTATGTGTTTAATTAATCTGCTGAGTTTTTAAAACTATTTATTTGTTGTAAGTGATATTTGATTTTAGGTCAAACCCTAGAACGCATTAGGATAAACCCTAATGACTAAACCCTAATTTGAAAACCCAATTCTAGTGAAACCCTAGAATTCTAATTTTAGGGTGGAACCTCAAACCCTAGAAGGCCTAAACCTGAGTTAATTAGGTTCAACATGACCTAACATAGGGGGGTTTAACCTAAACTATGCATTAGAAACCCTAACTTGGTTTTAATATAAAAGGGAACCCTCTCTTCCTTCATGTAGAAAGGAGAAACCCTAGCCTCCTTCAAGGAAACCAATTTCCCACCTCCAGATTTTGGAATCTAACCCTAGGGATTCCATCTTCCTCTTTCAAAGCAAGGAGAACAAGGAGCTTGGGTCAAGGAACCTTGGGGAAGAAGAACTTTCATAGGGAAACAATCTCCCTATAGGTAAAACCCTATTTTTATCCATTTTTATTCTGATTTTCTGTTGTAGTCGGCCTCTAGGAACCCCTGTGCTGTGTAGATCTCGAATTCTAGGGATTCTACATGAAAACCTAGGTCGAATTGGGTTTTGGTGTTCCAACGAGGGTTTTTCCCAAATTCGTAGACCCTAGATCATTTAGGGTTTGTATATAGCCAGATTACATCTCCTACATTTAGTCTAGATCTCGATTTTAGGGTTGATTTGGGGGCATATTACTGTTCAGTAGGTATTTGGGAGTTTATTGTGAAATCGGGTTCTGTGGAGTAACTATGCAGCGTTTTGAGATTTCTTGTGTGCACAGTCAGACTTGGGAAGTTCTGTGCAGTGGGTGTCTGCCATAGAGCTTAATATCTGTGTGTCTAGGGAGTAGCAGTAGCAGGGGAGGAGCATCATGGGTTGTCTATGAGTGTTGATGAGCGCCAAGGTAAATACCATTGTATACTATAGGGGTTTGTATGATGTGTAGGACTATATCCTAGAATATAGTATCAGGGATAGGTGTATATGTATCCTAGGCAAGTATCATGTCCACTGATACTAGAGTGCATCATGGACTTGAGTATCATATATGAAATACCAAGTGTGGAAGGATATGATTAAGTGTTGTTTCCAGTTTTGCTCGGTGCAGAGAAAGACTAACAACAGGTATGGGGGGAACTTGGGTGCAGGCTATTGACACTGTAGGTACATATGCTTAGAGGGACTACAACTAGTGGCATGTGGGTCAGTGATATTGGTATCAAAGTCAAGGGATAAGAAATCAAAGGTGGCAAGAAATAAAGGTAAGCCAGGCTAGCATCAGTTGGGGAGTAAGAAGATAAGTCACTGATGAAGTGTTAAGTTGTAAGTATCAGGCAATTATAGCAATTAATTATGCATTTTATCACTGCAGGCAGGACTGTTAAAGGAAGAAGTCGAGTGAGGGCTTGGGTTTAAGTATTTGGGCGTTGGGAGGAACTGTGTTAGTTGTTAAGAGGTATCATTGGTGTTCAGTTCACCTGGGTAGCAAGAGTCCCACTGGTAGATAGTTTGGGGTTGTGAAAGATTTGTGATACTCGAATATCAGTGGGTGGAGGCAAGTATCAATTACAACTTGTAGTTGTTTAGGCAGGAGATTAGGTTTGGTTATTTTGATGAGTTTGGGTTAAGTATTGACAGTAAGATACCTGTAGACACTTGGGTTTCAGGTTTGAAGTAAGTATAATACTGATATACATTATATTAGTGCAGTGAAGAGTTTTATTGGACATTAATAGGCTGGAGTGTATTGCTGCATTAGGTTGCAGTAGCAAAAAATATCAGCTGCTATTAAAACCCAAGCAGTAGATTAGCAACAGTAGGCAAATATGACACTTGCAACATGGCAGAGGTACATGTATGGAGAATTACCTGGGTGCTAGTGTGAACTTGTACACTGTGTCTTGCGTGCAAGTAGATAGTTTAGTTAAGAATGTGTTATGAGAATGCAGTATTAGGACTGATATCATTATCAGTAGGATGGACATTGACTTATACCACAAGTATCAATCGTGTTGAAGGTCAGAGTGATAGATGAGTTGAGGAGTAGTGCTAAGGTACATGGGTTTTGAGTCTAAGTTTGGCAACGTAATAGCTAACGTATTAGAAGTTGGTGATGTTAGTCAGTGGGGCATGGAGTCAATTGGTATCCTAAGATATCATAGATGCTAGGTAAGGATTTGGTGCTAAGGTATTAACTTAATACCTATGTATAAGAGTTATATATACTAGAAGTAAACTAATATAAGCTAGGGTAATTTAGTATGAGCAATGATTAGTTAGTATAGGACTATTATTAACTAGTATACCTTGGTATGACCTAGAAGACCTAGTATAACAGGGTATCGACCTAGTTAATCTAGTATAGACTTAGAAATGGTTTAGAAACACAACCCTTTAGCTAGTTACACATGTTTTTATTTAAAATCACTGTTTAACACTTATATTCCTTATGTAGGACTATTGGACTCCAGTTGAGCATTGTTCACTATTTCTTGCACCGGATACAGGCGAGTACATTCTCTGACAGTTTTTATTGTTGATTATTTCTATAATGCAGTTGTATTACATACTTAATTCCGACACTATGGATACACGGGTTAGTACCCTAGATCCCCATCATGAGGAGTCGTGATTGGAATCCATTGTGATAGCTGGGGAATTGGGAACTATTAGTAGATTATGTGATCATATCCAAACCTTTACATGCATCATAGCTCACCCCACTTCTCACGTTGGGTGCGGCCTGACCACTACATGCATCATAACTAACTATATGGTTAGCCTGACCTACAAGAATCATAGCTAATCATATATAACCAGCCTGATCAAGTCCCAAGCCGATCACATAATAAACTAATAATTCAAACACTTAGCTAGATGTCTATTATTCAGATTCACTTGTTCTAGCATTCACTGTCTATTGTTCATTGCTAGATGCTCTATTGCCTATTTCCATTTTCTCCAGTACTTTACATTTCTAGCATTTATTTCCATCTTGTATTTTTTACACTGTTATAGTCTTTGTCAATTTAATGAAACTGCTGTTAGTGCTTGTGCTTCGCTCCAATCCTGACTGGATAACATTTTTCAGAGGACCTGGAGGATCTTTGCCCCACTCATTACGGCCCAGGATTACAGGAAGATTTCACTCCAGAAACCCCAGAGGAGTTGCCTAGCCTAGAGGAGAATGTACCTGGCTGTGCTTAGACTATTTTTCTATAATTATTGCTTTAGACCAAGACTGGGTTGTACTTATGATTTTGTGACTTTGTGCGGTCATCTAGACCCAGGATTTGAGTTGGATTTATTGTGGTTGGTTTTTATTAGAATTTTTTCCATTCTCATCGTGCCATTTATTTCTTATAGCTTGTGATTGAGTATATTTATAGAACTGTGGTTTATCATTGTCCTCCGTACGGAGTTGAGACTATTGACAGGATATTTTATATGTGGAGACCTAGACAGCGTTCTACCGCCGATGCTGCGGCGTAGGCTGGACGTACCCACGACTCATGCCCAAATTCCGGATACGGGTCGTGACACTCGAGGCACTAGGTTACTCTGGAGCCTAGGTGCAAGATTCTCATAGAGGTGTGCGCTTCAACGAAGTGAGGTACATATTTTTGAATTTTTATTGTTAGGACAAAATGTTGAGCAATAGATATTATGGTATGGAAGAGGAATAAGATAGTAGTTAAAGGGAGATGCTAGGAGTAGAATTAGACCTAAACAGACATGGGGTGAAGATTTAAAGAAATATAAAAAAAGGAGGAAGTGAGTCGTCTAATTCTTCCAAGTAGTTTTATCATTACTATCATTATTATACTGCAACAAACAGCTAATTCTTTGTGAGTCATCTATTATATTCTTTGTTTTATCTATTTTACCAAATGGCAACCAAGAGAGAGACACCTCCTACTGTTAAGGAGGAAGTGATGCCTCCTACTGTTAAGGAGGAAGTGATGCCTCCTACTGTTAAGGAGGAAGTAATGCCTCCTACTGTTAAGGTGGAAGAGATACCACCTACTGTATCTCAGACGGGGAGTTCCAGTCACCCAGCACCTATAGCGGCTGTATCTCAGACGGGGAGTTCCAGTCACCCAGCACCCATAGCAGAGATTGATAACATAAATGTTGTTTATGTGCAGTATTTGAGGGACTAGTATCTGCCCCAGCGTATTGGATATCCTCGAGATTGATACTGTGATGTTTTATATACTTTTATTGTGGTTATTGTGTGATTGTGATACTTATATATTATGCCTATTTTGTGACTATGATACTTATATATTATGCATTTTGTGTGACTGTGATACTTTTATTTTGTGTGTATTGTGTGACTATGATATTTGTGTGTATTAATTGTATGACTGTGATACTTTTATTATCTGTCTATAATATTTGTGTGTATTAATTGTATGACTGTGCTACTTTTATTGTCTGTCTATAATATTTGTGTGTATTAATTGTATGACTGTGATACTTTTATTCAAATTAAATGATGTTAATATACCGGTATTGAGTGTTCCACCGAAGGGGTCGGCGAACCCAGAGAATTCAACGGAGGGTTGCTCCGGGTCTATTTTTTAATTAGAAATTTATAAATTGTAGGAATAATAGTTTGGAATAATTCAGTAATTTTTTTTTGTAAAATTAGCGACGTATTTAGCGACGTTTAGTGATGTTTTTCTAAGTCGCTAAATAAGTCGCTAATTAGCGACGTTAATAGCCGTCGCTAATGACGTTGCTAAACGTTGATAAATACGTCGTTGTACGTCCTAAATTGCTGACATGGTAGTACTGCCAGGTCATTAAAGACATCGTTGTTACGTCGCTATATAAGTCGCTAATTAGCGACGTTTAGCGACATTTTATTACGTCGCTAATTAGTGACTCTGAGTCGCTAAACGTCGCTAAGTTAGCGACACATCTAAGTCGCTAAAAAATGTCGGTATAGCGACGTTTAGTGACGTTTTTCCTTTCAGCGACGTGGTTATTACCGACTTCTGTAAACGTGATTAGCGACATTTTTTTGTCATTTAGCGACGTTTTTAGGCGTCGCTAATTTGACTTTTTCTGGTAGTGTTACCCCGCTTGGACTTGAGCTCCAAGTCATCCTCAGCCCTCGGAGCGTACACCAAAATTTGCTCAAAAGTTGACGTGCGGTCACTCCTGGTTAGCGACTTGACCTCCCAGACCAAGCCCTTACAAAACTTTCTTGCCTTTGCTGCAGGGCCCTGGTCCTCTACAAATTTGCCCAAACGGCAGAACTCGACGACGTACTCGTCCATTAGCATGCTCCCGTAGATGAGGTCCTGGAACTCGCTCTCCAGAGCACTAAGAGTCACATCCGGACAAAACTTCTCTTTGAAGAGCTCCTTGAAAGCTACCCAAGTAAGTCCCAACATCACGATCTTCGGATGTGTATGGTACCATGTTAGGGCGATGTTAAACATCTGGCTACCTGTCGCCTCAATGTACAAACTATCAGGAATCTATGCCAGCCGACAGATCCTTTCGAAGTCCTCAATCCAATCGTCAGCATACAGAATCCCCTTCGTGCCTCGAAAGTCCTTAGGCTGCATCCTTTGAAAGTCAACTATGGTAGGCGGCCTCGGATGCTGAGTTTGAACTTCCTGTAGCTAGATCTGTGCCACCCTCTCGACTACTATCATCGCAACCTAGTGGGTATTTTTAATACCCTGCCTCATCACGTCAGTCTGATGGTGCTGCAAGTCCATCATCTTCCAGAAAAATGCAAATAACTGCGGGGCATCAACTGGTGCAAGAGGTTCTGGAAGTATCTCCGAAACAACTGGGGTAATCCTCGGATCTATAGGTAGAGGAGGATCCCCAAGAGTGGCAGATACTTTCACATGAGCAGGAGCGATAAGTGAAGCTGTCCCAGCTGCCCAAGTCTGTAGATGGGAGGTGGCAGACCTCTCGGTGGCAGTCGTAGGGACGGAACGATGTGATCGTGTCTTCGGTGGCTTCCTAAAAATAGATCAACAAAGAAGTCAATATGGTGCAAGATACGATATCATCAAAGAAGAACAATAATATTCAAAGAAAGCAATTATTCAGAATAATTAAGGATAATAAAATATTAGATTGGAAATATTCCTAGTTGTGATTGAGTATACTCTCTCATAGCCTATATCCTATATCTTATAGCAGGTTTGTAGTAATACTCATAAGTCTGAGCACCACCATAGAAAACCTGACTAGAGTCAGACCTCGGGACCTGCTTGGGCTACCACTAAAAATGTGTCACGACCCGCACCCAGATGATCAGGGCACGAGTACGTGGGTACGTCCAGCCTACATCGTAGAATAGGCGGTAGAGCACTGTCTAGGTTAACCTACTATCTATCATACAATTATATGTAACCTGTCAATGATAACCTCTCCATAAGGAGGACCATATTAAATTATAATAATACTCAATCACAATGACTAGAAGAAGAATATATGGCACGATAAAGATAAGCAATAGATATAACAAAAGAGAGCAAGATACAATATCCAAATAATAACACAATTCTGAGAGTCTACTATCTTAACCCATAAGAGTATCAGAAATATACATCATAACAATCAAAAAGTCAACTGGAGACAAATCCAGTAAAATAAACTAGCCAGCCATACTAGGTCACTATGGTGTCTCCTCTAAGGGAGCTGGCTCCTCCTGAGGCTCCTGATAACAGACGTTGTCAGTGCCAGGTCTGTAGAAAGTAGGACAGTAGTCCTCTAAATTCTCTGGAAAAATATATCCAGTCAGGATTAGAGCGAATTATAAAACTCTGAAACTAGTTCCATATACATGGTAGGGAATATATGACGAGCAATAGAAAAGAATACAAGAATGCACAAGAATATAAGGAACAAAAATATAGATGAACAATAGATAAATATGATATATAACTAGAGGGTAAAATACCGGAATAAGGAATGAACAATAAGCATAAGGAACTAGAATACAACTACTACTACTGTGTTTAGAGCATAAGTTCATTATGTGATCGGTTTCGGTTGCACATGATTATTCTACAGTAACTCGATTGTACGTGAAAGGTATAATCGATATACACATGATTACGCTATGGGCTTTGATCACATAACCAATTTCTACTCCCCCGCCCCAACCAATACTCATGGATCCAATTATGACACGTTTCGTACATGAATTTAACTTGAGCATACGAAGCACATGAATATGTACATGTACAAGGAGTATCCGATGCACATGATAAAGTACACATGAAAGGGATACTCGATGGACATGATAAAGGGATAACATCTCCTGACAGGATCCATATAATACTAGTCCGTGTAACAACGTGTCAGAATCTAATATTAACAATTATAGAACAAGTGATATATACGCTATCATGTAATAAAAATAATCAGAGGTATGTACTCGCTTGATATCCTGAGCAACGAGCGAGAATCGAAGTCCAAACTGGTGTCACAAAGATCTATTATGAATTTCCAAAGTTACTTGGTGTTCTAGAATGATAAACATATTCAAATGAGCAAAAAAAAACACTTCTAGGTCTTTTTTAGGCCAAACTAGTCAAACTGGTCAACTCTAGGTCAAACCGGTCAACTCTAGGTCAAACTAGTCAACTCTAGTTCTAACTAGGGTACTTGACTAATATTAGCTATAAACTAGCTAATACGAGTCAAATCGACCTAAACTAGTTAACTAATACTAATATCCAAGATATAGGATACTAGGATACCTTGGTATCCATATATCATATCCCATATATATATATATATATATATATATATATATATATATATATATATATATATATATATATAACAACTTAGTGTATTCGTACAAAAAACCCATTATCTAACCTTCTCATTAGCAAGTGACCAATGATTGATACCCAAATACCTCACTCTCCTACCTTGGTAAAATCTACATGTAACGAGAATGACTTTTACCTAGTATTAAGACACTAACTCATACCCCATCAACTAATCACTATCTCAATTAAATATCTTACTTGGTAAACTAATATCTAACTTGCTACACTAACACCATATCCATCTAACCCCTAACTATACTAATACTAATATGACTTCTAATATGATACTAACATTAACTAACCATTCAATACTAACATATAATTTATATGATACTTAAGCATCTAACTTCTAATATACTACCATATAATTAATACTCAACTGAAACCAACTTCTAATCTCTAACTACTAAGGTATCTAACAATCCACTAACAATAAACTAATTAGATACTAACTATCATCAAACTAATATCTAACTTAACTAATATAAATATAAAAATACTTATCCTTCCTCCACTCTTCTACTGCTACTAGCTGCTGCTGCTAAATGCTACTGCTGCAGCTACTGGCAATGTAACTGCTGGTACTGCTACCAAATGTTGCTGTTACTGCGGCTGGCAATACAGCTGTTGGTGTTGCCAAATGCTGCTGCTGCCCTCAACTCACCTCTTTTTCTCTTCTACTGCTACTAATTCCTTCCCCCCTCTTTTCACATCAACTCCTACACACACAAACACATATACAGGCTAACATACTATTTTGGGTGTAATATAAACCAGAAAAGATTTGATGAATACGGAAAACGAGGTCTTGTACGAAGACCCACCCTTCTTTTATGTTTACAAACAAGATTGTACAAATTTGATCCTACACGAGGATGTCTATGTACAATTTATTTAATCTGGGTGAATATTGCTATAGGTGTCTGATCTGTAGTCGATCACTTTAGCCCTTGGACCACACGATGTTGAAGAAGTGCCGTGGAAGACAGGTAGCAGCTTCGAGGGTTGCTAAAGAGGGTGGACGCCCGATGCCAAAGTCGTCGATTCCTTCTCTTTGCCTGAGCTCTGGACTCTTCTCTCTCTCTCTCTCTCTCTCTCTCTCTCGGCCGTTGGATCTGGTATTGTATCTCTTGATCAGTTTTCAGACCTAACTTCTTTGACCCTCCAATTTGTCGACCTTGCTCCTCATTGATAGAGGTCTCTATTTATAGAGTTTTAGTGACAGTGACCACTCAATCGGTGTAAAAATCGAGTAGTGGAAAGTATAGCACCCTTTTACACAACGGTTAAAATAATCAAAGCCTGCGTATAGATGATCCTTTGAATGAGCGTGTGACGCGGGTCCAACTAAGGGACAAAATACGTATAATCGCTACGAAGATCACAGCGTAAAAGCCACGGAGGTAGGTATCCCTCGTGTAGAAGAGGTTGGCATAGAAGCCAATGTCTGTCACCATGGCATAGAAGCCAAATAGTTATCAAACCGGCATAGAAGCCGAATAGGCGTAGAAGCCGAGTGGTCATAAAGGCCGAGTAGGCATAGAAGCCGAGTAGGCGCCGAAGCTGAATGGGCGTAGAAGTCGAGCAGGCACCGAAGCTGAATAGGCGTAGAAGCCGAGCAGGCACCGAAGCTGAATAGGCGTAGAAGCCGAGTAGGCACCGAAGCTGAATGGGCACAAAGGCCGAGTGGATGTGGACGTTTTAGCCGAAATTACGGCTTTTGGAGATATAATCAAATCCCCAGCATTAATTATGGAGATTTGCTATCATCCGGAGAATTAAACGCAGAGGCGTGTTTTGAAGGTCTGTCACTTGGCCTGCGCTTCAAATACGTGTCTCAGGCATTAAACGCAGGTGCAGAGACGTGTCTCAGGCATCTGTCAGTTTTCGGCGCTTCAAATACAGAGACGTGCCTCGAGAACCTGTCACCGCTCTGTGCATAAAAAATACAGAGACGTGTCTCGAATCTCGTATGAGGTACAACTTTTGACGTGGCAGACGGTTTGTCTTCCGCCGAGCATAAGGAGCTCTCATCTGCCCTTTGTAAAATAGGCAGCGTATTCCTCCGTGTACGTAAAAGCAGTTTACGCAAGAGAAATGGCAGTAAATGACAGCCTGGGTTGCAGTGCCTCGCCATCATTATAGCCGTCGCCTGGGTAGTCGAGCAGTATCCCTTTGTCAGAAGTTGAGACGTCAGGTTCATTGCAGGATCTGACAGGTTCATTGCATGCTTTGACAGGTTCATTGCAGGCTTTGACAGGTTTATTGCAGGCTTTGACAGGTTCACTTTGGAGAATACGAAGCGTACCTCGTACACTTTAATGCTGCATTGAAAAGAGGATGAGTTTTACGCCATAAAGGCGATGAAGCCCCTGTTTATGCTGAGGCAGCCTGGACGTACTGTCCAACGCGGATGGTCCTTGAGCCTGTATTTCTCACTGTGCTTTGGCGGAGAAGCACTGTTTGCACATTTTGAAGGCTCTGAAGTCCTCTGTTTACGCTGCTTTGCATCAATATGCCGTATAGAGCTTCCAGCGTATTTTTCATGCTTCAACAAGACCCCCTTCAAAGCTTTTAAATTTCTCGTAATTTGAAATACTTTGAATGAAGCATGACCCGCTCCTCGTAACTCGAAACATTTCTGAATGGAGTTTTGAAACGGTCGAGGCTGACTTTATGGCAGATTTATTGGGGATCGGTGCTCTCTCTCACCTATAAAAAGGCTGAGGAGTTCTCCTGTTCTTCCCACACTTCCTTCATCATACAGAGATGATGGCCGGAGTTCGTCGGGTCGACCTGAGGAAGAAGGAGATCATGCTCTTCTAGCATGTAAGGAGCCGAAAAAGATGGCGTCTTCGAGCAAATGTCCTCTGCAACGATGGATCATGGAAGGATATCATAGCCTCCTTTGCTCGGGATAATCAGCAACTTTGTATGGTGGTTCTTCGGGAGAGACAAAGAATCATATTTTACCACGCTGCTTGCAAGTGGCACCTTCTTCCGTTACCTCCGGTGACGAGAGTTAGACAGACTAGCTCTGTCCCGGCTTGAGTGGCGGTGGTCTGTAGGTCAGCAGATTTATCCTACTTTTCTTCTGATGGAGGATGGGTCTATGCCCATTTTTGTATTCTCCCGCCACTGATCATCTTCTAGAAAGAAGAGGAAGACCTTCACCAATGTGAGAACCTGTCAGAACAGCTTCTCGGTGCGATCTTCAGACGATGATGAGGAAGCCCTTTGTAGACAGGGTTTCCCTCAGATGTAATCATGAAAATGAAGAAAAACCCTTGTAGACTGGATTTCCCTCATATGTAATCATGACTTTAATCTTTAATAAAATCGTCTTTCTTCTTCATATGATCATCTTGCCATACTTTGCTGTGAAGTCTGAATGTGTGCAGCTTCGACACGTCTGATTCTTTACGCCGACTCTATTTAGAAAGAGTGCTAGGTCCTGTCCTGTCTTTTACGCATAACTAGGGATGCGTAGAAAGCCGCTTTAGCATTCGAGTGTTCGAACTATCCTGCTGTTTAGGAGTGAGGAACCGCGTAGAATCCTGAACTGTTACTTCTGATAAACAGAATTTCTTTGTTCAGACATCATCTTCAAGAATGATTTCTCAAAAATCCCTTGGAACAGGGCGAGAACTGGTTGTCAAACTGATTTGCCCTCTTGGTAGATAAAATATTCAGACTGGAGTCTGGATGAACTTCGATTCGACCCGTGAAGAAGAGTAATTTTTTAATGTTGAACTCTGTATGCTTTGGATACTTGGGATATCTTGAGGTCAAGAAGGAGTATCTTCTGTGTGAACTCCTATAATTGACCGCCTTGAGGATCGTCTAGATGTACGCGTACTCTGGCCTGTATATCTTTCAGATGTGCGGGAAGTCATGGAGCACGAAATCATGAGTTGGCAGCCTCTGAGCGTAAACTAAACCCCATCGAGCATGAAATCAAAGACTTATAGTTCCTGAGCGTGAAGTCGTAGGTTTGTAGCCTCTCGAGCATAAAAGCTACCGAGCACAAAGGCATCCGGGCGTAAAACCCGACTTGTAGCTGTCGAACGAAAAGTTGTAGATTCATAGTAGTCGAGCATAAAAAGCTCTTTAGCGTAGAACTATGGATTTGTTGCTTCTGAAAAGAAATCTTTTTCGAGCGTGAAGTCGTGGATCCGTCGCCTCCTAGCGTAAACTAAGCGCCACCGAGCGTGAGATCATCGATTTGGTACCTGCTTAGCGTGAAGTCGTAGGTCTGTAGCCTCTCGAGCATAAAAGCTATCGAGCACAAAGGCATCCGGGCATAAGACCAAAGACTTATAGCTTGCGAGCGTAAAACCGTAGATCTGTAGCTGTCGAGCGTAGAAAGCTTCTTAGTGTAGAAACTATGAACTTATTTTGCGCGAAAAACTTTTCGAATTCGCCGACTGTCCGCCTTCTCTGAATAAATAGGCTGACGTGGGACCCAATCATAACCGAATATTAATTAGGAGATTTGGTTCGGGGTCCGAGGAGTCCATCCGAACTCTATATATATCCCAAGTTTCTTAGGGGAAGAACTTTCCATCCGTCTTCTGCAAGAGAAAGCTTTCGACTATTCGAGTTCTTCTCCGTTTCTTCTTCGAGTCTTCAAAGTTTCCAGTAATGGCTTCAAAACAAACTTCCTCCGCTAAGGGAAAGAAGGTTGATTCTTCTTCTCGTTCTTCTGCTCAAGCGAGAGCATCTCTGGTTGGACAAGGCGAACTTCATTCTGAGAGGAGCATCCCGCCGACGAGTAGTGTACCCGGCCTGGAAGGTAGAGCTCTTGGGAAAGAAGAGAATAACTGAAAATCCTTCGCACACGTTGTACGTGACCGCGCTAGGTCGTCTTCCGTGCTGATAGCCTCTTTAAGGAAGATGATGCACGGAGACGTTTTATCTTTTTACGCCCACATTCCTAATGTGTCCGCGTAGAAACTCTATTTTTTTGCAGTCGAGCGTAAAAACCCTTGACCGCTGAAATCTTGGTGTTTAAAATTTGAGTTTTATGCTCGTGGATGGAAATCCTGGCGTAATAACTCAATTTAATCAATCTGGCATAAAGCATAGACCGTATACTGGCAATCTTGACTTTTACGTTAAGGAAATGGATTCCAGCATAAAGGTTCAAGTTTTACAGTCTCGACGTAGTGCACGGACTGTTGATTGGATGTTGCAAGTCTCGAAATGTCTAGTTTTAGGAACTGACGTGTTTCTCATATGCCTTTGCAGTTAACTTGCATGAGTCTCTGCTAGCTGAAGTGATGGGCTCTGCCGCTGGGATGTTGCACTCCAACTATCTGGAGGATCTGTCGTACGTGACATTTCCTATCTTCGGGCCCCAATATGCCGAAGGAAGGGCAATTCTGATATCGGCTCAGGGCGAGCGAATGCTGCTGAGCATGATCAATGGGGAGCCCCTAACTTACATAGACGGGGAGCAATACCTGAAGCCGGCTTTCCTCTTCGGGGACATGATTGACAAGCAGTCCCAGACAAAGCCTAAGAGAGAACTCTGGGTTTTCCCCGCCGTGGATTTGGTCTAATATCTGCCTAGTATGCCGAGAGACTACCCCATCTCGGCCTTCTTCCATGCTACGCATCCCAGGAAGATGTCGTGGACGCTGACCCCCGATCTTCACGGCAAGCCGGGGAAGATCTTTCATCTGAGAGGAGCTGACCAGGGGTCGTTTGTCAGCCGCCCTTCTGGCTCTGTGACGCTGTTCAGGGGGCTGTACCCGGGCAGTGTCTCGAGTGAAGACAGTTTGGTGATCCAGCCGGTCCAGTTACCGACTTTCTGTAATGATTTTATGGGGCGTGGGGGAGTATACCCTAAGCTGAACCCTCGGTGTGGCGGGTGGATTATCCCTTTGAATCTTCGATGGGCTCGCTTAGTTGATTGGGCCTTAAAGCATTTCCAGACCGAGTTGGAGAATATCGATCTATTTGCAACTGTGAGTGCGACCAGTGTTGGGTTACCTCCTAACCCTAACCTGTTTCTGGCACTGATGGAGCGATATATTTTGCTTACCGGGACTTTCGCCACTCCACTGGGGGAGTTGGGATTGGCCCTGCATGAGATGGCAGAGATCTCGAGACTGCCGATGGGGGATACTCCATACGAAGAGTATGTTCCCACGAACCGGGAGCTGGGGGGTTTAGACCCTCGGGTAGTGGAGGTCTATCAGGAGCTGATGTGCCACTACCTTGCCTGCACCACTTTTTATGATAAGCCCTCAGATTTGGCTCACATCAGCAAATGGACGTCCTATCTCTTCTTTCACCGGTCCAGGACTGCCAAGCCGGAGAAGGTATTGGAGGGCAAGGATTTACCCGTGAATCCCCTGAGTGCGCTTAATGCTTATGTAGTTGACGATCTTATAAGGGATGCTGGGGCTCTGGACCGGTTCCTCGACAAAGGGACGGGAAGGTATCCTGAAGGCACCAAGGCCTATAGCTATTTGAGGCGTTGTCGCAGGCCTCTGTCCAGGGAGGCTCAACTGGCTGGCTTCCTCTCCATATGGCTGCGCCGAGTAGTAGTGCCTGGCGTTGCATCTGCGGACCGCATTCACCGCAACACGCTATGGTCTACAGTGCGTCTGGTGTTCGGGGCAAGACTGGGCTTGCTCCCTGCCATGGTGTGCCGTATACAAGCTGGCCTGAGGGCCATGATTGATGGGTTGTTCGTCGATAAAATTCGGCGTGATAGCTTTCCCGGGATAGAATTACCATACCTGTATTTGATGGGGTGGTTAATTCTCCATAATCCCCGGGTGATGTCTCCCAGTTTTGGCAGTAGTTCGGGGGGTAGTTTCTTGTTGAACTACCGGAAGTCTTCCTGGAACATGAGCACGGTTATAGACTGTCGACGGGCGCTAGGCTTCAGTCATAATTGGAAGCTTTTCTGTACCGTCCCTCATGTACATCGCAATCAGTCAGATATTAGGCTCGAGGATTCGGGTAGAGAGAAGACCATTCTTTCTTCTGAAGCTTTTAATTGGTTGGTCTGTATTAGACTATCCCATCTTCTGTACAAAAGCGAAGATCATTGCTTCTTGGAGCCCTACTTGCCCAGTCGGTTTGCCCGACAGTTTGGGTATGATCAGTTGCACGTGGGCAATGCCGTCACCAGCTTCAGGTCCAGAGGTGGACTCATTGATGGAGCACGGGGATGGCAATATTTTATCATGGGCTACACTGGGGAAATTTTCATCGTGCCCGTCATTACACTCTCCACGGAACTGCGCATCCTGCATTCGTATGCCCAGTTCTATCTGGCAACGAACACCTTCCATCATGATTTTGATATGCATGGAAGCTTTAGGGTGCCCTCTTCCAAGCCTGGGGGAAGAGTTAAAGTCCCCTCGGTTTCTTCTGACGAGGGTGAGTCCATTACTCCGGATGAGCCTCTGGTGTCGGTCCCTAGGGGTGAAGTACCTCCGCTTGCAGGGGCTTTGGTAGTTTCTGGGAAGCGAAGGGCTCCTGCTTCTAAGAAGACTTCTCCTCGTAAGAGGAAGAAGAAGACGGTAAACCGTTCTCTCCGGATTTCTGGCATTGATGCTCCTGGAGGTAAGCTTGCATCTCCCCGTGTTGGGGACGATTCTTTGATTGGAGGTTCCTTGCCTTTTAGAGAGGGATCTTCCATAGTTTCGGCTGGTAGTGCCGGAGAATCTCAGCTGGATGCCGCCGTCGCTGCTACTGCTTTAGGTAGTGGAACGAGGTTGCCTTCGGGGCTGAGTATAATAAAGTTCCGTATACCTTTAGCCGGATTTCTGCCGTGCCTGCGAGAGTACCTAGCGCGATTCCAGCCGATGAGCCTCGGTTGGATTTTGAGGAGGACCTGGAAGACTACTTGCCAGTGTCAGTTCGCAGACCCCTTTCTCCAGGTATGACAGCTCGCCTAGTATTATTAAGAAATAATTTTGCTCTACAGGCTGCAGATGCGATGTATATGTCGCCGGCCAGGGTTAAATATCGTCTTTTATGCCTCTTCTTTGGGAAAATTAATATTACGTTGATATTAACTTCCTTTTGTCTTCTTTTCAGGGGAAGACCTATTCGGAGAGGGTGATGTAGATGCACCCTTTGGCTCTGTGTCAGGTCCTAGTGGTGACACGGAGGTACCTTATTTTGACGAGGAGACCTCTTCGGGTGCTGGCTTGCCTGTCGAGGAGACTCCGGTATCTCAAAAGGAGGACGAGCCTGTCATTGAGACAGTGCCTCTTTTGAGCACGCCGGTCACTTCGTACGGTGTTGGCGATTCTTCCTTCGTCGTTCCTCCTGTTGAGGCGACGGCCGTGGCAATATCGTCTGTGGTTATTCCTGGAGGGGAAGTTGCCACGATCGTGGACACTCCCCGCGTTCATGCGGACCTAGTTGTGCTGACCGAGCAGTACACCGGGATCTACTACACCACTTTGAGAACACTGATGTCAATGGTGTTGGCGAAGAAGCTGGACTTTGTGCAGCTGAAGAGGTCCTCTTGGTTCTCTATAAAGGCGATCCGAGAATTCGGTGATGCCGGGGTAGCTGATGCGCTAGAGGCGATGGTTAATGGTTTGGAGAAACCCATTAACGAATACCTGCAGCTAGCTCGAGGCAATATTGAAGCTCTGGTCCAGGCCAGATACGACTCCTTGACTGCGCATCTTGTTGAAAAGATGGAAGGTCTGAATAAATTTATCGAGACTAACCAGTAGGAGATGGATAAAGGAAAAGTCGTCTTGGAGAAGACACTTGCCCTTCAAACGAAGTGTCAGGCCGAGCATGACGACAATGTAGGGAGGGTCCGCAAACTGGAGACAAAGCTTGCTCAGGCAAAGGAGTGGGCTTCTCTGTCGTCGGAAGGTCTAGATGTGGTGAATGGCAGACTGGTCGCAGCACAACAGGACTTGGCGAGTGCAGGAGTCGCCCGTGCCGGTCTCCTTCGGGCCAGAGCCAAATTGTTCCTCCTGATAGATGATGAGGCACGGTTGGAGCGGGTTCATGCTGATGTTTTGGATTTCGGGGCTGAGAGGATGGCCGTACTGGCGCAGCAGCTTCGTGACCTGACATCTCCCCATCCCTGATGTACTTTTGCTTTTTGCTTTTCAAATGTACTTTTGCTTTTTTCTGGGAATAATAAAGAGGCTTTTTATCTGACTTTTGTGGGCCCATCATTTCGGAATGTAAATGACAGGTTTGGGTGAAAGTGATATCAGAGGTGATATACTTTTGGTAAGCTTTAGTAGAGCATATCTATTCAGAGGTCATATGGACATGATAGAATATGATCCAACTAGTTTCATTTTGGAAGTAGTTTTGTCAGAACGAGATCACCTTATTCCACTTGAGCAGAGGAGGTTTAAGCATAGTACCTCTTCAGGAATTTGCCATTAATAGGAGCCATTAGCAGGTCTCTATTAGGCTGGGCTAACCTATAAGCGCCGTTTGAGAACATTGTCTCGATCACGCAAGGGCCTTCCCATTTGGGCTGGAATTTGCCTTTACTTCTGTGAGTAAGAATCATCGGCCTTCTTACAGCTAAAACTAGCTCGCCGACTTTGAACACTCTTTACTTTACTTTTTGATTAAAAGTTCTGGAAATGCGTGCTTGGTAGAGCGCAATGCGCTGCTGAGCTTGGAGGCATTTCTCGTCTAATCCTTCTAGCTCTTGAAGCCTTAAAAGTCATTCTTTTCTTGAGTTAACTCGTTGGCCACGGCTATCCTGAGTGACGCAATTTGAATCTCGATGGGGAGAACTGCTTCACTCCCGTAGACCAATGAGAATGGCGTGCAACCTGTCGGTGCTCGTACCGTTGTGCGGTATGCCCAGAGACATTCTGCCAGCTTCTCATTCCAATCTCTCTTGTTTGAAGAGACGAACTTCTTTAAGAGCTTGATAATGGTCTTGTTGAAGGCTTTCGCCAACCCATTAGCAGCTAGATAATATGCCGTGGAGGACATATTTTGTATCCAATTTTTATCGCAGAATCGGTGAAACGCATGGCTGATGAACTGAGGCCCATTGTCATGGATTATCCTTCGGGGAACCCCGAAGCGGTAAATAACGTGATGCTTGATGAAGCTGGTCACGTTAGATGTCTTTACCTCAGCAAGAGGGATCGCCTCTGCCCATTTGGAGAAGTAATCCGTGATGGCCAGTATGAACTGGTGACCTCTGAAAGAAGATGGGTGAATTGGGCCAATGATATCCATATCCCATGCTTCGAAAGGCCAGGATGCAACTGTAGGGTGTAGATGTTCGGACGGTTGATGTATGAAGTCTGCATAAACCTGACAGGCCCTGCATCGTCTGGCATACTGGATTGCGTCTGCGATCATAGTGGGCCAGTAATAGCCCATTCTTCTGATACGATCCTGTAGCTTAGGACCGGGTTGATGCGCCCCGCACACGCCGTCGTGAGCTTCACGGATAATCCGCTGTGCTTCATCATCAGAGAGACATCGTAATAATAGCCCATCATAAGACCGACGATATAGGCATTGTGACGATGCGTCAAAATAGAAGCGTAATGATCGTGTTTTGACAGATATTGCTTCTTTAGGATCTTCTGGCAAGATTCCGTATGCTACGAAATCTATAAAGGGACTTTTTAAGTCTCTCCTGGGCGGATCTGCATTCACCGTGTAGCTATGTTCTATGTGAAAGTTGTTTTTCACACAGAATAAGTCTCTGTTAAGAAGGATTACCGAATTCTGCCTTCTTACAGGGGTGGCTAAATCTGCGGCTAGACTGGCTAGGGCATCAGCTTCCAGATTCTGAGATCGAGGTACATGCTCAAGGAAGAAACCTTTGAACGTCATGGCTATCTCGACCATTGCTCGGTGATAGGGGATGAGGTCGGGATTCCGGACTTCATATATTCCTCTGACTTGGTTGACGATCAGCAGAGAATCACCGAAGGCTTCCAGAGATTCGACCCCCAGCTCTTTAGCGACTTGAAGCCCGATTAGTAGAGCGTTGTATTCCGCCACATTGCTAGAACAGGGCTCGCTAAGAGAATATGCTCGGTAGATAACGAGTTTATCAGGAGTGACTAGGACGATCCCTACTTCTAACACCACGTTTCCCCTGGGACCGGTCCTGGAGGCGCCATCGAAGAACAGTTGCCATGCCTCGCCTTCCGCTGCAGAATTACACTCCGCAACTTCGTCAGGAATGTCCTCGTACAGTTTAGAGGCCTCCGGGATGGGATGAGCAGCTAGAAAGTCAGCCAATGCTTGGCCTTTGATGGACTTCTGAGGGACGTACACCATGTCATATGGCGTTAATAACATTGCCCAAGTCGTGAGTTGGGAATTAAGGACACTTGGCTTGCTCATCAGTACCCGAAGGGGATTGATCCTGGAGATGATATGAATGTTTTGGCCCGTGACATAGTGTCGCATTTTCTGAATAGCGAACATCAGAGCCAAGCATTCTTTCTCCACAGGGTTATACCGGTGTTTGGCTTCCACCATCATCCTGCTGAGGTAGTAAATAGCCTGCTCGTGGCCCATATCGTTCTTTTGTGCGAGAAGAGCTTCCAGAGAATGATCCATTGCTCGAACGTATAGCACGAACGGTTTTCCTATGATGGGAGGTACCAGAACCGGCGGGCTAGTTTGGTAGCGTTTGCTATCCCCGAATGCTTGCTGACAGGCTTCGTCCCATACGAAGGATACACCTTTCTTCATGAGGCTCGAAAAGGGCTGGCATCTCCCGGAGAGGTTGGATATGAATCTTCGGATATAAGCCAGACGACCTTGAAATCCCCTGAGTTCCTTCAGATTGTGGGGCGGTCGCATTTCTAAGATGGCCTTGACTTTATCAGGGTCCACTTGAATGCCTTTGGCGGTGATGACAAATCCCAGAAATTTGCCGCTAGATACCCCCGGAAAGGATTTTGAAGGGTTCATTTTGATTTGATGTTGGCGCATCAATTCAAATACTGTCTTCAAGTCTAGGATGTGATCTATTTTCTATTTCTAAGTGTTGTGGTGATCCATATTAGATCGGGAGGAGCTTGTAGAGAGTGTATTCTCTTTATTCCATTAGTTGAGGTTATTCAGGGTTGGACTACAATCGTCCCATGATTTTTTTTTACAAAAATTTTCCACGTCAAAATTTTCTGTGTCTGCGTGGATTATTTTTCTGTGATTTGGTGTTTGTTTTGTGTGTTGTACCAAATTGGAGAAGTCCCCTACAAGCGGAAGGAGAAGCCCTTAATATGGGATTGCAATTGTGCAGAATAACAAGGAATTCAGATGTTATTATGGAAGGCAATTGCAAAGTGCTGATAGATTCTGTCGACATGGAGGGAGACTATCTCTTATGGCAAGTCAGACAGATTATTGAAGATGTGCGCCAGTTAATGGATAGATCTTGTGTCGTATCCTGTTTTTTTGCCCCAACAGCTGCTAATACAGTTGCAGATTTACTGGCAACACATGTCCAGTTTCATTCTGATTATCCGATCACTTGTTTGTATCGAGAATCTCCTTTATGTATTATGGAGGCTATCCAAAAAGATAAGCCTTCAAATCTTTTCCAGTGATTTCTAATGTTTGTTTATTTGGCAAAAAAAAGTAGCTATAGGAAGAAAGGACGTGTGTTTGATTACTTTCATCAGAAATTAAAAAAAAATCAAATTATATTTATTAAAATATTTTCAGAAAATAATTTTTAAACTGTGTCCAATCTGTGCACCCAAAAACTTTGTTCTTGTGTCCAACAAGTTTATTTTGTTCAGACCCCTCTAAAATAAATAATCTCTCACCTCATCATGGCGATTTAAATAGTATTGAAATAGCAGTAGTCTAGATTTTAAGTAAATTTTTTCTTTAACCCTCAAACAATTAAATAATTGTAATATTAACCCTCTCCATATTTTTTTATTTACAAATAACCATAATCAACACAAATAATTTCCAACTTACATAAATAAATATCTTATACTATTAATATAAGTTAAACTTAGAAATTATATATATATATATATATATATATATATATATATATATATATATATAATGCTAAAATTGTTGAAATAGCAGTAGTCTAGATTTTAAGTAAATTTTTTCTTTAACCCTCAAACAATTAAATAATTGTAATATTAACCCTCTCCATATTTTCTTATTTACAAATAACCATAATCAACACAAATAATTTCAAACTTACATAAATAAATATCTTATACTATTAATATAAGTTAAACTTAGAAATTATATATATATATATATATATATATATATATATATATATATATATATATATATATATATATATATAATGCTAAAATTGTTGAAATAGCAGTAGTCTAGATTTTAAGTAAATTTTTTCTTTAACCCTCAAACAATTAAATAATTGTAATATTAACCCTCTCCATATTTTCTTATTTACAAATAACCATAATCAACACAAATAATTTCCAACTTACATAAATAAATATCTTATACTATTAATATAAGTTAAACTTAGAAATTATATATATATATATATATATATATATATATATATATATATATATATATATATATATATATATAATGCTAAAATTGTAATATTCATATACCCATACTATAAAGTTGTGAATAAATATATACCAATATTTCTCTCTTTTTTAAATTGTCACGAATATGAGGGGCTTACATCATTCCTCACTTAGAAGAATTTCGTTCCCGAAATTAAAATAAAGGCACAATTATGAATAACAAAAAATTAAATGTTAAGGGTATTGAAATTGTTGTACGTAAGTTAGTAACTTGTCCTCAAACAAGTGAGGAAAGCGCTCACGAAAGGAATCCTCTTGCTACCAAGTTAATTCTCCTGGTAAATAAACTTGCCAAATAATCCGGACTAGCCAAATAGTTTGCCCTCTCAACTCCTTCTCAATGCGATCTAGAATCTCAATTGGTTGTTCCTCAGAAGACAAACTCAGGCCAACTGTAACCTCTGGATGATCAATCACGTGACTAGGGTCAGCAACGTAACTCCTCAACTATGATATGTGAAATACGTCTTGCACGCCTTCGAGTGACTGAGGCAATGCAAGACGAGAGGCCACCTCGTCAACATGCTCCAAGGTATTAAATGGTTTGATATACCTCAGACTCAACTTGCCTCTAACACGCTCCAAGGTATCAAATTGTCTGATATACCTCGGACTAAGCTTGCCTCTAACTCTCAATCTGATAGTGCCACGGGTAGACGAGATCTTCAAGAACACATGATCGCCTTCCTTGAACTCCAAAGGTCAGTGTCACGACCCGCACCCGGATATTCGGGTACGAGTACGTGGTTACACCCAGCCTACGCCACAGCATCGATGGTAGAACGCTGTCTGGGTCATTTCTAACTATCTAACATCTCAACAATATAATATGGTACCTGTCAATCATCTCAACTCCAAAAGGAGGAACAATATGGCATCTCACAAGTATAACTAATCTCAATCAAAAATAAACTAAGGAAGATAAAGCACGAATAAAATAGCAAAGGAAAGAATAAAGATACAATCCACAATCCAAAATAATATACAAATTATGAATCACCACAAATATAATAGTCTAATACATGATAACACAAATAACTAGACCTCCTTGGGCTCTACAACTAAGTCCTCATGGTCTAAAGGAGTATCCTCTATAGGTACGCCGTCCTACAGCCCGTAGAATATGGGACACTGCTCTATAAGCCAGTCATCTGGAAAAAAAATATCTAGTAGCGAAGTACATACCTCTGAAAACAGTTTCAATAACATAATCGCGCATATAAAAACAGATAATAGAAATGAAATACAAGATCACTAACATATGAATGAATGAACAATATGTATATAGGTAATGATCGAGAAAATAGATCAACAATATGGATATCAGCAATATGATAAGGTAACTGCAATCTAAACTAAAGTGCCTCAGAATACAAGTTCATTATGTGATCGGTTTAGGTGAACATGATCAGGTAAGACGATTACAAGTGAGGTATGTAACCAGAAATTTCACGATGTAACAATTGGGCTTTGATCACATAATCAACTCCTACTCTACCATCTCCAACTAATACCAATGGATCCAATTACGACACGCTACGAACACGAAATATAACCACTGAACATGAGCAGTGGGTGTACACAAATATCATAACCACTGAACACGAGCAGTGGATGTACACGAATAAGCACACTGAACAAGAGCAGTGTGTGAATACAAAATATAATCAATACCCAATAAACACGATAAAATACATGTACACGAGTACCCGTTGAACTCGGTAGGGGATAACATCTCCTGACGGGATCCATGTAGTACATGTCTGTAAAATCACTGTGTCGGAATCAAGTATACAATTCTAGATGATGTTGCATCAATACAAGGTTTAGAAATAAAAATAAGTTAAGTTGATACAATTCTAAGTGAATAAGCCATTTCTAGGTCAAACCAATTAAATCTAGGGTTCAAGAGTCTAATACTAAGATACTAAGTCAATACACTATGAAATTAAACTATACTAACTAAACTAGGATACCAAGACACACTCAAAAAGTCGTATCCTAAGATACACAAGTTTCTATATATGAAAATAGTATTTTAGATATATATATACAAGTCAATATACATAATATCTATATCAAAATAATGAAATATGATACCTTGGCCTTGCACCAATGCGTATCACACCTATCTCGATACCCAAGACCAATACCTTGGGTATCGACCCAATACCTTGGTATTACCTTGGTATCCTGAGGTAAGCCAAAACCTCATACATAGCTAATACCCAATCAACTATATGCTAACATATACTAAGTACTACAATATAATACAATACCTAGATACTAACTACATTATAATATTAACTTACCAATACCCTAAGTAAACTACTCTTTAACTAATAACCAATGCTCAAGACCAACCATCTAACCCAATGATACCAACTAACTGCTACTGGACTGGACCTGATACAGAAACTGGTACTAACTCACTGAAACATCTAAAACTAACTACCCAAACCTTGATGATACTGCTACCCGACTAACTGATCTAACCCACAGATACTGCAGATACTATTACTACATACATGTATTTCTGCTACTACCTGAGCTGGACTGTATCCCGATTCCTCATGTGCACTATATCCTAGCTGCTGAACCTGCAGTGTACAGGTCGATATGGGAGCTGCTGAACCCGCGGTGGCTCGATATTGTGCACTGCATAGTAATGGTTAAAACTGCCACTGTCTCGAGCCCTCTTGCTGTTGAAACTGTGCCCTACTACACACTGAACTTCACTGCTGCACGCTTGCAGCTACTGTGCTATACCATGACTTGTTGATTTCCCTCCTACTGTACTGAGTTGGAAGCTACTGCTGAATGCAGTTTGCTGTTGCTCCCTGTTGTAGGATGCTCTAGACTGCTGGTTATTGACCGACCCCTTGCTGTGACTGTACAAGAGATGCACATTGCTGAATTGGTGATTGAAATAGCATTGCTGCAGTTTATAAGTTGCAAACACTAGCTGCACAAGCCGAACTCTCCCATGCACGAGCTGTTGGCTTCCCTCTTGTGCAGCTCACTCACATTGCTGCACTCTCCCCTCACTGGTCACACACTCACACACAAACACACATACATAGCATACTCTCACACATACACACTCACATATACATACCTCTATGTATATATTCATCTCTCTATATATAAATAAATATCCCCTTACTACCATATATATATATATATATATATATATATATATACGTACACTCTCACACACATAAACACAAACACACATATATACATTAACATATATACACTCCTCAAATATTAATATATATATATATATACATATATATATACATATAGATATATCAACACACTATATATACATACAGATATATATAGCTATGTACACTTAAATATCACATATATACACTATTATATAAACATACTCAAATATATATACATAACATATTATATATCATACATATATATATATATATATACACACACACACAAGTACACATAAAAATAAGGACAATAAACCAAACACGTGGAGTATACCGCACCCGTATCACACTCATTCTATGATATGCTTGCGATACGGCTCCATCACACAACCAAACGTATCCCGAAGGACACGAGCAAGTCTAAAACAGTAAATATGAACAATACGTATAATAATTATATCAACTACATGTCCGTGTCAAGATATGATATGCACAAGATCCCGTGTCGGAGGAGAACGTCCAAAATCAACCCGTTTTGTCAAATTAACGAGATATGGCCTACACGTACCCAATTATGGATACGATACTAGTCAAAAATAAACAATCATAGGTCATATTGATCTATTAGACCAAATAACAAATACCACATATGCCAATCTCGGAATTCTCCCAAAATTGACACCAAATTGCATATAACTTCCACCATAGGTCTCCTATGAACCTAAAACTAATTCCTATGGGTAGCCTATGCATGTGGGTTGGTTTCTCATTATTAAATCTTAGATTTAGAGTCTACTAGAAGAGGAAAAACTGTAATGTACTTATTGGAAGATGGATTCTCAATAAAAAGTCCGCAAATAAAGAAAGCAGCTCCTCCTTATAGATCTTGGCCTCCTCCTTGTTGCTCCTTGCTTCCTTCTTGTAGATCCTTAGTGTAAAAGCCTCCAATGAAGAATAGAGATAGAATTTGTAAAGAAATTGGTGGAGAATTGATGAGGGAATAAAGGAAATTGAAAGAGAAAAAAATTAGATCTAATGGAATTGGAAATTAAAATGAGAGAGGCACTCTCTCTTTCTTCTCTCTATGGCTGGCCCTAGCCCTCTCCCCAAGCAAGTATGAATTTTCCTAATTACCCCTTGGGGCCTCTCATGAAGAAATTAATCAGGTAGGGAAGGTTCTAGTCCAATGGTTTCACTAATTAATCCATCCTCCTAACAATGGACCTAATTCATGGGCTCAATCTAAACTCATCTAAAATGTTGGGTTCATGCAACTAATAAATAGTTTAGGTCCACTATACAAGTCTAAAATAAATCTACAACTAGCAATCAATAAATAATATAACAAATAATTAATTATGCACACATAATATTTAAATACAATCAATCCTAAAATTTAAAATACCAATGTTAATTACCAAACTACCCTTGATTAAAAATGTGAAGGTGACAGTCGGTGGTGTGCATCTGCCCATTGCTTTTGCATGTCCTATGCTTCTATTGGGTGACTCTGAATCTGCTTCACCTTTTTAACTATACTGACCACTAACTCTGGTCCTAAGATATATCTTTATCCAACATCACTTAAATATATGGGAGACTAGTACTGTAGAAGCATGGAAAAATCCATGCCATGCACCAAATTCATCCCAAGTCATGTGCTAAATATAGCCATGCACCAACAATAGTGCAACAAAGGTCCAATATGGCAACATCCCCAATACCCCTATACGATAGTTCCTATGCGACGATCTCTATGTGATACAGTCCACATCATCACAACAGTCAATATATAACGTTCCCATGCACCACTACTGCACCGATGCTCCCTATGCTCTAGTTTTCCTAATGCGTCAGAGTTTATACAACAAACTTTCTATCATTAACTGCCATGGTCTTCGTATAACCAGGTCATGACATGTGTCACATGGATTATTGTTACCAGCAACACTAGATCTTGAATTTTCATATGGCAGCCACATCATGACATGTACCTATGTACGGTAGCATTAGATCCACAAATGCATGCGCATACATGGTCCTCTGAAGGCTATAAATAGTGGACGTCTCCCACACAAAAAAGGAGAAAGGAAAAGAGGATAAAAACAGAGACAACTGAAAAGGGACATCAAGTGAGTCACAAACTCAAGTTTTCGAAGGCCTCGCAATTCTCTTTCGTCGGACTGTCAACGGAGTAAAGAAGTTGACCACAGACTTGATCTCCACCGTCACACTTATTCGGATCTAATTTTTGTACTCAGAACTCTACGCATTAGATTTTCTTTTATACTTTATTTTTTCTACTCTAATTAATACAAAAGTTTGTTCAACTTTTTTCGTATTTCTTGCGATGTCGATAAAATGGCAACTCTACTGGGGAATAACTTCTTCTCCAACGATAAGTTGGTGACGCAGTCCGACAAAAAGAAAGCTGGGTTAAACCCTGTCACGCCCCAGTCCCAAAATACATAGGACTAGGAATACGTAACATGCCAGCTACGCATTCGACCAGACTCGGATCTGACTCGAATACGTATAAACTGTATTATAATGGTCACTATCTAGATAATCAAGTAAATATAAATATCTATGCCTCAATCTACAATAAACAGAATACACAAGAATGAGCTACATGTGCTAAAGTCGGCCGCCCAGTAACACACAAACTCGAATAGACTCGAGAAAGAAATATGAGTCTATAAAACTAGGCTACATCAGCAAATAAATAAACAATATGAATAAATAACCATAACTCTGGTAGATATGATATAAGTACCTGGTACTAATGCCTGTAAGACAAGCAACTCCATCAGCAACTCCAAAGGCTCCATAACCGTCTATGCTGTAAAAACTGAAAGGGGACTAGGTCCTCAGAGGGACGTAACAAGGTACAAGAAACAGCATGCTAAAAGTAAAACAATATAATGCCACATACTCAAGGGTAAACTACTGTAACCAACTATGTGATAAGCAAATGAGAGTATGGTATCATACCCCAGGCTGGTACTCACGAAAGATCCTAATGGACACTTCCGTACGCTAACAGTACACTCAAGACTCCGTGTGGGAGAACCAGGAGGAAGACTTGTATATATATATATATATATACAGACCTGTACTCACAAAAGATCCCAACGGACACTTCCGTTTGCTAATAGTATACTCAAGTAGTAATAGTAAAATATGCCCAGAGCACGATGAAGACTCTTCCCACCCAATGTAACCTCACGTCTCAATCAAGAGACGCAAGATCATGACCTCTAACTATCAACACAAGTCATAGTCAATATATATAACTATGATTATCACTATAGTATGCATCATGGAGTCCTATCCAGAATCCAAGTACCACGATCAAGTAGAGAAAGACTCTGCCACATGAATATCGTGTCAAGTGTCCTACGGTCAGATGTGCAAATAACATATGCATAAAATATGGGTTCGAAAGAATGACTCTCTAACTACGATACTCGACTCCGCAGAGGATGTCGGTACCCGAATCTTGTCCGAACACAAAGTATCGTTTAACGGCCCTAGGCTCACAAGTACATCAATAAGACACACAATTATAATATTTAATAAATAATATCAAATAAATAATTTAGAACTATAAACATCTTGGCAAGTTACACTTGCCTGGTTCTGCAGACAGTGGTGGTAAATATGATCCTGGTCCACTCCTTCGAAATTTAATTGACCTAAACACCAATTAAATACTTAAGGGTCCAATATGAATTGATGCCATGGAAAACTAAGTCCGTTATTATTTCTAATAATTTTGCTTACTTTTACAGGGTATCGGGACCTAGTTTCTTGGTTTTTGACTTCCAAAATTTAAGTTTAAGTCCCAAATTAAAGGACATAGAAATAAATCAAATATTCCAAAATTAAACATGATTTATATGAATTTATAGCAATAAATTTCAGATTTGACAAAATATTATATTTCAAGATTTCGATCACTTTAGGTTGACTAGTTTTGTCCGAAACTTGTTCGAGACATAGCCAATCCATTATTATAGTTTATATCTATAAAAATTATTTTATATTATATTATATGCTGTTCTAATCTAAAAAATAATTACCTATTTATTTCTTCCAAAATAACCTCTATTTACTAGCAAAACAAGGTCATAAAGTCACCCAAAATATAGGCTAGTGGCCCTTATTTTTAGTGTTCAGGTTTGACATGCAAGCACCATAAATATAAATTTAAAATACTTTATTTCCAGAATTAAAACACATATAAATTCAGTTTTAGGAATTAAGATCGAACCCTTTAATGATTAATTATATAATTATAATATTTATATTCTGAATTAATAATATATAATTTTTTGGAATTATTTTATATATATTTATCATGGCAATACTCATTGAACCTTGTCTACCATTGGTGCGTCGTGTCCGTGTCATGATTGTTTGATTTTTTTGAAATAGTTTCTACATAGAAATATGGGTTTCTCATATATAGAGTTAATCCTACTAATAATTTAATATTATTATGAGTTACACAATCTTTGGTTCATGGAGAATAGGAAAAGAATCTATGTTGGAAGACTAACCCGTATGGGATTACGGCGTGGTCCTTTCTTGCGACACGGACCATTCGGAGCACCAAACGGACTCCAAACTTCGTAAAACTTGAGAGAGTGGTTGGGGGCTTCATATTGGAGGTAAATATTCAGTTTGGAGATAGTTTTTAGGGCTTTGATGGGGGTGGATAGCAACTGCAACCAGCAGCAAGCAGTCGGCCTCTCGGGGTGGCTAATCTCTTGCTCTAGTGCTTGTTGGCTTGTGGAGGATTAAGTGAAGGTTGGGAATGAGTGAAAAGGAAGTGGAGAAGGAGAGGGAGAGGCTGAAGGGCTTGTAGAAGAGAGGAGGGAGGATATAGGGGTGGCCACAAAGAGGGAAGTAGATGTTAGGGTTAGAGTTTGGTGATAAGTTGATATATATATGGACTTTTTAAATAGATTTAAATAAAGGAGGAGATTTATCCTATTACTAAGGGATTTGGCCAAGGGGGGATGCTCTTGGTTAAAATTTTGAGGGTGGGGTTGGTTGTTATGGTTAGGATTGGATAAGATTTTGTTGTTGGGTTGGTTAGGGAAGTGATTAGGTAGTTATTTGTCAACTAGGATGCCAACTATACCACTTTCTATAGTTAAAACTCCTATAAATAGAAATAAATTAATTTAAATATCATTTATATATATAATATTTTTATATGAGAATATTTGGGGTACACTACATGCCTACATATGTTTGGGTTGGATTTGGGTCTATTTCTAGTCAAAATGAGGCAATTTTACGGTTACCGTAATTCTCGATGTTCTTTAATATTTTTGGAGCATGGGGGAGATCAAATAAATACAACATCTATATTCTAACTATATTAGACTCAATTAAAATTATTATTATAAATTTTGTTGGAAGAAAAAATATCGTGCATTGCTCAAAATATCGAAGCCATGGCAAAGTGTCATATATATAAAAGAAGGTTTTAGAAATTACTACTCTAATTTATTTAAATTAAATAAAATAATTTACAAAATACAAAAATAATCCTATTCAAAAATGAGGGGGCTTACAATCTACCCACCTTAAATGAATTTCGTCCTCGAAATTTAAGACTTTCAATAACATATTTTTTTCTCCATCAAAATTCAAGCAATATAATCATGTAGTCAAATCAATTTTGTTATTTAACAAAGTCCTCAAAATTTACTTCATCCTCACAGTTTTAAATTTTAATGTAATTCTTTGAAATTCGAATTTATCTTCAATATTTTAAAATCCAATAATTTTTTTTAAATCAGATTCTCAAGTCGTAACTATTAATTACAATCTAACATTATTTACTCAAAATTTTAACTCTCATTTATGACTGTCTTAAAATTTTTAATAATTCAATCCTTCAAATTTAATTCCATATCCAAATTTACAAAATCAAATCCAAAAATTTATTTTCATCCTTAAAAATTTGTATCTCATATTTTAGTCATTTCTCAAAATTTTCTAATAAATTAATTTGCCCTTATAACCATAATTTGTCTTGTCCTCACTGCCATTATGTATATACTAATTTTTGGTATTTAGATTAATGATCATCCTCAAACATCAGTTAATGAGTCAATCCTAAAAATATTAAAAGTTAAAAATAATTTCTCAATTTAAATCCTACTAATGCATATCTTATGAATAAATTTGAATATTCAAAGTCTCATCATTAAAAATTGAATTCGAAATCTACTCTATCAAGCGTTTCTCTCAAAAAAAAATTTCAAATTTTGAATTCAAATTAAGTCCTTAAAAGTCAATTTATAAGTGATAAAGTCAATCTTTATATTGTTATTACTTTGGTATAATCCAACCCATAAATCAAATCTCAATATTATATTTAACTCCTAACACTCAAAATTCTTAACATTATCCTTGAATTCCTTGAATTATATCTCAAACTTTTAATTAAAATTTTAAAATTAAATCATAGAAATTTAACTATTTCAAGATTTAAACTCCTCAAATTTAAATTAAACTCAATTCCCACCTTTAAAAATTATTATTATTCTACTCATTCAAATTTCTTTAAAATCCTCAAAATTAAATTCATAAGATCCCAAGTCCTTAAATTCTTAAGCTTGAATTTTATTCCAACCTTAAAAATATAATTTGAATCCAAATCTTGTATTCCACTGTCTATGATGTTAACCTTCTTAATTTTCTTAAAATTTAAATCTAATAATTCAATACTCAAAATTTTAAATCCAATCACCAAAATTCTATTCTCCAAATTTAAATTTCAAAATTTAAACTGTGTCATATTTAAGCCCTCCAAATTTAAAAAGAATCAAATCCATACATGGCCTTTACAGAATTTAAAATTCAATCTTATCATATAATACCTTTAAATTTTATCCTCAAAATTTGTCTCATTTCACCATTTTAAAATTCAATTCTCAAATAGTCTTTTGCTCAATTATTCAAAAAAAAAATTTTAATTTTTTCTTTTTAATTTTTTTTTCCGAAACGATAATACCGATAACTTAATCGATTTTACCCTCTATAACATCATTAAACCTAGCAATCATAATGCTACCCAATAAAATAATTTATATTTGACATATCTAATTCTAGCCAAACTTCTAAGATCAAATCAAATCCCAAATTTATAATCTTTAATACATTATATCTTTATCTCATCAAATCTCAAAACTTAATTTAATTCCATCTATTCTAAAATTTAAATCCAATCATAAGGTTTAAAATAATCTTATCTCAAATTTTGAATTCCAAAAATTATTCCATCAAATTTTACTCCTCTATATTTTTTTTATATAATAAACCACAATTTCTGCACCATAATTTTTACTTACCTTTAATTCAACAATTATCACAAAACTTACTCAAATTCATCAAATATTATTTAACCTCTAAAATTTTTTCAAGGAAATATAAATCTATTTTATCAAACTCTTCTCAAAGTTTTAAAAGTTTAAATTCTATGATTTAAAATTTCTAATTTAAAAATAATTTCTTAAAACTTTATTTAATAACCCAATCTCAATCATTCAAGTTTAAATCCAATCATCTAATTTAAATCCAACCATTGCATATTCTCCTGAATAAATTTTAATTCAAATTCTCATCCACAAAATTTGAATTTAAAACTATTCCCTCGATCTTTTTTTTTATATTATTATTTTTCACATAATACTCAACCAATAAAATATTTATGAAATCTTTAAATTGAGATTCACCAACGTTCCGCCTCATCATATCCTAAAATTCTCAAATTTAGATTCCAAGTCAAATCTTATCAAAATCTTAAAACTTAAACCCCACAAAATTTAAATACCTCAAGATTCTTAAAATCTAAATTTAAATTCATCACATAATCTCTTTTAAATTTAAACACAAATCCAATCATATCATAATTTTCAAAACTTGTGGTATAACAAAATCGTCAATTCTATCATATCAAATTCTGAACCCTTTATTTAAACAAATATTTATCCTTACAAATATAAACTCAACAATATTTAAATTCATCCAAAATATTTTAATTTAAAATTTAAATCCATTACATCATAATCTTCTTAAATTTTTAAATTAAATAAATATCTAGCTCCTTATCACATTATTTTTTTCTCAATTCCAAACAAAATACCTCTTTTAAATTACATAGAAATTTAAGCCTCAAAGCACCAATATTTGACAATTCATATCTTCATCATTGATTAACCTCAAAATCAATTCGCTAGTCGAGAAGCCTACCCACCTTAGATAAAACTCTCTTATCAAAACACAATATTATATCCTAAAATAAAATCACTCGCATACATCTAAAATATTTATCGAATAGTAACCCATCACTTCTAATCTAGGCAATTGATAGAGTCCAACTTATTTTAGGTTCCTACTGGTAATGTCTTAATATATTCTCACTATAATATCTAGAAATTATCTACCATAATCTTCAATACTCAGGTAACCATCTACTTACAAATAATCTATCAAATATATCTTCTCCGTCTTGACAAAAATCTTCTCCTGGGGAGATCACCGCGCACGAGTGTTCGTCTCTCCGAGTTAGGGAAAAATGAGAATCAAAGAATAAGAGTTGAAAGAAAGTATGGATGATTATAATTTTGAGGTTCAAGGATGATATTAGAAAACCAATAGCAATTATGGATTGAGATCCTAACAACCTTATCCTAACTGCAGGCTCGCTCAGCACAATAACGTAACATAAACGATATGCACTGACCTGCATGGGCCACCACAAAAATATGTCATATTTCGGTCCCAAAATACGTAGGACTAGGAATTCTTAACATGCCAGCTACGTATTCGACCAGACTCGGGTCCGACTCGAATACGTATAAGCTGTATTATAATGGTCACTATCTAGATAATCAAGTAAATATAAATATCTATTCCTCAATCTACAATGAACAGAATACACAAGAATGAGCTACATGTGCAAAGTCGGCCGCCTAGTAACACACAAACTCAAATAGACTCGAGAAAGAAATATGAGTCTATAAAACTAGGCTACATCATCAGATAAATAAATAATATAAATAAATTACCATAACTCCGGTAGATATGATATAAGTACCTAGTACTAATGCCTTTAAGACAAGCAACTCCATCATCAACTCCAAAGGCTCCATAATCGTCTATAATGCAAAAATTGGAAGGGGACCAGGTTCTCAGAGGGACGTAACAAGGTACAAAAAATAGCAAGCCAAAGGTAAAACAGTATAATGCCACATACTCAAGGGTAAACTACTGTAACGAACTATGTGATATGCAAATAAGATTATGGTATCGTACCCCAGGCTGGTACTCACAAAATATCCCAGTGGACACTTTCGTACACTAATAGTACACTCAAGACTCCAAGTGGGGGAACCAGGAGGAAGATGTATATATATTTATAGGGCTGGTACTTGCGAAAGATCCCAATGGACACTTTCGTATGATAATAGTACACTCAAGTAGTAAGAGAAAAATATGCCCAGAGCACGATAAAGACTCTCTCCACCCAATGTAAGCTCACGTCTCAATTAAGACACGCAAGATCATGACCTCTAACTATCAACACAAGTCATAGTCAATATATATAACTATAATTATCACTATAGTACGCATCATGTAGTCCTATTTAGAGTCCAAGTACCACGATTAAGTCGAGAAAGACTCTGCCACATGAATATCGTGTCAAGTGTCCTACGGTCAGATGTGCAAATAACATATGCACAAAATACGGGTTCGGAAGAATGACTTTCTAACTACGATACTCGACTCCGTAGAGGATGTTGGTACCCGAATCTTGTCCGGACACAAAGTATTGTTTAATGGCTCTAGCCTCACAAGTACATCAATAAGCCATACAATTATAATATCTAATGCATAAATAATATCAACTAAATAATTTAGAATTATAAACATCTTGATAAGGTACACTTGCCTGGTTCTGCAGTCAGTGGTGGTAAATATGATCCTGGTCCACTCCTTCGAAATTTAATTGACCTAAACACCAATTAAATACTTAAGGGTCCAATATGAATTCTTGTAATTATAACTTAATTCTATAATTTCTTCGATGCCATGCAAAACTAAGCCCGTTATTATTTCTAACAATTTTTCTTACTTTTACAGGGTATCGGGACCTAGTTTCTTGGTTTTTGACTTCCAAAATTTAAGTTTAAGTCCCAAATTAAAGGACATAAAAATAAATCATAATAAATCATATATTCCAAAATTAAATATAATATATATGAATTTATAGCAATAAATTTCAGATTTGACAAAATATCATATTTCAAGATTTTGGTCACTTTAGGTTGACTAGTTTTGTCCGAAACTTGTTCGAGACGTAGCCAATCCATTATTATAGTTTATATCTATAAAAATTATTTTATATTTTATTATATGATGTTCTAATCTCAAAAATTATTACCTATTTATTCCTTCCAAAATAACCTCTATTTACTAGCAAAACAATGTCATAAAGTCACCCAAATTATAGGCTAGTGGCCCTTATTATTAGGGTTCAGGTTTGACATGCAAATATCATAAATATAAATTTAAAATACTTTATTTCCAGAATTAAAACACATATAAATTCAGTTTTAGAAATTAAGATCAAACCCTCCAATAATCGTATCACAAAGTCATGTTATGCGTCGACTAGGTATTCTGGGAACTTGATGCTAGTTTGTACATACAACATTACCAACTTGAGTAATAAAGTATTTTTAATATGAAATTATATTATTTAATTTTCTAGAATTTAATAATAATTATATATATATATATATATATATATATATATATATATATATATATATATAAAATTATATCACATCATTCATGCAACCATCTCAACTAGGCTATCTAGCTATTCTTGTAACTTAGCCAAGTAGTCTTTGCATCTAATCTTTCCATCAGCATAAAATATGATAAATTATATAATTATAATATTAATATTCTGAATTAATAATATATAATTTTCTAGAATTATTTTATATATATTTATCATGGCAATACTCATTGAACCTTGTCTACCATTTGTGCGTCGTGTCCGTGTCATGATTGTTCAATTTTCTTGAAATAGTTTCTACATAGAAATATGGATTTCTCATATATGGAGTTAATCCTACTCATAATCTAATATTATCATGAGTTACACAATCTTTGGTTCATGGAGAATAGGAAAAGAATCTAAGTTGGAAGACTTACCCGTATGCGATTACGGCGTGGTCCTTTTTTGCGACACGGACCATTCGGAGCACCAAACGGACTCCAAAATTCACAAAAAATAATATGGTGATTGGGGGATTCATATAGGAGGTAAATATTCAGTTTAGAGATAGTTTTTAGGTCTTTGATAGGGGTGGACAATAACTGCAACCAGCAGCAAGCAGTCGGCCTCTAGGGGTGGCTAATCTCTTGCTCTAGGACTTGTCAGCTTGTGGAGGATGAAGTGGAGGTTGGGAATGAGTGAAAAGGAAGTGGAGAAGGAGAGAGAGAGGTTGAAGGGGTCGTGGAAGAGAGGAGGGAGGATATAGGGGCGGCCACAAAGAGGGAAGTAGATGTTAGGGTTATAGTTTGGTGATAAGTAGATATATATATGGGATTTTTAAAAAAATTTAAATAAAGGAGGGGGTTTATCCTATTACTAAGGTATTTGCCTAGTTTTTAGGGCTTTGATGTGGGTGGACAGCAACTGCAACCAGCAGCAAGCAGTCGGCCTCTAGGGGTGGCTAATCTCTTGCTTTAGGGCTTGTCGGCTTGTGGAGGATGAAGTGGAGGTTGGGAATGAGTGAAAAGGAAGTGGAGAAGGAGAGGGAGAGGCTGAAGGGGTCGTGGAAGAGAGGAGAGAGGATATAGGGGCGGCCACAAAGAGGGAATTGCATGTTAGGGTTAGAGTTTGGTGATAAGTTGATATATATATGGGCATTTTAAATAGATTTAAATAAAGGAGGGGGTTTATCCTATTACTAAGGGATTTGGCCAAGGGGGGATGCTCTTGGTCAAAATTTTGAGGGTAGGGTTGGTTTTTATGGTTAGGATTGGATAAAATTTGGTTGTTGGGTTGGTTAGGGAAGTTGTTAGGTTATTTGCCAACTATGATGCCAACTATACCACTTTCTATAGTTAAAACTCCTATAAATAGAAATAAATTAATTTAAATATAATTTATATATATAATATATTTTTATATAGAAATATTTGGGTTACACTACATGCCTACATATGTTTGGGTTGGATTTGGGTCAAGTTCTAGTCAAAATGAGACAATTTTACGGTTACCGTAATTCTTAACGTTCTTTAATATTTTTGGAGCATGGAGGAGATCAAATAAATACAACATCCATGTTCCAACTATATTAGACTCAATTAAAATTATTATTATAAATTTTGTTCGAAGGAAAAATGTCGTACATTGCTCAAAATATCTAAGCCATGGCAAAGTGTCATATATATAAAAGAAGGTTTTAGAAAATAATACTCTAATCTATTTAAATTAAATAAAATAATTTTAAAAATACAAAAAAAATCCTATTAAAAAATGAGGGGGCTTACAATCTACCCATCTTAAAAGAATTTCCTCCTCGAAATTTAAGATTTCCAATAACATATATTTTTTTTCTCCATCAAAATTCAAGGAATATAATCATGTAGTCAAATCACTTTTGTTATTCAACAAGGTCCTCAAAATTTACTTCATCCTCACAGTTTAAAATTTTAAAGTAATTCTTTGAAATTCGAATTTATCTTCAAAATTTTAAAATCCAGAGAATGCTGGTGGTTCTCTTCGACCAACAAGCGTTTGAAGAGATGCTGGACAAGCCAAGCTTCACAAGGCGTGGGTAGCCAATGCCGTAGTACTGCAACCAGAGACTGCGAAAGATGCGCTACCAACCCTCGTTATTGGGGATGCGTATCAGGTCTACGCATATCCTTTCTTTCTCTGAAGCTACTCTTAAGAAGAACGATGCTGACTCTCAAGAGGTGTGTCCGCGGCCAAATGCATGAAAGAAAAGATATCCGTATTAGAAGATGGGCTCATGAAGCCTTCTACAAGCAACAAGGCCAAAAGGAAGAAGTATGTCCTCAACAGGATCTTCTACGACAACAATATGGATTCTCTATACTATATGCCTATGAATGATGGTTTGAAGGACTCCAAACAACCTCGATCCATACGCGCTCGAGGGGCTGCGCAGGCAGTCCACCAAAAGTATGAGCCGCTGAATGTCATGCACGTTGTCGATGGAAAGTTGTATATGGTTGACCCAGACACTCATGCGCCGGATATGTGTCAATACTCCATGTCTTCCCAAAATTACTTGGGCACCACAACTACGCATGAACCAAGTCAGGAAGCAAAACTGTGTTGACAGACCCATACGCCCAGCTTGGTTGTGCACATAAAGTGGGCTGGTCTCATATTAAGTCTTCCACTAACGACCCGGGTGCAGTTGCTGCGCAAGAACCAGGTTTGGGAGCAAAAATTGTGTTGACAGACCCATGCGCGCAGTTTGACTACGCATAAAGTGGGTCCATCTCATAATAAGTCTTCCACAAATGATCCAGGTGCAGTCTCTGTGCAAGAACTGGGTCAGGGAGCAAACCATTCACGATTACAACCATGCGCAAGGGTTGACCAAGCACACGAAATGGATATGAAAGTAAAGTTTCTATTATTTGATTTATGCAACGTGATTAGTCACAAGCGCAAGACGAGAGAAGCAACTCTCACACATAAAGTGTCTCCTCATAGACATACTTTGACGGCATCATCATCAATTGTTGTTGTATTGAAATAATAGTTCCTCCTACCAGACAGTCGGTATTCCAGCGACTGCAACCTGCAACACCAATCTGACAGCCTAACAAAAAACAAGTACACAAAAAAGGAGGAAATACTTCTCACCTCATGCTACTCAACATTGAAGTCCCCTTTTGCGAACAAGGTCTCAGGGAAGAAGAATTTGTCCAACCCGGTGGCCTCTACCAATACATAAAAAAACCAACAGCGGGGTAGTAAGCTAGTAACTACTATGGGGGTATTCTAAGGCACCTGCTTGAGAATAAAAACTAGGGGTAGCAATCTTCAGGTTGTCTATACCAACCCATCGCTCAAAGAAGACAGTAAATATCAAGGAACAGATGACAACCTACTTGGGGCTAGCCAAACTAGCCTGGATTATATAGTCACCAAGGTTGGGGGTATCCATCCCCTAGAATCCGAAGATGATGCAATAATAAATTCCTTCCCTAAAGATAGCGAGGCTCAGAAATCAGAGGCGAAAAGTGAAACTTCCACAGTTCCATCCATCTATCCCCATGTAATGCTTGTATAAATGGCAAGAGACGATCTAGCCTCCAGAGATCAATAACTTCTTGAGGCACTTGAAGTCATGATGAAAGCCATGAGTGCTTCGATGCATACTCTGACTCAAACTGTACTGGACCTCAGGGCAAGTATAGTCCCACAACCACCAAGAATCTCGGAGCAAGCAAGCCAAGAACCGGGAAATAATAAAGAGTTATGTATGATTGCTCCCAGTCCTATCACAGGGGTCCATCACACCTTACTGTGATCATTCGCTCCCCTTTCATCCGACGATGCTCAAAACTGTAGAAGCATAAAAATGTGCTTCCTTTAGACGATGCAATTTCTTACAAATAAACTAAACATAGGAAGAATGGCACACTTTCTCACTGTTATGAAGAATGGAGCACTTTTTACCTGCTTCAGAGGATGACACACTCTTCCAAAGAACATAACAGTGGCACACTCTAAAGGTGTTCTTATCCAGCCCAATACAGGCGCACGATTGACCTGTCATTTTTCCCTGAGCATTAAATGCGATGAATCTGATAGCTGAACAGTAGTCGAGGATGTCAGAAGCCATCATTACAGATGAGCTACGGTATATAGACCCAGGTTGTCGTTTAGCGGCCAGTACGAATTAACTTCTTTAAAGTGCACCATAAGGCCAATTTCTTCAAAGTGCACCGTAAGGTCAACTTCTTCAAAGTGCACCGTAAGGCCAACTTCTTCAAAAGTGCACCGCTAGGCCAACTTCCTCAAAAGTGCGCCATTATGTTTATTTTCTCAAAAGTGCGCCATTATGGCTACTTCCTCAAAAGTGTGTCATTACAGCTATTTTCTTCAAAAGTGCGTCATTATGACCAACTTCCTCAAAAGTATGTCACCACGGCTACTTCCTCAAAAGTGCGCCATCATGGCTACTTATTCAAAAGTATGCCATCATGGCTATTTCCCCAAAAGTGCGCCATTATGGCTACTTCTTCAAAATATCGCTTGTATAGCCAATCTTTCCAATATTGCGCTAGTCTCCATACTACTTCTAAAAGTGCGCCTATAATCCTAACTGACAAAGAGAAGGTATGATTATGTATCTTACATGCCATTTTTCTCGTGAAACGTGCATAAATAACTGTGCTATGACCTATACTTTTCTCCTATAGGAAGCCACGTGTCAAGCAGGCAGCAAGTTTGTCACTTCCCAGAACCAGAATATTGGAGAGTGGGAGAGTGACTCAGCCTACCACACCTTACGGAATACCGAAGTAACCTACAATGTGTTAAGGTTCTATAGAGACAAGGGCGTGCATACTACAATCAAGACCTAGGGTCAAGGATCTTTGTCTCAATCATCAACCAAGAAACAGTAAGAATGAGCATGTAAGATAAAAAAGTTAGGCGTCCTTGTCACTCTATCAGAATGATCATGAAACTAGTTATACAAGATGGTACACTAGTACATTGTCAAGAGTACCTGACTATAAGTCAGCCACGGTCTGAGTAATATACAATCATGTAGAGAAACTAATGTCCAGATAAACCGGCTAACAAGTGCCATCAACTAAACGCCAAAAGGTAATAGAAAATGATACTCATAGTGGGGGAGAAGGAACCCACTCAAGTTTCTCAGCAGATATCCTCCTGGTATGTGCCATCAGTCAGATACAGGATATGATCCTTGGACTCTGCTACTAAAACTGGCTAGACAAAACCACCGGGGTCAGGCCTGGATAGCAAGTACCACAAAGGAGCACAAGTAAAAGAAGCAAAACAAATAAAGTACATAAAATAGGATATGTGCCACAACTATAAGCGTATGAACTTTCATCAAAGTAGTAGGATACCTCAATAACCAAACAAGCACAAGGGGTGCCGCACTACGCCGAGATAGGGTATGACTCACCAGTTATGAACATGACGATGATACAATACACCAATAAGAATACAGAACACTTGCCATGATAAAGGCTAAGATAGATACTTATACATAGTATGTAGCTTCGGTCCATGACCTATTGTGACACATTGGTGCAAATCTACAACCAAACAAGGACAATGGTTGAACCGTCGTACCATAATAGTTTATTTCCCTAGGCTACTAGCACATGCACAAAGAGTTAAGTTATAACGGCCAATCATTTATAAGACTTGCTACTGTGGAGTCTGAGTTATCTCAGATTAGATGCGTAAGAGAATTTCTCATAACGTGATCAGTTTAGTGGGGCTAACTGAGCCATAGTATCACATAGCACATTCTATATTATGCACCGGTCCCTCGTAAGGCCACCGTACTAAGATCACATAGAATGCATTATACAATATAAGTATTCGAATATTACAGTCTATTAGTACGGACGTGACCAATATCCATGGGGGTCAGCCTTGCACGTCCTGACAATAGTCTGAGGTGGCTAATATGTACGATCTCGGAATTCTATCCCTCCCAATGCTCTAGCAAATTTAGTTGCCTAGAGTAACCTATATTTATGTTAGGAATCCTATGGCGTGGTCACATGATCAATCCTTCTATATGTCATACCGTAGTATGGTCCATGCTAGATACGATTCTACTTTGTTACTTGATAGCTCAAAATGGATTCACCCGAGCGTGATGTAACAATCAATCAAGTCCTATCCACGCTTTGGTAGTTGACCCACATACCATGTGTAAACCCCCTCACCCAAAATAGATATTTTGTGTATATTTTATATTATTATATTTAGATATTGAATTTCTTTAGAGTATTCTCTTAGTTAATTAGCAAATGAATTTCTTGATATATTTACTTATATAAATATTTATTTAGAATCATTTTTAGGTTATTTTAGATTTTTGAAGTTTTTTCTAGAATTTTTAGGTAATTAAAACATAGGGAACGTAAATTTCTAGGACTTCTATGATTTACTTTGAGACCATAGTTACATGTTATTCCTACCAAATATTTATTTTAGGTTAAAATATTTAATTATATTTTTTTTATAATTTATTTAGAATTTTAAGAAATTTATTTAGATTTTTGAAATTAATTAGGATTTATTTGGTTATATATATCTTAATATTAGATAGATGCCAATTTAGTGTTAATAGATATTAATAAGATTATATATAAATTATTTGTATTATATTTATTTCTATTTAAGATTATAAATTATTGAGATAAACTTGAACTCAATTTTTAAATTAATTCAAATCCTGAGCCTACTAGGAAAGCAACTTCATGCATATCCTATCCTTATTTAAACTGATCCTATTCATATTCAAATTAGCCAATCCTAGTCGTATTCAATTAAGTAGTCTCTACCATTATAAATACCGCATCCTTCATATTTTTTCCCCAAATTCACCTCTTTTTCGTCCAAAAAGAGTCAAAATTTGTCATAAATTCAGCCTCATTTTCTAGTATGTTATGACGACTTAAAAAGATAATATCTCCTAGCTCTGGACTCCAAACGTGCTCTATTTTTGTTTTTTAGAACCATATCAAGGTTAGTTTTCTAAATATATAAATTACTTTATTAATTTCAGAACTTATTTTTTCAGAAAATTCTAAAAGTGCCAGCTGTCCGAAATCAGACGCGTTTTGTTATTTTCGAGATTTTGGGAGATCCCGAACTCGAAATTACAAACCGTTTAAAGTTTCGAAAAGCTGACATGATGAAATTCCAGAAAAGTATTTTTACAGAATTTAAAATATAAGTTTATTCTACTGTAAAAATTTTGCAACGTAGACGTAAATAGGAAACCACCGAAAACTGTCATATGTGCGTCCTTGTGGCCATAACTCTTTACTGACTTGTGATCTTATGAAATCGTCTATTCTAGTATCTTGTAGCATTGAAATATATAGGATTCCATAAACAAATCCAGGATTTGAGTCGGTTGACTTTTTGGTCAACATATTGCCTCGATTTGCATGCCACGGATCACAAATCCTTAAAGTTGACTTTCTTTGGACCAAAATTAGAGCTTAACAATAAAAATTAGATTATAATAAGATTAAAATACTAATTTAGGTTATTTTATTTAGAATTAAAATAGATTAAAATGGAGGAACCTATTCACCCACTTTTGTAACCTAACTTATTTAATTTATTTTACGGGTAGATCGGACGACGCCTTGAGTTGGGACTTCATTCTTTTTCAGATCAGGCAAGATACCTTGTTAATTTGCTTACAATATTTTGCATGCTTAGTATATTTCTGTATATTTATTGTATTTCTGTTTATTCATTGCATGTGTAGTTTTTTTTCAGTCATTACTATATATTAGATATGTTGACACACACATGGCACTTAGTATCATGAGAGGACAATCATTAGGCGTATGGGCTTTTAGCCACTCTGGTAAACTGTAGTATATAGCTCGCACTATGGGCGTGTGTCGCGCTGGTCGCTACCCCCGTGGTATGTCGATTTCTGGAGTCTCGCTGGTCGCTACCCCCGCGGTATGTCAATTTCTGATATCCACTGACGAGTGTTTGAGTTGTGAGGTAGATCGAGTAGCCTACCCTTGCCCATACGTCGAAAAGTTGTCCTTATTTGCATTCATATAGATTGTCTTGTACAACATACTTATTTATTTTCAAATATTATGCATGTTTACTGTATTCAAATTGGCTTGCTTCTATGTATCTTGTTACGTCCCTCTGAGGACCTGGTCCTTTTCCAGGTGTAGATATTCACAAATATTCATAGAAACGCAGATCCGGACTTGCTACTGATCGTTGAGGGGGTTTACTCTTCGGACCTAGTGTTTATTTTGTATTGTACCTATATTGTGTTGCTTTTATATTCGAGTTGGTAGTGGATTTGTTTCCATCCGACTGTCATCTTTAGATACTTCTTATTGAGATCTAGTTATATAAATGTTGTTCATTTATTTATATTGATTTTTTGTGGATGAGATTTAGATTGTACCCTGTGACTTGTGATACATTTTATACCACTTGTGGATTTGATATTAATATTACAGCGTACGTATGGATTATGGTTTCCATATATTGGAGTTGCCATATCCATGCGGCTGACATGCTTACGTGTCCTAGTGCTATGTATTTTGGGACTGGGGTGTGACATATTTTTGTGGTGGCCCATGCAGGTCGAGATTATATTGTCTCGGTTACGTTACTGTACCGAGCAAGCCTGTACCTAGGAATAGAGTATAGGAACTCATCCACAATTGACTATGATTCGCTTTCCTTCCAATCTATTCTATATGAATAATTGTATCATGCTTGATTCCTTACTTCCCTAATAGTTCCTTGAGTATAGCTCCTTCCTATAATATAAAAGTCCCAGTCGTTAGATGATAAGTAGGGTAACCTTCCTATTAAGAGGACAACTAGAGTGTTGACACATCACTAAGTTTAGAATATCTAGTGAACCCTAGAATTCCTTGTCTATAGATTGGTTTACCATTACCCCTTGATGTATTATGAAGACTTGAGAGTAGTATAAACACTATTAGAGTCAGTTAGAAATTTAACCATATTGTTTGACCCTAGTATTGAGGGACCACTAGAAATCCAAGGTCGAATATTAGGACCAACCCTAACTTTTGTAGTGAGATAGTAATATTAGAACTATAAATTTAGATTATTGTCTTATTATTAGTAAACAGCACCTTAGTAGCCGAGAGAAATGTAATCAACACTTTTTCTTGATCATACCTCGAACATAGCAACTAGCATACCACTTCCCATTAGAAAACCATGATGCTATCTAGAGCCCTCTATTCTAATTTCATATACTGTTCCTCTACGACCTTAGCGTCACTAATTGCGCGACGACTAAATTTTGTTCTTCTACTCTTCATCTTTTAACTCGTGCCATCTGACACTTCTGATTGTAGACCAAGTGATTTTATTCTATGTTATGATATATATAGCTTGCTAGAATTTTGGTTGTTACTCTTGAAATTTTGAATTATGTGATTGGTAATTAGAACTTGATAGTTTTAAGTTAATTCTGGTATATTGCGACCTGATAATTATCCTTTAGTTTTCAAATTACGTAACTTGTACCATAGCTCGATACGAGTTATATCCCCTTTTTCCTTGAAGGCTAGTAACTTTCCATTCTTACTATTGACACTTGATCTATAAGCGCTATGACTAAGACTTAAGACGACCATGACCTATGTAATGTAAGAGGATACCCTAATAAGTACCAAGACCCTTTCTCGTAGACCTTAATAGGAGTTTCTACGGTATCCTTAAGATAGTACAGTATTAGTTTACTATTTTAAGTTGGGTAGTATGCCTCACAACCTAGTATCACATAGTCTTTTGACCTATTATTGTAGTATAACTGAATGACATTACCTGTATGCTAGCATAAGACGACAGTGTTTAATCAGATTGTAGAACCTAGAAGCCCATACCCCTATTTGGTCGACTATCGACTTAGACAAGGAGTTAGTATGACAACTGTAGAGATTGTAAGAGTCTTATCTTCTTTGTGAACTTGGATTATTTTGTAACTTCTCTCATCATAATCTGGCGTACTTATATTTTCTGTACTACCTTGACTTATGCTGCTATTATAGCCTTGTTTTTGCAAGCTTATTCTTTCATCAAGCTTGCTCATGACATATGTATTATTGGGTGCACATAATGATACAATTGTCTAATCAGAATCGGTGTATTAAGGTCTAGCTAACCTTAGTGCGCTTGGTTCGCTCTTCGCATGACTACTTTACGTGGATTGAGATATATGGTAGTAGACGAATATACTTCCCCCTAGACATGTCTGACATATCGTATCGATTATGTAACTGTACTGATACGAGCATATAAATAGAAAATTACCAAAAATAGGATTTTAATCCACAACTACCCTGACAACTCTCTTTTCGAATTCTTTAATCTCTTTGAACCTCGTACTTGTATTCTATCACCTTCACCTTAAATTCTTTATTATTGCTCTCCGTCTTCCCTTATTTCGGAAGGACGAAACCTCATGCTTGGTATAAGTTGACACACTGATAGTACTAGATATACCCCATAAGACTAATCACATGACATAGTGAATCTCTTTTATAATTGATTAAGGGCATACCATAGGTGATATATTTGGTGTTAAAATTTCTGAGGATTGAATAACATGATTAAATAATTTGAGAAATAGTTTTCTTAAAAGTATAACCTTATTTGATAGGTGGGTAAATTCTAAGTTGGGTAGATATTGCATTATTAAACTTGAGGTGAATTCTTTTAGATTGTGATCAAGTCAGATTAGATAGAGAGAAACCATGTCCTATTTTAATTTTGAGGACGAAATTTTTGTAAGTTGGGTAGATTGCAAACCCCCTCACCCAAAATATATATTTTGTGTATATTTTATATTATTATATTTAGATATTGAATTTCTTTAGAGTATTCTCTTAGTTAATTAGCAAATGAATTTCTTCATATATTTACTTATATAAATATTTATTTAGAATTATTTTTAGGTTATTTTATATTTTTGAAGATTTTTCTAGAATTTTTAGGTAATTAAAACATAGGGAACGTAAATTTCTAGGACTTCTATGATTTACTTTGAGACCATACTTGCATGTTATTCCTACCAAATATTTATTTTAGGTTAAAATATTTAATTATATTTTTTCTATAATTTATTTAGAATTTTAAGAAATTTATTTAGATTTTTGAAATTAATTAGGATTTATTTGGTTATATATAGTCTTAATATTAGATAGATGCTAATTTAGTGTTAATAGATATTAATAAGATTATATATAAATTATTTGTATTATCTTTAATTTTAGTTAAGATTATAAATTATTGAGATAAACTTAAACTCTATTTTTAAATTAATTCAAATCCTGAGCCTACTAGGAAAGCAACTTCATGCATATCCTATCCTTATTTAAACTGATCCTATTCATATTCAAATTAGCCAATCCTAGTCGTATTTAATTAAGTAGTCCCCACCATTATAAATACCTCATCGTTCATATTTTTCTTCCCCAAATTTACCTCTTTTTCGTCCAAAAAGAGTAAAAATTCGTCATAAATTCAGCCTCATTTTCTAGTATGTTATGATGACTTAAAAAGACGATATCTCCTAGCTCCGGACTCCAAACGTGCTCCAATATTTTTTTTTAGAACCATATCAAGGTTAGTTTTCTGAATATATAAATTATTTTAATAATTTCAGAGCCTATTTTTCCAGAAAATTCTAAAAGTGCCAGCTGTCCGAAATCAGACTTGTTTTGGTATTTTTGAGATTTTGAGAGATCCCGAACTAGGAATTACAAACCGTTTAAATTTCAAAAATCTGACATGATGAACTTCAAGAAAAGTATTTTTACAGAATTTAAAATATAAGTTTATTCTACTGTAAAATTTGTGCAACGTAGACGTAAATAGGAAACCACCGAAAACTGTCATCTATGCGCCCTTGTGGCCATAACTCTTTACTGACTTATGATCTTATGAAACCGTCTATTCCAGAATTTATGTAGCATTGAAATATATAGGATTCCATACACAAATCCAGGATTTTAGTCGGTTGACTTTTTGGTCAATAGATTGCCTCGATTTGCGTGCCACGGATCACAAATCCTTAAGATTGTCTTTCTTTGGACCAAAATTAGAGCTTAACAATAAAAATCAGATTATAATAAGATTAAAATACTATTTTAGGTTATTTTATTTAGAATTAAAATAGATTAAAATGGAGGAACCTATTCACCCACTTTTGTAACCTAACTTATTTAATTTATGTGACGGGTAGATCGGACGATGCCTTGAGTTGGGACTTCATTCTTTTTCAGATCAGGCAAGATACCTTGCCAAATTGCTTACAGTATTTTGCATGCTTAGTATATTTCTGTATATTTATTATATTTTTGTTTATTCATTGCATGTGTAGTTTTCTTTCAGTCATTACTATATATTAGATATGTTGACACACACATGGCACTTAGTATCATGAGAGGAAAATCATTAGGCGTATGGGCTTTTAACCACTCTGGTAAACCGTAGTATATAGCTCGCACCACAGGCGTGTATTGTGCTAGTCGCTACCCCCGCGGTATGTCGATTTCTGGAGTCTCGCTGGTCGCTACCCCCACGGTATGTCAATTTCTGTTGTCCACTGACGAGTGTATGAGTTGTGAGGTAGATCGAGTAGCCTACCCTTGCCCATACGTCGAAAAGTTGTCCTCATTTGCATTCATATAGATTGTCTTTTACAGCATACTTATTTATTTTCAAATATTATACATGTTTACTGTATTCAAATTGGCTTGCTTCTATGTATCTTGTTACGTCCCTCTGAGGACCTGATCCCTTTCCAAGTATAGATGTTCACGAGTATTCATAGGAGAAGATCCGGACTTGCTACTGATCGTTTAGGAGGTTTACTCTTCGGGCCTAGTGTTTATTTGGTGTTGTACCTATATTGTGTTGCTTTTGTATTCGAGTTGGTAGTGGATTTATTTCCATCCGACTTTCATCTTTAGATACTTCTTATTGAGATATAGTTATATAGATATTGGTCATTTATTTATATTGATTTTCTGTGGATGAGATTTAGATTGTACCATGTGACTTGTGATACATTTTATACCACTTGTGGATTTGATATTCATATTACAGCGTACGTATGGATTATGGTTTCCATATATTGGAGTTGCCATATCCATGCGGCTGGCATGCTTACGTGTCCTAGTCCTATGTATTTTGGGACTGGGCGTGACACCATGTCCGTGCTAGTGAATTAATATATTAATACCATATGTCGCATAGTATAGGGGCATTCTCGATGCACAACCCGAAATATGTAATCTCATAGCACGTAGCAAGTTATGTCGCACCTTAGTGCACATTATAACACATGTACACGTAGCATATAGTAATTATATAAGCACGAATACAAGAAATCAGGTTGAATTACCAAACTCACAGTTGGTCGTATGAGCCTTATCACATTGAATCTCTTGGTCAAAAATACAATCTCCTCAAATCAGCTACACAGACAATCAATCAATTAAAAGCTTAAATTTATGTAAAATCCTCGAATTAATGATTTTTTTGCCAAACGTGAGTAAGGGGGGAGTGTGAACCACTCTGGAGAAGATCCATAATCCTTAAACCAAACAAAGACCAGGAATGCATATCATCCCCCGAGCAGAACTATACACCTCACTCTATCCGACGAACAAAATAATAATTTAATCTACTAATCTGAGTTTACTCTGGGTTACCACATAGTCTACTACAATATATAATCATACTATGCACATAGTATGTTCTAGTACATAGGCAGTTACTAAGTCTACTCTTTCTTAGAATTACACAAGCAAAAAACTACGATCAACAACATAGGGTACGATAAGAAATATTCTAAATAAAATAGTTAAACCCAAGAAATCGTGGAATATGTACATAGATTACTAGGGTCGCACAGGATCATATACACGCATGAGAAGTGCACGCATGGATTGCCTTATGGGACAGGCCACATGCACTGATCAGGCGCATGAGCAACTGGCCGCATGGACGAGTTGGCCGTATGGACTGTCGGATGCATGCTACCTCAGGCTGCATACGATCCTAAGTCGCATGCTCCAATAAGCCGCATACTCCAGCACCAAAGTCCACTCTTGGAATAAGTGTCAAAGTGATGTGTGGCAGAGAGAAGTGACTGAAGTGATGGATGTGACAAGCCATAAAGTGTAAGAGATAAAGGACAAAATCATAAAAAGATGTGCCAATGGTAAAATAATTATGCATCCAAAAGAGAAGGGGTCGCATAATACAAATATCGCATAAGCCTGCTTGCCGCATGCTCTGCTTGTCTCATGCTTTGCTTGTCGCATAAGTCTGCTTGCTGCATGTTCTGCTTGCCCTATGCTCTTTGGACATAGAGAATTTCTCATTCGTCCAGCGAACAAAACACAAGGAGTTTTGTCACTTAGCTCCAGAATACTTTGTGTAATGGTCAGTCATCCTTCCAACAAAATAGATGCATGCTGGTTGGCTAAGCGGCAAAGAGTCCAGGCGCATAAGGATTATGCCGCATGGAAATCTTGGCTGCATATAGCACTGGCCGCATGAGAACTTTGTCTTTTCTAGACAACAAGTTCAGCCTTGGCGGAAGCTCCAAAAACCAAAAATTTGTTTTGACCATAAAACCTCATTTTAAGTCCAAATCAGGTGAACCAAAAGCCAAAATGCTTGAAATTGAAAGCTCTATCTTGTAGATTTTTTTTTTAAAATAACATATTTTAATAGATCAAAACTAAGAAGAACTTTTGGAACCCATGAAAACCTTAACTTGAAACTCATATATACTAAAATCTTTCCATCAAAACTAAAAACTCCAAAAAATAAAAGTGATGAGGACATAAAGGAGAATATTTTCCATCAATCATATTTTTAATTAACTATAATTATACAAAAATCCAAAAATCATGGCTTTACCACTTTGAGCAAGATGTACTTGGCTTGGTAGACTAACAAACCTCTTCCTAGAACCAAGTCTAGGGATAGGGCTAGGGCTAGGGTTAGGACAAGGGGAAGCTCTTGAGGGAAGGAGGAAGAATAAAGAAGAAGGGAAGTGGAAATGAGAAATAATGAGAGAGTAGAGAGAAAACCATATATATATATATATAACAAGTGTAGAAATAAGGTTAGCCCTAAGATTAAGTCATGACACTCTCCAACCAAATCTCAACCATCCAAAATAGACTTAGTGGTTCCAAAAGTGAACCAGGTCTGGTATCCATCCTGTATACGGGTCCTAGCATCGGTCCATGGCAATCACCAAGGTGTTCACTATTGGTCTCAGGTAGTCTCTCCTAATAAACATAAATCAAAACATATAAAATACAGCAGATATAATGAGAACCAACATGTAAAATACCAAAAAAATACATCTATAGGAAAATTTTTAAATATCACAAATTCAAGAATACAAAATCTGGGAACGGGTCTGACAAAGTTGTACACTCACTCACTAGATCATGGGATATCATACTATAAAAAGTACGAACAAAGTACGTATTGTCCAAAGTGCGTTCACACTGTCATAACTTCTCTGAAATCTTATAAATATAGGATCATTGTGTTATTTACAGAGTATGGAATTTCAAGTCTTTGAAGTTCAAGTACAGAAGGAGAGATATAAGCTTGTCGTGCCATTGTTGCCAAAGCTTTCTCATTACCCAACTCTTCAAGTTGTTCACAATATCTTTGCATTTCTTCATCATCATATGTTCTAAGGAGTAAAGTGAACGTCTACAGATCAGATCTCTACAGCTATACTTTTCCAGAATCAATTGTACTTTGATTCTTGTTTAAGATATTTTGTACTTTTTTTCTTTTAATATTTTATAATCCAAAGTTCATACAACCTTTGTTCATCGGAAACAAAGATAATGACTCTGCTGGGGATGACTTTTTTCTTTGACAAGAAAGTGAAAGCTCAACGTGACGCTGCATCGGTCGGCTCAGTGCAGAAGACCTTTGTCCTGAAGTTCGATCAACAAGCATACAGAGAAATGATCGAATCTTGGGGTAGTGCTCACCCCTCATCCGCACTCAAGTAAAGGAAGACCCACAAAGTGTGGGTGCCTAAGCCTCGTCATACATATCTCGAAGTTGCTGTCAACAAGGAAAAAAATATTTTGATTGATGAGAGCCCCATTGTCAATTCTGTCAACCAAGTTCAGATCAATGACTTTGTAGATAACTCCTTTGTGTTAAACAAGGGATATAAATTGTGCAACTCGCGTAAAATCAAGCAAAGGGTGATCCACACCCAAGTTTCTGAGACCCTTATGTTAAACAAGGGATACAAATTGCATAACTCGCGCAATATCAAGCAAAGGGTAATCCATACCCAAGCTTCTGAACCAGCGCATATTCGTTGTAATATACGGGAAAAGCAAGTTATGGGCATTGCTGTCCAAGCCAATCTCTCTACAGGCGTTCTCTCCAAAGAGAGACAAAAGTTTCTACAGAATCTACTCCAACAGAAGAAAAACTACAGGGGCACTAATGAAGCCTTAGTTAGGGAAAATTATTCCCCTAACATTATGATCACGCACACAGTGGAGAGAAAGTTATGCGTTATTCGTCAGAAGCCTACTATTAGTGCGCCATGGCAACAAATTTACAAAATTAAATATAGATTGGCATAATGTGCCAACTCTGTCTGCAGCATATAAAGTATGCCAAGTAGGGTCAACCTCTTCACAACATGATATTTGTGCACGTGTACATAAGAAGACTGATACAGGCAACTTTTTCTCATATGCGAAAAGCAAAAGATTGAGAGATGATAAATCACTCGCCAAGCCAGCACCTCACTCTATACACAGAGAGATGATGAATTACTTTTTCAATGTATCTTATACAAAGAGGCAGAGTCTGCCCTCTTTCTTCTCATCTCTTCTCATCACTTTTTTGATTTACGTGATCTTATTATGCAAAATCGTTAGAAGAGTGATCATTCTAACTTTGCAACGGGGTTTTCTAATGAACATCGTTACAATTGTCATAAGTTTGTAATCAAATATTGCTATGCTTCAACAAAACGATATGTGTTTGACCGATTGGCATATACTATGTCTTCCAAACCTCGACATGCAAAGCAAGCTGACATCCAAGAGTATGATGATGACGAACTGTTCTTTGCTCCAGCATACATAACTTTACATCTTTCCTGTTGCGGGATACAATCACGATAAATTTCCTCAAGAATACTCCGCCAAAGGAGATTTGACCAAATCGTTGCCTTCTTTGAAGCAGTATACCAAATTATCAGTTCTCAAAGACATGAGGTCGTTCTTCAAAGGAATCTCTATTCCTCAGAATTCGAGGCTGGTGGTTAGCAATCCCACTGATTTTGAAACTGAAAGTGTACTCCAACTATACGATTCTTTCTACCAATCCCTTTGTTGTACATATAGATGTTAGCGTCTACGCCGTCAATGATGAACAAGACACTTCTCCATCAAGAAGCACCAAACAATGCCTCAACTGATTAGAGGCTGCCCTCCGAGACATGCATACCATGATGCAAAATATGTATCAAATGATGACTGCCCAACTTTCTGCTACACCAGTTCCTGTCCAAGTGGCTCCATTCATACCTCCGTAGCCTACTCCTGGAATAACCCCCCTGCAGGGTAACACAAATTTAGAAGCAGTCCGAAACCAAGAGTCAGCAGCGCCAACTCTTAATCCTCCCAATAATAAAAATGGACCTTCGCCCAATCAGCTGCACCACTCCAGCCAGAAGATCCTCTCGAAGCTATTAGGAAGTTGCGTGCATAGGTCGATATTTTAAAGAACCAAGAACAACTCCGCAAGCTGGGGTAAAACTATTGGCCCATCCGGTCTCAGTCAACTTGATTTTGATAGTTAACTAAACCATGCATTGATATGTCACGATCTGAAGCCTCAACACTGATATTACATGTCGTCTGTATTACGTCTATTCAAATATAATCTTTTATTTATTTGAGTCTAGAACTGACATAAGCTAAGTCGCATTGGCAAAACCTAACTACCTATACCCAGATACCTAGTCCACTCAAATGAACCAAATAACCTATCCACTAAATCAGGCCACATTTATTTACAAAGTCTACCATACTGATAGACCAAACTCGGGCCGAACTCATGCCAAACTCGGACCGAACTCGGTTACCCTTTTGGTATGAAATCAACTAATTCAATAAGCTCCTGATTTCTTGGCCTAACGGTTGGAAATTTGAATTAAACCTCATCCAAATTCTTGCTAAATTCTGTTTACCTACACCCTATAAATAGGATTGGAATTCTTCATCCTTACTCACTCAACTATTCTTTAGTCTTCTATCCTATTGTGAGCAAACCTCTGAAGCCTTAACTTTCCTATCTCAAAGAGCAACTCCCTAGCCTTCCTAGTGCCAAGTGCGATCTCGGTCTTGAAGTCTTCAAAGTTAAATAGCTTTATTCCATCAAATACTCTCTCTCTCTCCCTCCAAGTTGTGAAGTTGCGAGACTTTGGATCAAACCTCGTGGTGTAAAGAAGTGGCAAGCCTTTGGATCAAAACTTGTGATTCACTATTGGTAATTATAGTAGATAAAACTCCGAGCTTGAGTTCTCGGGACTAGTCTAGTCCTCTCAGGGGAAACCAGTATGCATCTTGGAGTTTGCATTTGCTTTCTCTCTCTACTTTACTTCTCGACTTTACTGTCTCTATATATACTGTTAGTTAGCAACTGTCTTCATTCTGATAATCTTAAATTGGGTAGGTTATTCCACTATAATCTATTCACCCCCCTCAAAAGTTGCCTCACGATACTTTAATTGGTATCAGAGCTAGTTCTCTTGATATTTGGCTTAACATCCTAAGAGACTTATGGCAACTGTTAGATTTATCCACACCAACAATGGTGAAGGCCAGTCCACAAATAGGCCACCCTTATTTGATGCTACTAACTATACGTTCTGGAAGACACGTATGAGCTTCTACCTAAAGTCACTTGATTTTGACCTTTGGGCTGTAATAGTAGAAGGAAACAAGAAGCCACCTAGAATAGTCATAGATGGTAACCTTATAGAGATGCCTCATGATAAGTACACAGACACTGAAAAGAAATAAGCTTGTCTTGATGCTAAAGCTATTAACGCTCTATTTTGTGCTGTAGAAAGAGTTAAATTTAGCAAGGTCTTCACTTACAGAACTTCGCATGAAGTATGGAAACTTCTTAAGGTCACTCATGAAGGAACCTCCCAAGTGAAGGAATTAAAAATAAGTCGTCTAATACAAGAGTATGAGGCATTCAAGATGAAGCAAAATAAGACAATTTATCAAATGTTCACAAGATTCCTCGACATCATAAACCCACTATTATCACTTGGTAAGGAGTATAACAATTATAAGAAGATTCATAAGGTACTCAGGGGACTCACCAAGAATTAGAATCCCAAGGACACTGCAATCATAGAAGGGAATTATCTTACTATGATGACCCTCGAGACGCTCATGGGCAAGCTGATATCTCACGAGCGGGATCTCTATGAATTTGAAGAACCCACTCCCAAGGAGAAGACAATTGCTCTTAAGGCACATTACAAAAAGGTCACCAACTATAATTTCGACGATAATGTGTCTCAAGATGAGAAAGTTGCCCTGACCACCAGAAACTTTAAAAAATTTCTAAACTTGAAAAATTAAAGAAGAAGGAGCCAACTGACAACAGTGATGAAGAGCCTATATGCTACAACCGTAAGAAGATAGGGCATATAAAGAAAGATTATCCAACCCTAAGAAAAGGAAATTACCATAATTACTCATCCCGAAGAACATCATCACGAAAATATGCAAACACTTGTAATTGGCCTGAAAGTGAAGCTAGTGAATTCGAAGAAGAGAATTCTTGAGAAGCAACAAACCGATGCTTCATGGCGTTAGCTGATCAGGTAACGGATAACAACTCTTATGATGATTTTACTTTTGATGAACTAGGTAATGCTTTTAGTGATCTTCTTGATGATTTTAGGAAACTTAGAAATAAGTACAATCATGCTAAGAAAGATGTTCAAGAATATCAATCTGAAATAGAGTGACTAACATCTCTACTTAGTGAAGTAAAGGATACCTCAAATAATTCAGACGAGAATTCTAGAGTTAAGCTTAACCTCCATGAGGCACTTGCCAGTCTTGACAAGAGCTCTTAGCAGAATGCTAAACTTAAGAAAGAACTTAAATCTGAAAAAAAAAGTATTCCATTGATGTACGTAGAATAGATGCTCTCACTGCTAAATATGATAAAGTATTGCTACCTCTAAAAAGTTAGAGATTAGATTGGGTAAACAGGTCAAACAAACCTTCACCCAACCAAACACGAGACACGTAGCAAGACAAAAGAACACTCATAGCTATGATCCTACCTACATGTATAACAGTTCTTGTAACCATATGTTTAGAACACATTATGCATATAGAACCAAACATAATCATGCATTCTATTATAGAAGATCACAAAGAAATGTCCCATATAATCATGCATTATATTATAGAAGACCACAAAGAAATATCCCCCACAATCATGAATTCTATCTACATAGACTACAAAGAACTGTTTCACACAATCATATCTATCATGCTGCACCAAGGACCAATCACACAACTATATGTCACTATTATGGTAAGAAATGACATATATCTAGATTTTGTAGAACAAGGAAGTTAGTAGATATGAATATTTATGCAAGGGTACAAAAAAATAACACAATAGGACCCTCAAGAAAATGGGTACTAAGGGTTACATCTACAACTCATTTTATAGGTGGACCAACCCTCTAATGCTAGAAGCAAATGAATTCTTGATAGTGGTTGCTCACGATATATGACTGGTGATGCTAACCTATTTGCAACGCTATCGATGAAGAAAGAAGGTTATGTCTTCTTTGGCGATAACCTTAGAGGATACATTATTGGTAATGGTAATATAGGTGTTCCTTCCTATCTTGTTATAAAAGGCGTTTGTCTAGTAGCGAAATTAAAACATAACCTGCTCTGCATCAGTCATCTAGCTGACCATGGTTATGGTATTAACTTCATTAAAAACAATTATTTATAAAAGATCCACTGGTATGGTTATCTTTGAAGGGATCAGGGAAGATAATATATTTTTTCTATCTTGTAATAGTTACTGACAATACAGGCAAATATCTATACACAAACAAAGATTATAGCTGGCTATGGTATATGCATCTAGGACACGCAAACATGGACACTATTACAAGACTATCTATAAAGAAACTCGTAAGAGGCTTACTAGAGATTACTTTCAAGAAAGATATAGTATGTGCTGACTATGAAAAGAATAAAGCTACTAAATCTTCCTTTAAATCAATCAACTCTGTAAATACCTTTAGACCTCTACAACTCTTGCATATGGACTTGTTTGGACCCAGTAGAGTTGTTAGTCTTGGTGGTAATCTTTATGCTTATGTTATTGTTGATAATTTTTCTAGATACACATCAGTTTATTTTCTTGCAAATAAAAATAAAGTATTTTCTGAATTTGTTACTTTTTGCAAAAAGGTTCAAAATGAATAAGGTTTCATGATTACTCGTATCCGAAGTGATCATGGAGGCAAATTTAAAAATAGTGATTTCAAAAGATTTTATAATTAAAATAGTTTTTTATGAATTTTCTTGTCCTAGAACTCCACAACAAAATGGTGTTCTAGAGCGGAAGAATAGAACTCTTGGCGATATGGCTAGAGTTATGTTAAATCAGTACAAACTTCCAAAATACTTTTGGGCTGAAGCTGTAAGTACTTCATGCCATGTTTTGAATATGGTGCTTATTCAACCTATATCGAAGAAAATCCTCTATGAACTTTTGTTTGGTACAATTCCTACAATTAGTTACTTTAAAGTTTTTGGCTGCAAATATTTTATTCTTAATACCAAAGACAATCTAGGAAAATTTGACTCCAAGGCCATGAAGGTATTTTTCTAGATTATGCTGCCAAAAGTAAATAATTCAGAGTATTCAACAAAACCTCACTGACTTTTGAAAAATCAATCAATGTTATATTTGATGAACATAATACTCAAGCACTAAATGACAACGGTGATGAAGGTAGTCAACCCGCGACCAACAAGACATCAGAAGATACAAACAGTATAAATCATCCGAAAAGTCTACCAAGGAAATTAAAGTTTTCTACAGATCATCCTGAAAACTTGGTAATAGGTAATGTATCGAAAGGAAGTGAATTTGAGATGAGCATGATTGAAGAATTGACTTTCTTCCTAGGATTGCAAATCAAACAAGATTCACAAGAAACTTTTATCCATCAGGCTAAGTACACGAAGGATTTTCTCAAAAAGTTCAATATGGACAATGCAAAGCATATCAAAACTCCAATGGTAACATCTACTAGGCTTGACCTTGATGATAACAGTAAACCAACAAACATATGTAAGTATTAAGGTATGATTGGTAGTTTGTTATATCTAACTGCTAATCGCCCAGACATTATGTTTTGCTGTATGCCTTTGTGCTAGATATCAGGTTAGTCCTAAGGAATCACATTTGTGCGCAGTTAAGCCTATCTTTAGATACCCTAAACGGACTTTGTCGACAAGCTTATGGTATCCTAAAACCACATCCTTTGACCTTGCTGGTTACTCGGATGCTGATTTTGCTGGATGCAAAGTCGATCGAAAAAGCACTAGCGACATGTGTTATTTCCTAGGAAAGTCTCTAGTCTCCTGGTTTAGCAAGAAACAAAATTCTGTTGCATTATCAATAACTGAGGTAGAGTATATCACCGTAGGACGTTGTTGTGCTCAAATTTTGTGGATGAAGCAAACCCTAGAAGACTTCAATATGCACTATATAAACATTCCTATTTTCTCGATTAACACTAGCACTATTTATCTCCCAAAAAAATAAGTATGCCACTCATGCACTAAGCACATAGAAATTCGTCATCATTTTCTAAGTGATCATCAATTACACAGAGATATTTGTTTAGAGTATGTGGACACAAAACATCAATTAGTAGACATCTTTACTAAACCGTTAGCTGAAGATCAATTCAACTTTATCCGTCGAGAATTAAGTCTTTTGGATTCTGATAAAATACAAGAATCATAAGATGCTTTACAAATTTTTTGTCACATTTTTCAAAAAGTTTTGAGAATTTTGGATAAAAGCCGAAAATGCCCTTATGTCAAAAAGGTGTAAATAATCTTAAACGATATGGTATTTATGTGTCTTTGGACTACCGCTAGCTGGGATCCGGCCCCTACATCTACTCCGAGATAATTTAAACTCTTGAGAATGTATGATTTAAGTTCAACACTTATTATTCTGTATTTATATCAAGTCAAGAAAGGCATAATATCGATTAAAGTTACATTAAGATTCTGAAAATAAATATCTAAAGAATTCGGACGAAACTCAGGCCGAGCTCGGACCAAACTCGGACCGAACTCGGTTAGTTTAATTCCAGAATATGCTATTTCATTTATTTCTCTTCCTAATTCAGGTTTCTACTACTCTAGATCATTTCGTTGCTCATTCATTCAGACAAACGATAACCATCCCTCCTCCATAAATAAATATAGCTTTTTCTCCTACATCCTTTCCCAATGGCCCCTTAAAGAAAAAAGATTCCTTTTTCGACTCTCTTTTCTATCCTATTATGCCAAACATAGGAGAATTCGAAAGTTTCACCTTTTGAGGCCTCAAAATTTCAAATGATTGGTTTAATGACTTCTACAAGAGACATTTTTTTGGCCATCCTATTGATTTTTCTTCCGAACACAGACTATCTACCTATTCTTCAAAAACTTTAACTTGAAGAATTTGTTATAACCCGTATAATATTTACACCAATGCTATTAAAATTTTCTATTGTAACTTAACATATGAACATGGCACTATTTCATCTAGAGTTCGTGACATTCTAATTGAATTCGATGCGAATGACCTGGGTAAAATCCTACGCATGCATTCCTGCAGATGGAAAAACCTTAGTCAACATCATGAAAGTTCAATTCGACCATGGCTTAACCCTAGATTGTTTCAAAAATATCCTTTGTCACCCTCTTGAATGTCCACCTGGAAAAGTTCATGGTAGATATTTGAATGGTCACTTCTTTGAAATATATTGTATTTTCTTTTCAACTTTTCTACCTAAGAAGACCTACTTTGATGAGGTCGCTTATCTAGAAATATCAGCTTTATATCACTTATATTTTGGTATTAACTTTAATGTTCCCCAGACCATCTTATGTCAAATGGTTCAATGTTGCAAGGAAGGGCGTCCACTACTATACGCCATGTACTTGCTAACCATTTTCAGCTATTTCGACATTCCTTTGGATACTTGTCCAAATCGTGAGGAACCTTTATACCTCAATAAAATTTAAAGAATTGAGCCAACTATGCTTCTACCTTATAACTCATCATCAAACTCCAATACTCATCATGTTGATTCTGTCCCTCCTGCTGATGAACAACAACAAACCTTATAGTCTATATTCAATCTGTTGCGTGATCGCTTCCCCAATGAAGATATACGCAATCATGCTACTAATCATCGCTAAACTCTTCAGACTCAGGCTCTTGACAATACTTTGATAGACATCCAGTATACCCTATCGAAGCACCCAGCCGGACCTATTTTGATTCTCCAGAATCCGGATCAACAAGAATTTCATATTCATCACCCCTATGTTCAACAATATTTGGATTCAGCTGATGCCTTCTTTGATCCAAACAGAATAATTGAATCTGATGATAAAGATGAAGAACATGACAACTAGTTACTCAATGGATTTAAATGTATAAAATGTTTACTTTTAGATGCTCTATTATGATGTTTCCACTACACATATGCTTTTGTATGTTTTCTTTCCAAATGAATAAAGTTTAAAGCAATTTTTATGTCATTATATGCTATCATGTATATACTTTACTCTATTCTTTTTCTTGTTATCTCACCGATTTCGGGGGAGCATGTCATTTCGATCAAATGATGTCACTACCATATTTTCTAAGAAAGGATATTTTGGTCATTTCATAATTAATTAAATATTGTGCATATTATAAATTTATTTATTGTATTATTTATTTATTGTTAGATTTTAGTATTTTATTTTGGACTTGTGTTAGTGGACCTAACTAGTTTAAATTAGATCCATGGACCAACATTTAATTCTAGTTAGAATTGAGCTAAATAGTAAGCCCATTCATTAGGAGGATGATTAATTAGTTAAACCAATTAGACTAGAACCTTTTCTACTTAATTATTTTCTTCATGACAAGCCCTAAGGGGTATTTTAGACATTTTATAATAACTTGGACAAGGGGGTAGTGGCCAGCCTAGTTGAGGAGTGGAGGGAAATTCTCTTTCTTTACTTTTTATTTCAAATCTAGATCTAGAATTTCCCTCTTTCAAATGGAGGCTATTAGAACAAGGAGGAAGCAAGTATCTTCAAGGAGAAAGCAAGGATCTACAAGGAGGAAGCAAGGATCTTGTCACTACCACGTTCCAAAAATAGGGGTATTTTTGACTTTTTATAATATTTAATATTATGGTAGTTACAATTAAGTAATTGCATGATAGTATATTTAATTTAAAAAAATTATGTGAGATATGTAATTAAAAATAGTATTATATACAGTGTTCATTTATGATTGAGCTGGTAGACTTGACCTAGAAGCCCAGTAGACGAACACCTGTCCGAATTATGGGATTATGTGGTTAATTATTTTATTTAGAATTAATTTATTGGAGGTTGTAATTAACTACCGTAATTTATTTAATTATTGCGCCCTGCCCTTGCTTCGATAATTGGAGCGCAACCCTAGCTTTTGTCTTCCAACAAATTTCACGATCTTGCCCCAGACATGCCCGCCTTCCATTCTGCTATTTTTGTAACTCGTAATATAGCTCTCTGTACCTTATTTTTAGCCGCACAAAAATTGTTGCGGACGTTTATTTAATTCCTAAATAAATTCCTATTTTGTATCGTTGTGCGTTCCAATCGAAATTGGAGGCAATCTTGACCAATTTTTTGTATGGCCCAAACTGGGGTAATATTCTGTTCCGAGTCTTCTTCATTAATGATATTGATGACCCGACCTAATTTTGGCCCCATGTACTCCTAATTAATTTTAGAACACAGCTTGCATTTATTTCTAATTAATTTGAGGATACAATTTTTACTGATTCCGTAAATCTCAATTTAATTCCAGTGCCCTACTAATTAAGCCCGTACCAAACATACAACGCCCCCTGACCCAACAAAACACCAGACACTGAATCGCCTACCAAATTTTCGTTATTTTATGCGTCTGTGCAAATACCCAAATTTAAGGGGGCTAATTTGCAAATTTGCATTTGGTGTCAACACCCCATTGGTTCAACTAATTGGAGAAGCCCAACATTGACTAGTCAACACCCTCATCCCCACATGAAGAAACTCTCATGAAAAATCTAGGCCATCCATTCAATGGGTGCATCCTAACCCTTCATTCCCACACCTCCTCACAAGACCCCACACTCAACCGTAGCTTCCTTCTCCTCTTCTTCATTTTTATTTTTCTTCTTCCCTTCTTCTTCTCTTTTCTTCTTCCCCTTCCTTTCTTCTCCATTTTTAAAATTTTGAATTTGCAAGAAGGGGGGAACCCAACCCCTCACTCGCTGATTCACTCACCCCACCCCGACCGGCCGATCCCCGGCCCTCTTCTCCGGCCGACCTGCCGGAGGAGCCATCCTCCTCTCCCTCTGCTGTTCCCCGGCCCTTTCTCGAGCAACGTCCGGCGCTGCAACTCCGGCTCCGGCGAGCACAACCGAGCAACAAACCCCGCTGCTCAGCCACTCCCCACTATCCCCGAGCACCGACCTCCCGCTGGCCTGCTCCCCCTTCACCACCATTCCATTTTCGGCCAGCTTCCTCGAAGCCACCACGAGCACCACCACTCTCCATTACGACCACCCATCCCCGCTGCTCAGCACTCCGGCAGCCATCAACCAGTCACACACCCCTCGAGCTCCTGACCGGAACTCCTCCCTATATCCCGTCGTCCCCAGCTACTGTCCTCCGCCTCCGGCGAGCACAACTCCTCCCGAGCTCCTTCCATCTCCCTGATCTCCTCCTAACTCCATCAACTCCGGCCAGCCACCTATCCCCACCACCATCTTCACCATACACCACCACCCTCTTCACCTACACAACCACCACCATCTTCACCATACACCACCACCTGAAGCCCGCAGTCCGGCCGGCCAGCCGACCCCCAACCACTGTGAGCTCCTCTCCCCATTTCCCTCATTATTTATATATATATATATATATATATATATATATATACATATATGTATATAAATACGTATACGTGTATTTGTGAGTGTATATGTGTACATATATATATCTTTAAATATATAGTGTATTTTCTCTATTTGTATATAGTATACGTACTATTTGGTATATGTACAAACATATATATGTATGTATTTTGGCATAAATATATATTGGTAAAATATATATTAATTTAATATATTTTGGTATAAATATGTGTACCTATATATATATGTATATTCATATTTTGGTATATACTTATATATACGTAGTATATGTTAGTATTTGTAATTGGTGTATATATATATATACATATATATATATATATATATACGTAAGTATTTGGTATGTAAATATATATAGTATATATATAAAACTGTATTGATTTATATATACTTGTAAAACATATTTTGGTATATATAAACAAATGTAGCATAATATATATATATTTGGGTATATAAAATGTATATATACATACGTATTTGGTATATGTATTAATTGGTATGGTAATAATGTACATATTTAATAGGTGTACATTATTCAATATGATGAGTATATATATATATATATATATATATATATATATATATATATTAAGTATTAATGCTAATTAATAATATGTGTATTTATATACGTATCCCTACTAGATGACCCTAGTTGACTAGTGCCATGCCTGGCACGGCCCTGAGTTCGATGTTTTTGATTTGTGTGTTAGTGTAGCATCTCATACAAGTGTTATATTTGTGATATGGTTATAGGACTGTTGGTTAATCCAGGAGATACTCTGGAACAGGACATCAGTAGTTACCAGCTAAGGACCCAAGGCAAGTACATTCTCTAATAATTTCCAATTGTTGATAATTTCTATAAGTTCAATAATCTAGAAATATTACATCTGATTCCTTGACACTGTGCTACACGGACTAGTATATAGCTTGGATCTGCAGTCATGAGATATTACATTGATTATCGTATTGACTTTGTACACGACATGTATATTAGACATCGTACATGATAGATTGGACTTGCTCGTGTATCGTGACGTATCATGGTTGGATCCACAGTACTAGTTGGGGGCGGGGAAGTAGTTAGTAAGAAATGTGATCATAACCTTTTATTACAGTGTAGAACAATGTAAGTGTTAATCATGCTCTTCACATATGATTAGCCAGGCCCTATAGCTTTCGTATATGTTCCCAAGCCGATCACATTTCGAAGTTACTATTTCAAACACTTAGAATAGATTACAGTTCCCTATTTTAAATCATATACTACATCACCCGTATATAATATTGTACCTTGTTCTTTTCACTTTCATATATGCACTGACTGTATCATATTGCCTATTGCCTGTCTCTTTACATTGCCTGTCTCTTTATTTTGCCATTGCATTTACTCACTGTCTTCTTAGTATCTAGCATCAATTGTTTATTGCTTTATAGTCCTTATCAATTAAATGAAACTGTTATTTGAGTTTGTACTTTGCTCCTTCCTGACTGGAAATATTTTTCCAGACTATACCTTAGAAGACCGGTATCCGACACTTTATGGACCATATGGTGAGTAGCTGTAGATTTGGTTGTTTAGTTGTGATTCCGGGAGGTCTAGCCGGAATCACTAGTTTTTCTAGTTAGTTCTCTTTTAGTAGACTTTGGTACCGGATTTGTCTCCGGCATTCTTGTTGAGACATGGATAATTGTTGAGTTAGATTATTACTTTAGACTTGTGTTGTATTTAATTTTATTTGTTCGATATCTTATCGTGCTGTAGTCCTGTGATTGAGTATGTGTTCGTTTTTTTTGTGTCATCCGTGCCTCCTTATGGAGATTGGATGCTTGTGTAAGATTGGCTAGATAGTATCAAGACCTTGACAGCGTTCTACCGCCGATGCTGCGGCGTAGGCTGGACGTACCCGCGTACTCGTGCCCCAATTCCGGGTGCGGGTCGTGACACATTTTTAGTGGTAGCCCATGCAGGTCAGACTTCGCGAGTTGTGCGATGTCGTAGTAGTGTGGCATCTTTGTTACACTACTGCGTGCCTGCGATAGAATCTAGGACATAGGATACTAGGATGAGAGCGAATACTCAATCACAATTCCTTGAGAGATTCCTGGGATGACCCCTGAGAATCTTGTTAAAAATTTCCAATTTAAAACATTTCCCTTGTATTCCGTCCATTCTCACTTATTGATATTGAATTTGATTATTGTTGATTAGTTATTAAATTAGGATCTTGGGTTCATTATAGGGTTTGATTTCATATCAAGATGAATTTACAGACTAATTTACGGTATTATTTGATGACACACGTCGATGAGGACAGTGAGAAAGATAACACTAGGGCTATTGGACTACAAGATATGGATTTAAATTATAATTTGAAGATTGAAAATGAATTGCAAATTTTTTTGAATTTTGAGGAGTTGAGATATTGTTATTAAAACTTTTTGAGGATTCAGATTCGATTCAATAAACCTAGACAAAGTTGTAAGGATTTTAAGTGATTAAATTTTCATTTCAGTATTGAATAATTGACCTTGAGGAAAGTATATGCATTATTCAAGGAGTTATTTTGAGGAATTTATTTTAAGGATAAAAATCTTATAGTGAGAGAGATATATTAGTATATAAGTAGATGAGGTGCATGTGTAAGGATATGTTGGCTAGAACATGATTGAGATCTCACTGCCAACTGACTTGGGTGTCCATCTAGGGTTGTATTAGAGAGAGCAGTACTTAGTATGGTGTGTTGCATTTGATATGCACTTGAGTGATAAGAATAACTAGTATCAACGATTTCAGTAAGTAAGGAAGCTAGCAGTGAGTGTGCTTGTAGTAGAACTATGGTACCTAAAGGGATAGAGGTATCAGACCTTGGATGCATCTTTAACCTGTGCAATCGCAACTAGGATTATTCTAATCTATTTATCTTGAATGTTGCTTCTTTAGAACTTTATTGTCCTTCCTTGATGGTATCGCATTTTGCCTTAATTGATTCTTTTGGATCTGTCTTCAGGATGTCGCCGAAGACACGATCTATGAGAGCGGGAACACCAGCTTTAGAGGGGTCTGCCACCTCTCCACCTGAGGGACAAACAGCCGTAGTTCCTCCCACATCTCCGATACATGTAGGAGTTTCTGCACTTTTCGGGGATCCTCCTCCCCCACCTGTTCAGAGGATTGTCGCAGCTGTGACGGACGACCATCCTCCTCCACCGACTCCGATTCCCGGAGGTTTGCCCATTGACGGGGCGCAGATGTTTACCTTGATCAAGGGAATGGTAGATGCCTAGAGAGTGACGGCAGATGCTCAGCGAGTTCAAGCTGAGGCTCAGAGGGTGCAAGCAGAAGTGCACCAGGCACAAACCGAGCTGATAAGAGAAAGCATGGAGAATGCTCATCAAGTGACTCTCCAAGCTTTGGAGAGAGTAGCACAGTACCAGCAGTTTCCTGGCCAGCAGCAGCAGAGATCAGGCACTATAGTGGATTTCAAAAGAATGATGCCTCGAGAGTTCAAGGGCATCGAAGGGATACTCTACGTAGATGACTGGCTAGAGGATATAGAGAGGAGCCTGCGGTTGACCCAGATTCCGGAGAACTTGTAGATAGAAGCCGCTGGCAGTCAGATGTTCGATATCGCACTCACGTGGTATCGCACGGAGCCGAGAATTACTGCACAAGGACTTACTTGGGAGACCTTCAAGGAGCTCTTCAAGGAGAAGTTTTTTCCCGACGTGGCATTGGGAACCTTGGAAAGTCAGTTTCATAACTTAGTTCAAGAAAACATGTCGGTCGACGAGTACGCTACAGAATTCTATAGATTGAGCCATTTTGCATCGTCTATGATTTGGGAACCAGGAGATCGAGCCCAAAAATTTAGAAAGGGGCTGACAAGAGAGATTAGGTCACGCACTTCTGGTCGTCGTACCGCTACGTTTTAGGGTATCTTGATGGATGCCCAGATTGCAGAAGAGGATCTAGATCTCAGGCCTAAGAGGAGTCACAATATTTTTGGAGATATGAATGGTAGCACAAGACCGGCCAAGAATCCCCGTATTCAGCACCAACAGCAGTACCAATTACAAGTTCATATTCAGCCATGGACATTTCAGTATCCCCAGCAGTACCTGGCACCAGTTCATATTCAGCAATATCCATGGGCGTATCAGTATCAACAACAGTACCAGGCACCAGGCCGTGTTCAGCAGGATCAGCAACAGCCTCGGAGAGAGACACAGCAGACTTATCATTTCTGTAAGAAGCCAGGTCTCCTTTGGGAGAGCTGTAGAACGAGGCTAGGACTTTGTTTGCACTACGGCGCTGTGGGACATCGAGTAAGGGATTGTCTTCTAGCCCCTTATCTTTTCGGCTAGCGCGCAGTTTCAGATTATAGAGATCTAGTTAGGCTACCTGTGGAACCGTATATTGCTCAGCACCCGCGAAGGGAATCATCCCAGCAGGGCGGGGCATTTGCGATGACGGTCGAGGAGACCGATACTGCAGGTAATGTGTTAGCAGGTTCTGTTCTTTCATTCATTCTGTTCCTATCTATTTGATTGATTGATTGATTCCTTAGTACGATAGTTGTATGCATGATTTTCTTGTTAAAATATAGTTAGTAGTACACCCTGATACAGAGACTGCAATACCATGACAAAAGACACTATGACCGTACATATTCCCCTTAGGTTGCATGTTGTATGATTGTAAGAAAGATTTTTCTTAGACCATGATTATTGGGGTTTGACCATGACGAAGATTCCTAAAGGGGTTATGACTTGACAAGAGAGACAAGATGATTAAAATTCGAGGATAAACATCGATTTAAATAAAGGGTCAAGAATTTAACATGGCAGAATTGATGATTTATTAATTTTAGGAAGGATATGATATGATTGAGGTTATCATTAGAATTTGAGGAAATTTAGGGAGATTATCATTATAATTATTTGATTGCAAGTTATGAAAATTTTAAAATTTTATATTTGGATGTTGCATTTGGAGAATCCATAAGTATCGCATTGTTGAGCATTTTGAGGAAAGAGGAAATCGAGGAATAAAATCATTGATGGATTAATGTTTGAATTCAAACTTTTTGGGACAAGATTTATATTTTCTATATGTGCATTGATTAAAATCAAATTTGAGGAGTGGATATTAAATTCCAAGTATTGAATTATTAACTAAAAATTTTTTGAGAAATTTTTTTGATAAAAAATGGACTTTGATTTTATTTCGAGGATTTTTCAGGAATGCAATAATTTTAAATTTTTTTGAAAAATTGTGAAAAGACATTGTGGATTATTACCTGATTTCGTGGTTGATGAATTTAAACTTTGAGGGAAAATAATAATGTGTATGAATAAACGCTACTATGAGAATTTTAAATTTCGAGGACGAAATTCTTTTAAGGAGGGTAGACTTGTCACTACCAAGTTGCGAAAACAGGGGTATTTTTGACTTTTTATAATATTTAATATTATGGTAGTTACAATAAATAATTTTATAATAGTATATTTAATTTAAAAAATTATGTGAGATATGTAATTAAAAATAGTATTATATACAGTGTTCATTTATGATTGAGCTGGTAGACTTGACCTAGAAGCCTAGTAGACGAACACCTATCCAAATTATGGGATTATGTGGTTAATTATTTTATTTAGAATTAATTTATTGGAGGTTGTAATTAACTACCGTAATTTATTTAATTATTGCGCCCTGCCCTTGCTTCGATAATTGGAGCGCTACCCTAGCTTTTGTGTTCCAACAAATTTCACGATCTTGCCCCAGACATGCCCGCCTTCCATTCTGCTATTTTTGCAACTCGTAATATAGCTCTTTGTACCTTATTTTTAGCCGCACAAAAATCATCGCGGACGTTTATTTAATTCCTATATAAATTCTTATTTTGTATCGTTGTGCGTTCCAATCGAAATTGGAGGCAATCTTGACCTATTTTTTGTACGGCCCAAACTAGGGTAATATTCTGTTCTGAGTCTTCTTCATTAATGATATTGATGACCCGACCTAATTTTGGTCCCATGTACTCCTAATTAATTTTAGAACACAGCTTGCATTTATTTCTAATTAATTTGAGGATACAATTTTAACTGATTCCGTAAATCCCAATTTAATTCCAGTGCCCTACTAATTAAGCCCATACCAAACATACAGCACCCCCTGACCCTACAAAACACCAGACACTGAATCGCCCACCAAATTTTTGTTATTTTATGCGTCTGTGCAAATACCCAAATTTAAGGGGGCTAATTTGCAAATTTGCATTTGGTGTCAATACCCCATTGGTTCAACTAATTGGAGAAGCCCAACATTGACTAGTCAACACCCTCATCCCCACATGAAGAAACCCTCATGACAAATCTAGGCCATCCATTCAATGGGTGCATCCTAACCCTTCATTCCCACACGCTACCCTATTTAAAGTCAAATCATCCCTCTTCCCTAGGAAAGCCCTAATCCCCAAAAACCTAGGTTTCCCCACCTCCTCACAAGCCCCCACACTCAACCGTAGCTTCCTTCTCCTCTTCTTCATTTTCATTTTTCTTCTTTCCTTCTTCTTCTCTTTTCTTCTTCTCCTTCCTTTCTTCTCCATTTTTAAAATTTTTAATTTGCAAGAAGGGGGGAACCCAACCCCTCACTCACTGATTCACTTACCCCACCCCGACCGGCCGATCCTCGGCCCTCTTCTCCGGCCGACCCGCCGGAGGAGCCATCCTCCTCTCCCTCTGCTGTTCCCCGGCCCTTTCCCGAGCAGCGTCCGGCGCTGCAACTCCGGCTTCGGCGAGCACTACTCCGGTAAGTATTCTAACACTTTTTCTGCTGTGACATTATTTGATACGGGAGCCACCCACTCGTTCATATCATCTAGTTTTATTGCCAAACACAACATTGCTTCTACACCATTATCTAGTTGTGTTAGAATACTTACCGGAGGAGGAGTTGTACCAGTTAGTCGAGTTTGTAGATCGGGCCCTATAGTGATACGTGGCAGGGAGATGAATGCCCAACTCTTAGTCCTTCCTATGCCGTCTTTTGATATAGTGCTTGGAATGGACTGTAACACCCCATTCCGCTCAAGCGGACTGCCGTCTCAAATGGCAATCGTGCAGCTGTCCCGACCTGCTTTGCCTCGATCAAGAAGCAAAGGATATCTAGACTTGCCCCTACAGGAATTCGGCTTGGACTTTCAGAGGCTCGCTCAGACGTATCGCTCTACCGAGGCGAATTATCGCTAAGGTGGGTGGCTACGGTGAACTTGTCTTTGCTTAGCCAGCACACATAAAATCTGGAATGTTTATGCTAGTCACTAGGTGATTCACCCCCTGCATGCTAATAAATCCAACGCACCTAGCTAAGGGAATAATCCCAACTTGTATTGCTTGCTAGAACATGGAAATGAAATACTGCTTATACTCAGACCCTCGCATGCTAAGTCCCTTAACGGTTTTATCTCTCGGACTACCTTCGGGCCCGAGCAACGTGCCTGCTTATGTTCCTTAGAAACGCATGCTTGTCTGATTGATTGTTACCGTGTTTTCATCCAAACCCCGGGAGACTACTACGTAGTCGTTCCGTGCCTGAACGAACCTGCAAGTATTCAGGACCGCTAGGTCACCAAGGCAATCTCCGCCCTAGGAGAATTACATCAAGGCAAAAGACAGTCACTGAACAATGAAACAGGCAAAGCATCTTGTCTTGTACTATTGTTGCCTCAACAGCTTGCCTCTTGTCTTGTACCCTTGTCTTGTACTCTTGTTGCCCCAACCAAGGCCCCGTTCGATCATGGACAACCAGTGCACAGGGTAACGGTCTCGCGGGCGATGCTGGGGCACTGGCATCGACCCGGTCCGGGCGAGACCAATTGTTCTTAGTCTTTTGTTCAGGCGGAATGGCTTGCAGCGCCTCTTGTAGTTTGTTGCAAAGCATTCTCGTCTAGACTAAATAGTCTCTTGTTCGTCGGAATGGCTTGCAGCACCTCTTGTTCTTGTTACAAACCATCTCGTCTAGACTATACCGTCCATATGGCATACGCCAGTGATCGCCTTGTGATAAACTTATTGCATGCTTGCTTGTAAACGAAAGATAAATAATTCATCCTCGCTTAGCGGCTATCCGCGTGCGAGGCACTGTATCGCATCAAGAGCAACTAAACACCTGAACGATCTTAAAATAAGTACTCGTGTTTGCATATGCTTGCCTCCTGAATGTTTATACATGCCTCTGCTCGAATTTATACTGTTTACCTCAATATTTGCCTTGGACAGGGAAGGAGATGGTAAGTTGGTGAGTCTCGCCGTGTTTTCTCTAACATCGCACGGCGCACTGCCCGACACGATAGGCTATTCAATATCTGCATGAAACTGATCCTAAGGCAATTAGAAAGACAACTAAATAGTTGTGCACGAAACCTGTATTACGTGTTTGGATTTGTCGAGCGGGCGAGTAGCTTCCCCACCAGTGCATTCAATGTACTGATAATCCACCAGTTTGATATGTAGGGTGCGGGAGAACCTCGTGCGGTGCGGACGCCTCCTTCGTGCGTGCTTAGGCCAGGAGTTCCCTCTGAAGCCTTGCAACGGTGCGTCCGGGACTGAAGCGCTTATACAAGACATAAGTTGTGAACATCGTCTGACCATCGCCTGTATAATTATTCCACAGTTATAGCCACTTGGCACGCTTTTACTGTTTCAGAAAGAGAGGCTTGAGCGACTTATAATCTCGGCTATACGCCGCCTGTAACACAAGTTTATATCAATAAAAGAGCTTGCTTTACTTCAACTTGTGTTTCTATGCTTCCGCTATATTTGCCGACTCAGTGAACCTGTTACCGATCGCCTATGCGTTTATGACTCTGCTGCACTCAGACAATCTGTGCGACTCTGTGGCTTAGAACTCTAACTGCCAGCCAATAAACTATGGCCTTGCACGGGCATGGCTCACGCTCGTGCGGCATCACGCCCGGATGGGTTAAGCGATCGTTCCGCGGGAGCGCTGGCGAGGGTGATTCCCGCCTAGCGGGAACGGCTGATTGCCTGCGGGAGATCGGGGCGTGACATGTTGGTATCAGAGCCTGGCTTCTACGCCTTTGGACTTCGATTCGATATCTCTGTTTCGAAAGCTCGTTCGTGGGTTATGTGCACGCTCTCTCTCAATACCTCGATGGGATGTTCCAACAATAAGTCTAAATACTTTTAAAATACGTTTTGAATGTAGTGATATGATTGCCTGTCTGGTTGTATGCTGCGAGTGGCCTTTGTGCCAACCTGTGAGAACCCCTGAGAGTATCGCTAGTAGCTTGTCTGATTTTCACTAACTCTAAGTTTGGTTGAATACATCTATTCGAAGGACGCCTTGAACTAGTGCACCATCCAAGACTTAGGAAAAGGTGAAACTCGAGTGCTAAGACTTCGCTGTCACTAAGCTGGTTGACGTGTTCACGCTAGAAGTGCACTTCGAAAGTGCGCACGATCCAGTCTAAGCGGTATGCTGATTTCGAAGCTTGTGCAAGTGAATATCCAAATGAAACAAGTACAATGACTTATCTAGGATTGCCTCAACCCTAGATTACTGCTTGTCCTTAGTATGTCTCGAGGACGAGACTTTTTCTAAGTTGGGTAGGATGTAACACCCCGTTCCGCTCAAGCAGACTGCCGTCTCAAACGGCAATCGTGCAGCTGTCCCGACCTGCTTTGCCTCGATCAAGAAGCAAAGGATATCCAGACTTGCCCCTACAGGAATCCGGCTTGGACTTTCAGAGGCTCGCTCAGACGTATGGCTCTACCGAGGCAAATCATCGCTAAGGTGGGTGGCTACGGTGAACTTGTCTTTGCTTAGCCAACACACATAAAATCTGGAATATTTATGCTAGTCGCTAGGTGATTCACCCCCTGCATGCTAATAAATCCAACGCACCTAGCTAAGGGAATAATCCCAACTTGTATTGCTTGCTAGAACATGGAAATAAAATACTGCTTATACTCAGACCCTCGCATGCTAAGTCCCTTAACGGTTTCATCTCTCGGACTACCTTCGGGCCCGAGCAACGTGCCTGCTTATGTTCCTTAGAAACGCATGCTTGTCTGATTGATTATTACCATGTTTTTATCCAAAGCCCGGGAGACTACTACGTAGTCGTTCCGTGCCTGAACGAACCTGCAAGTATTCGGGACCGCTAGGTCACCAAGGTAATCTCCCCCCTAGGAGAATTGCATCAAGGCAAAAGACAGTCACTGAACAATGAAACAGGCAAAGCATCTTGTCTTGTACTATTGTTGCCTCAACAGCTTGCCTCTTGTCTTGTACCCTTGTCTTGTACTCTTGTTGCCCCAACCAAGGCCCCGTTCGATCATAGACAACCAGTGCACAGGGTAACGGTCTCGCGGGCGATGCTGGGGCACTGGCATCGACCCGGTCCGGGCGAGACCAATTGTTCTTAGTCTCTTGTTCAGGCGGAATAGCTTGCAGCGCCTCTTGTACTTTGTTGCAAAGCATTCTCGTCAAGACTAAATAGTCTCTTGTTCGTCGGAATGGCTTGCAGCACCTCTTGTTCTTGTTACAAACCATCTCGTCTAGACTATACCGTCCATATGGCATACGTCAGTGATCGCCTTGTGATAAACTTATTGCATGCTTGCTTGTAAACGAAAGATAAACAATTCATCCTCGCTTAGCGGCTATCCGCGTGCGAGGCACTGTATCGCATCAAGAGCAACTAAACACCTGAACGATCTTGAAATAAGTACTCGTGTTTGCATATGCTTGCCTCCTGAATGTTTATACATGCCTCTGCTCGAATTTATATTGTTTACCTCAATGTTTGCCTTGGACAAGGAAGGAGATGGTAAGTTGGTGAGTCTCGCCGTGTTTCCTCTAACATCGCACGGCGCACTGCCCGACACGATAGGCTATTCAATATCTGCATGAAACTGATCCTAAGGCAATTAGAAAGACAACTAAATAGTTGTGCATGAAACCTGTATTATGTGTTTGGATTTGTCGAGCGGGCGAGTAGCTTCCCCACCAGTGCATTCAATGTACTGATAATCCACCAGTTTGATATGCAGGGTGCGGGAGAACCTCGTGCGGTGAGGACGCCTCCTTCGTGCGTGCTAAGGCCAGGAGTTCCCTCTGAAGCCTTGCAACGGTGCGTCCGGGACTGAAGCGCTTATACAAGACATAAGTTGTGAACATCGCCTGACCATCGCCTGTACAATCATTCCACAGTTGTAGCCACTTGGCACGCTTTTACTGTTTCAGAAAGAGAGGCTTGAGCGACTTATAATCTCGGCTATACGCCGCCTGTAACACAAGTTTATATCAATAAAAGAGCTTGCTTTACTTCAACTTGTGTTTCTATGCTTCCGCTATATTTGCCGACTCAGTGAACCTGTTACCGATCGCCTATGCGTTCATGACTCCGCTGCACTAGGACAATCTGTGCGACTCTGTGGCTTAGAACTCTAACCGCCAGCCAATAAACCATGGCCTTGCACGGGCGTGTCTCACGCTCGTGCGGCATCACGCCCGGATGGGTTAAGCGATCGTTCTGCGGGAGCGCTGGAGAGGGTGATTCCCGCCTAGCGGGAACGGCCGATTGTCTGCGGAAGATCGGGGCGTGACATGGACTGGCTGAGCAAGAACCACGCTTTTTTCGATTGCTTTGGAGGAAGCATTCTTTTTAAGGTACCAGGCCAGCCTGGACTTGAGTTAGCCCGAGGATCCACAGAAATCCTTGATGGTATGCAGCTCGCAATGGACGATGTTGTCTATCACCCTATTATTTTAGAATTTCTAGACGTCTTTCCAGAGGATTTGCTAGGACTACCCCCAGACAGAGACGTAGAGTTTTCAATTGAACTAGCACCCGGAGCAGCACCTATATCATCGCATGTTTACAGACTGGCAAAGAAGGAGATGTACGAGCTGAAGGCACAGTTAAAAGAGCTAGAGGAGAAAGGTTTCATCCGACCGAGTGCATCACCCTGGGGAGCACCAGTGTTGTTTGTACCCGAGAAGGATGGGTCAGTGCGTATGTGCATTGACTACAGAGCCTTGAATGCAGTGACAGTGAAGAACAAATATCCATTGTCACGCATTGATGACCTGTTTGATCAACTCAGTGGAGCTAAGGTATTCTCGAAGATAGATCTGAGATCGGGATATCACCAAGTGAAGGTACGGAAGCAGAACATTCCGAAGACCGTATTCAGAACAAGATATGGACACTACGAGTTTTTGGTCATGCCATTTGGATTGACCAATGCTCCAGCGATCTTCATGGACTTGATGAATCGAGTCTTCCACCAGTACTTGGATCAGTTCATGGTTGTCTTCATAGATGATATACTTGTCTATTCGAAGAGCCACGAGGAGCACGAGGAGCACCTGCGGATTGTTCTAGAGACTTTGAGGAGAGAGCAGTTATATGCTAAACTCAGCAAATATGAGTTCTTCTTGGACAAAGTTTCATTTCTTGGACATGTTGTTACAGGAGATGGTATTTTTATTGATTCAGAGAAGATCTCAGCAGTTGAGACATGGCCTGTTCCTAAATCAGCAGCAGAGGTGAGGAGTTTCCTTGGACTTGCGGGATATTATCGACGGTTCGTGGAAAACTTCTCAAGGATAGCGGCACCTATGTCTCGTTTGACTTGTAAGGATCAAGAATTTATATGGACTGGCGAGTGTCAAGCAGCCTTTGAAGAGTTGAAGAAGCGACTGACTATAGCACCAGTGTTGGCAATTTCGTCAGGATCAGGAGGATATGTGATCTACAGTGACGCATCAGGGAAAGGCTTGGGATGCGTATTGATGCAGCATGGAAAGGTGATTGCATATGCATCTAGACAGTTACGAGTACATGAGAAGAATTATCCGACTCATGACTTGGAACTTGCAGCCGTTGTATTTGCTCTGAAGCTATGGAGACATTACTTATATGGGAAACGAGTGGAAATCTATACAGACCACAAAAGCCTCAAGTACGTCTTCACGCAGAAGGAGTTAAATATGAGGCAACGTCGTTGGCTCGAGTTGATGAAAGATTTCGAGATAGAGCTATATTATCATCCAGGCAAGGCTAACGTGGTAGCAGACGCGTTAAGCCGGAAGCCAGCAACTTACTTCTTGACAGCACAAAGGGAACTATTGGAGGACTTGCAAGAGCTGGGCATTGAAGTGATACTACCCGGAGCAGATGGGACACTAGCCAACTTGCAAGTACAATCATCATTGGTAGAGAGGATTAAGGCAGCTTTGCCTACAGATGCCAGATTCAGGAGACTAAAGGAAAGGACAGAGGCTGGAGAGCAGACCGGATTGCGCATTCATGAGGATGGGATATTACGATGTGGTGATCGTCTTTATGTTCCAAATAGAGAGATTCGACAGGAGCTGATGACAGAGGCTCATAGTTCGATTTATTCTATCCATCCTGAAGGCACCAAGATGTATCGTGACTTACGACAACATTTTTGGTGGCATGGGATAAAGAGAGAGATAGCTCATTTTGTAGCTAAATGTCTGGTATGTCAACAAGTGAAGGCGGAGCACCAGAGGACAACAGGATTATTGCAACCACTTCCGATTCCAGAGTGAAAGTGGGAGCACATCACTATGGACTTCGTCACGGGTTTTCCAAGAGTCCAAGTGGGAAAGATGCAGTGTGGGTAATAGTGGACCGACTCACCAAGTCAGCCCATTTTATACCTTTTAGAGTGGGTCAGTCTACAGAAGCTTTAGCTGATTTATATATGAGGCAGATCGTGAGATTGTACGGCATACCAGTCAGCATTGTATCGGACAGAGATTCGCGCTTCATATCGCACTTTTGGAGGAGCATGCAAGAGAGTCTTGGTACTCGTCTGAAGTTCAGTACATCTTACCACCCGCAGACAGATGGGCAGTCGGAGCATACTATTCAGACCTTGGAGGACATGTTGAAGGCTTGCATGTTAGACTTCGGAGGATCATGGGAGGACCACCTACATCTTGTAGAGTTTTCTTACAACAATAGCTATCAAGCGATTATTCAGATGGCTCCGTTTGAAGCATTGTTTGGAAGAAAATATAGGCCTCCTGTGTGTTGGAGTGACGTGGGAGAACGTCAGATTTTGGAACCCGAGTTGGTGGTAAACACCGTAGAGACAGTCAAGAAGATTCAGGGACACTTGCGAGCAGCGCAAGACAGGCAGAAGCAGTGGGCAGACCTTCATCGTCGTCCCCTGGAGTTCAAAGAGGGCGATCACGTCTTCTTGAGGATATCACCGACCAGAGGTACCATCCGATTCGGAGGGCGCGGCAAGTTGAGTCCAAGGTATATTGGACCATTTGACGTGCTCGAGAGAGTTGGAGAGGTGGCATATCGACTTGCGCTACCACCTTCACTGGAGGGAGTACATGACGTATTCCATGTATCGCAGCTCAGACGATATGTGGCAGACAACAGTCATGTTCTCGACCATTCGGAGATCACCATTGGGCCGAGCTTGTCTTACCAAGAGCAACCCGTGGGAATCCTTGATCGTCGAGAGAAAGTGTTGAGGAACCAGTCTATTCCCTTGGTTCGCGTAGCATGGAGGCATGGCGCGCCAGGAGAATCAACTTGGGAGCGCGAGGACGACATGCGCAAGCGTTTTTCAAACCTATTCGCAGACCAAGGTATGAATTTACATTGTTAATTTATATCTTATACCATCCTTGTATTCTATCGTGGCTTAATTTTAATTTCGAGGACAAAATTTTTACAAGTTGGGTAGAATGTAAAACCCCCTTCCTAGAAAATCGTATATACCCTTTTATTTATTAATTATTAATTAAATTATAGTAATTAGGTCTAAATAGGAGAATTAGATTTTTAATAATTTTTATGTTAGGTGTTCGGGCACTTAGATGACTTATGGGACCATCAGAAATTTTTCGGAATTTATTCCATGTATGAGACCCCTTGAGCTGTTGCTAGCCTAACGATGTGCACTACCCTAATCTATTAATTTTCTTATGAGTATATAATATATATATATATATATATATACAAATATATATATGTATATATATATTAAGAAAGAAATAAAAAAAAAGAAAAAAAAAGAAGAAAGTAAAAGAAGTATTATTAAAGAATTAAATATGGATCTAATAATAATAATATAATAATAATCCTAAACATGCTACTACACAGCAAAGTACCGCCTTCAGCCTTAGACTTGCTCCTCACGTGGACCTGCTACTATTAGCAATTTAGCATTTGCTATTATCCCATTTCAACCTTAGCATTATACTACTTCCCAACCCGAGTCTTGGCAGCGCCTATCCGAATCCTCTCCTTTCACGCGGACCAAATACTTTCTCTATCTCCCTATAATATATAATATATATATATATATATTTCTCTCTCAAACCCTAACCTAAATCTCCAGACCTCCTCTTCCCATCTAGAGCCATCACCGCAGCCAGAGAGCCCCACCAAGCCATCCAACCATCCCGACGACGCCGACCTCGCATCCTGCAGAATCCCACTCGAGGCACCTTCGCTCCGGAGTGATTTTCCGTCGACTCGCTCGACCAAACTCTATTCCGTCTTCATAGGGATGATCATCCCTTAACCCTCTCCAATATTTGTTTTATAGCCAACCTCGGAAAACGTGCAACCCTAGGTGAAAAACAGCGTCCAAAGTGGACGGACAGACCTAATTCTGGAATCGCAGAATTCCAGAATGACCACCCGTATTGCCGAGTTCGTATCTCCCACCACAGAGATCCGAATTCGGTGATTCTTTTTGATACCTGTAGAATACCTGACCTAGTTTATTTTCTGTTAAATAACCCTATGCTATTAGTTGCTGTGGACATAATTATATTCGTCACAAAACTGCGCGCACCCACTTTTTCAGATTTCCAAAAGTTGGAAAACGGAGCGCGTCCCGCCAAACGGGCCCGCCCGCCGTGTACCAAGTGTATCGCATGGTGCACACAGCGTAACCGGACACGTAAAATTTTGTGGAGACTGATTCGGACGCGTGTACGCGCCAGAATCAGGCCGTATCCGCGGACACATTTGGTGTCGCAACTTTTGTGGAACTCGCGCGTATTTTGTGCACGCTTGTCAGATTGCGACAAAACTTGCGCCAATGGACTCGTGGTAACGCGCTGGTCCTGGGACCCAATTTTCACGCATTTCTGAGACGGTTGACCAGATCGCCAATTGGCGGGCCCACAATTGACTTTTTGGACATAATTTTGTTCGGCTCATCGGAATCCATATTTGGACATACCGTTGGGTTCGTATTGACATCTAGAGTTGTTTGACCTATAGTTTGTCCCATTTAGAGACTGTTACCCTTGGCACGCTTTTTGGTGTAAAGTGGGCCACACATGGACCCCACTTTTACCCGAAATTACTGTTTTGCCCTTGTGTCCAAATTGGACGAAAGGGATGTGCTTTTTAGCTATTTTGCTCATTTCGAAAACGTTGGTGATGTTTATTTCAGCATCCGGAGACGTTTGTTCGGAGTCCTTAGTTCCAGGTTCCGTGTCCTTGACATTTGGGTGCGTACACTTTACAGATTTCTTGCCAGGCAAGTATACCTTGCCATTGTACTGTTTTTACATTCCATATGAGGCATGCATGTTTATTTTCTGTTTATTTAGTTTATTTATTTTAACTGCTATATAAACTGCGCGTCTAAGAAAACTTGGCGGCAACGACGGTGTCGTCGTACTATGTTTTTATTTATATATATGCATTGGACCTACTTTATGAGACTACCCCATCTTTATGAGGCATTTATGTTTCATTGGCCATGACACTATTCTTACACGAGTGTGAGTCACATGTAGGACACGGACTTACGTATTCGGCTGGCCACTGGTACGTTTAGGTCGTGCGACTGATAGGGATAACTGCCAATAGAAACTTTGCATGCTAATAGACCTGGCGGTTATTAGAGGGTTATCGTGTCATGGACATGACATGCTTAGAGCATTGGGTGGGGAGAACAACAAATAAGGCATTTGGGCTCCTTTGCACTTTCCTTGTGTAATCCGTACGCTCCGCCAGAGATGCGCGGTCATGATGACCACTATATATTATATATTATCAGGCGGGCCTCCGATGTTCGAAAGTCATCGTGCCTTTGTAGGCCCCTGGATCTCCAAGAGAACCATGCCAATCCCATTTTAGCCAGATAGCCCACTTGGTGGAAAGTTGTTCTCAAACTGCATTCACATAGATGGTTAGGCGACCCCAATGGATGTTTATTTTTAGTACTTTATTGGCATGTGCTTTTTGTATCTTGTTATGTCCCTCTGAGGACCTGGTCCCTTCCAGATATAGGTGAGCAGGAGTACCCGCAGGAGTATGGACCTGGACCTGACGCTACCTATCAGTCTAAGGAGATCTTACCTTCTGATTATATGTGATTCTTTGCAGCTGTTTAGAGATTCTAGTTGCTATTCTTTTCTAGACATTTATTCTTATATTAGAGTTTATTCTCTTCTCTCTTTAGTATTTTATTATAGTCGATTTGCAGTGGATTTGTTTCCACCCGACTATCACACTTGGAGATTACTATTTGAGACTGCTTCTTTGATATTCAGTTATTGATTTCTATTATTCTATTATTTATGCTGTGGATGAGATATAGAACTGCGTGTGTCTTGTTGTGACATATATTACCACTGTGGATTGGATATTCATGTACAGCGTACGTGTGTATATGGTTTCCATATATTGGAGTTCGTATATATACGGCTGGCGTGTTACGTATTCCTAGTCCTACGTATTTTGGGACTGGGGCGTGACAATCCTCCTCTCCCTCTGCTGTTCCCCGGCCCTTTCCCGAGCAGCGTCCGGAGCTGCAACTCCGGCTTCGGCGAGCACAGCTGAGCAACAAACCCCGCTGCTCAGCTACTCCCCACTGTCCCTGAGCACCGACCTCCCGCTGGCCTGCTCCCCCTTCACCACCATTCCATTTTCGGCCAGCTTCCTCGAAGCCACCACGAGCACCACCACTCTCCATTACGACCACCCATCCCCGCTGCTCAGCACTCCGGCAGCCATCAACCAGTCACACACCCCTCGAGCTCCTGACCGGAACTCCTCCCTATATCCCGTCGTCCCCAGCTACTGTCCTCCGCCTCCGGCGAGCACAACTCCTCCCGAGCTCCTCCCATCTCCCTGATCTCCTCCTACCTCCATCAACTCCGGCCAGCCACCTATCCCCACCACCATCTTCACCATACACCACCACCATTACCACCGTATACCACCACGACCACCGCCTGAAGCCCACAGTCCGGTTGGCCAGCCGACCCCCAACCACTGTGAGCTCCTCTCCCCATTTCCCTCCTTCTTTATATATATATATATATATATACATATATGTATATAAATATGTATACTTGTATTTGTGTGTGTATATGTGTACGTATACGTGTATTTGTGTGTGTATATGTGTACATATATATATCTATAAATATATAGTATATTTTCTCTATTTGTATATAGTATACGTACTATTTGGTATATGTACAAACATATATATGTATGTATTTTGGCATAATTATATATTGGTAAAATATATATTAATTTAATACATTTTGGTATAAATATGTGTACCTATATATATATGTCTATTCATATTTTGGTATATACTTATATATACGTAGTATATGTTAGTATTTGTAATTGGTGTATATATATATATACATATATATATATATATATACGTAAGTATTTGGTATGTAAAAATATATAGTATATATATAAAACTGTATTGATATATATATGTACTTGTAAAACATATTTTGGTATATATAAACAAATGTAGCATAATATATATATATTTGGGTATATAAAATGTATATATATACGTATTTGGTATATGTATTAATTGGTATGGTAATAATGTACATATTTAATAGGTGTACATTATTCAATATGATGAGTATAAATATATATATATATATATATATATATATATATATATATATATATATATATATATATATATATATATATATATATATATATATATATATATATATTGTAAGTATTAATGCTAATTAATAATATGTGTATTTATATACGTATCCCTACTAGATGACCTTAGTTGACTAGTGCCATGCCTGGCACGGCCCTGAGTTCGATGTTTTTGATTTGTGTGTTAGTGTAGCATCTGATACAAGTGTTATATTTGTGATATGGTTATAGGACTGTTGGTTCATCCAGGAGATACTCTGGAACCGGACATCAATAGTTACCAGCTAAGGACCCAAGGCAAGTACATTCTCTGATAATTTTCAATTGTTGATAATTTCTATAAGTTCAAAAATCTAGAAATGTTACATCTGATTCCTTGACACTATGCTACACGGACTAGTATATAGCTTGGATCTGTAGTCATGAGATATTACATTGATTATCGTATTGACTTTGTACACGACATGTATATTAGACATCGTACATGATAGATTGGACTTGCTCGTGTATCGTGATGTGTCATGGTTGGATCCACAGTACTAGTTGGGGGCGGGGAAGTAGTTAGTAAGAAATGTGATCATAACCTTTTATTACAGTGTAGAACAATGTAAGTGTTAATCATGCTCTTCACATATGATTAGCCAGGCCCTATAGCTCTCGTACATGTTCCCAAGCCGATCACATTTCGAAGCTACTATTTCAAACACTTAGAATAGATTACAGTTCCCTATTTTAAATTATATACTACATCACCCGTATATGATATTGTACCTTGTTCTTTTCACTTTCATATATGCACTGACTGTATCATATTGCCTATTGCCTGTCTCTTTACATTGCCTGTCTCTTTATTTTGCCATTGCATTTACTCACTGTCTTCTCAGTATCTAGCATCAATTATTTATTGCTTTATAGTCCTTATCAATTAAATGGAACTGTTATTTGAGTTTGTACTTTGCTCCTTCCTGATTGGAAATATTTTTCCAGACTATGCCTTAGAGGACCGGTGTCCGACACTTTATGGACTATATGGTGAGTAGCTGCAGATTTGGTTGTTTAGTTGTGATTCTGGGAGGTCTAGCCGGAATCACTAGTTTTTCTAGTTAGTTCTTTTTTAGTAGACTTTTGGTATCGGATTTGTCTCCGGCATTCTTGTTGAGACATGGATAATTGTTGAGTTAGATTATTACTTTAGACTTGTATTGTATTTAATTTTATTTGTTCGATATCTTCTCATGCTGTAGTTCTATGATTGAGTATGTGTTCATTTTATTTGTGTCATCTGTGCCTCCTTATGGAGATTGGATGCTTGTGTGAGATTGGCTAGATAGTATCAAGACCTTGACAGCATTCTACCGCCGATGCTGCGGCGTAGGCTGGACGTACCCGCGTACTCGTGCCCCAATTCTAGGTGCGGGTCGTGACAGATCTACAAGTTGAAGGCTCTTTACACTCAATTTGTTAATTTTTTTGGAAATCCATCTCCCAATAGGTACAATTCAGTTTTCTCTCTCTAATTAGACTCTAAATCTATAATTTAATCATTAGGAACCATCCCATATACTAAGGCTACCCATAGGAATTTGAATTATGTTAATAGGAGGCCTATGGAGAAAGTTATGTGGTATTTTGTGTCAATTTTGTTAGAATTCCGAGATTGACATATCTTATGTTTATTAATAGCTTAATTAAACCAAATTGATATGTGTTTGATTGTGTGTGGCTAGTGTCATATTCACAATTGATACATGTAGGCCGTATCCTGACAATTTGGAGATACGGGTTGATGTGGAAGTTTTTCTCCGACACGGGGGTTTGAGCAAGTCAAATTTTGACACGGACACGTAATTGAGTAGCTAACTCTTTGTATTGTTCATAATTGTGATTTTAGACTTGTTCGTGTCCGTTGGGATACATTTGGTGGTGTGGTGGAGCCGTATCACAAGCGTATCATTGATCTAGTGTGATACGGGTGCAGTGCATTCCACGTGTTTGTTTCATTGTATTTTAATTCAAATTTCCTTGGTTATAGATATTATAATATTATAATTATAATTATTATATGATATATATATATATATATATATATATATATATATATGTGTGTGTGTGTGTGTGTGTGTGTGTGTGTGTGTGTGTGTGTTCTATATTTATTATGATGTGTTGGTGGTCATAGGAGAATAGGAGAGTGTATGTGCATCACTAGTGGGTTATGTTGTGACATATATATGTATATTTAGAGTTATATATATATATATATATATATATATATATATATATATATATGTGTGTGTGTGTGTGTGTGTGTGTGTGTGTGTGTGTGTGTAATATGTAAGTGAGTCTATGTGTGAATTAGATGTAGGGATGTGTGTTCATGTGAGATAGAGGGGAGAAGAAAGCAGTAAAAAATAGGGAGGAAAGCAGTAAAAAAGTAGGGAGAAAGCAGTCATAAGCAGTAGCAGCAGAAGCTGAGAAGCAGTAGCAGAAGCAGCTAGTCGCAGAAGTAAGCAGTGGCAGCAGAAGCAGAAAGCAGTAGCAGTAGCAATAAGCTAGTTAGCTTATGTTGATAAGTTACTATATATATATATTGTCAAGGTATTGGGTTAATATATATATATATATATATTGTCAAGGTATTGTGTTAGTATATATATATTGTCAAGATATTGGGTTAGTATATATATATTGTCAAGAGATACACCAAGGTAATGAGAGTTGAGGTATCTTGGGTACGGGTATTAAATATCAAGGGGTACATTAGTATATTAGTTTACTATAGTATAGTTACAATTTTAAATACATATTAGTGTATAGTGAGTTGTATGGGTAGTTAGTTATATGTTAGATATTGAATTACTTTTTGATACCAAGGTAATGTCAAGGTATTGGGTTTTACTCAAGGTATTGGGTTTGTATATCAAGATGGGTGTGTAGGTGGTGAGATACCGCATTTGGTTCAAAGTCAAGGTATCCACTTAGCGTTAGTTTAGCTAGGAGTACTAAATATTTATCTACATATATAAATATTATAGTATTTTCATATCTAATAAATTACGTATCTTATGATACGGTATTTTATTGGTTTTCTACTATCCTAGTATAGCTAGTATGGCCTAGTTACATAGTGTATGGATCCAATATTCTAGAGATGGACTCATACAACCTAGAAATAGCTAATTTGACCAAGTTTGACCAGTTTGACCTAGAGTTGACATAGTTTGACTATTTTGACTTAGAAATGGCTTTATGACCTAGAATTTGACTCGTTTAACTTATTTTTATTCCAAAACCTTGTATTGATGTAATATTCCATATTTAGGTCTCCGAGGCACCGTACTGGACATCTTTGATACTATTTATCGGATTTCAGACAAGTACATTCTCGGATAGTTTTTTATTTATGATATCCTCTATATCTCTTGTATTTAGTATAGATATCCTTGATTTCTTGACACGATGGTTACACGGATTTGTATATCTGGATCTCGTCATGAGATATTATTTCTTGGTATTTATGGTGTATCTTGTGCAAGTCTTGTTTCCTTCTTTTTTTTGTACAAATCCAGACATTGATTCATGAGAAGATTACGCCCTTCTTGTGGAATCCCGTGTCATAACGTACCATGGTTGGATCTACTATACCAGTCGGTGGCGGGGAGTATTTAGTGTAGATGTGATCATACCCTCCTTGTGCATGTCTTGTTTCTTGAATAATATTAATTATACACCGCACAAATGATGAACTAGCACATTGTCCTTGTGCAAGTTCCCAAGTCGATCATATGTTAAACTCAATCAGTCAGTAGTAGTATTTCTTGTTTATTCCTGTGTTGCTCATTTAATGTATTTATTTCCAGTATTCCTATATTGCATATCTTTTGTACTTGTATATTGTATCTTGTATATTCATACATATTTACTGTTACATAGTTTATATCATTTATTAGAACTGCTATTAGAGATGTACTTTACTCCTTTCCTGTCTGGATATATTTTTCCCATATGACTCTGAGGAGTGGTACCCCACTCACTACGGGCCTCGGACGTACTTGGCTTAGAGCTAGAGACCTTGGCTCAGAAGGAACTTATCCCGATTGAGACAGATGACCCAAGACTCATAGCTCAGTAGATAGATTTTTTGTACTGGATTTGTCTCCAGCATTGTTATTAGTATTTCTTTGATATGACTCATTGGATATTATTTGTCTTGCGAGCTGTATTGTGACTCTTCAGTTCTTTTATCGTATTCGTGTAATTTATTCCATCTTATAGATCTGTGATTGAGTATTCGTATTTTTATTGGTGGCATTATTATATCTTGATTGCTAGATAGATAGTTTACTAAAAAGCATTCTACTGCCGATGTTTCGGCATAGGCTGGGCGTTGTTCACTACTCATGCCCCTACATCGGGTACAGGTCGTGACAAATGACAACAGGGGAGAAAGACATATATGATACTATCATACAAGATGATACTTGACAGACATTGCCTTCAGCATATCAACTGTACTATAATTACGGGGGAGCCTTGCATATCAAAGGCTTGTAGTATCATTCATAGTTTTTCAATTATCAAAATGGGGGAGTTTTTGGCCCATCCTATCTTCGTCAACTTGATTTTGATAGTTAACTAAACCATGCTTTGATATGTCATGATCTGAAGCCTCAATATTGCTATTACATGTTGTTTGTATTGCGTCTATACAAATGTAATCTTTTATTTATTTGAGTCTAGGACTAATGTAAGCTCAGTCGCACTGGCAAAACCTAACTACCTATACCTACTAACTACCTATACCTAGATACCTAGTTCACTCAAATGAACCAAAGAACCTATCCACCAAATCATGCCACATTCATTTACAAAGTCTACCATACTTAGAGATCGAACTCGGGCTGAACTCGGGCCAAACTCGGACCGAACTCGGGTATGAAATCAACGAATTCAATAAGCTCCTGATTTCTTGGCCCAACGGCTAAAAATTTAAAATAAACCTCATCCAAATTCTTATCGAATTTTATTTGCCTACACCCTATAAATAGGATTGGAATTGTTTATCCTTACTCACTCAACCATTCTTTAGTCTTCTATCCTATTATGAGCAAACCTCTGAAGCCTTAACTTTTCCATCTTAAAAAGTAACTCCCTTGTCTTTCTAGTGCCAAGTGAGATCACGGTCTAGAAGTCTTTAGAGTTATAGAGAGCTTTGTTCCATCAGTTACTCTCTCTCAACAAGCTGTGACATTACGAGACTTCAGATCAAACCTCATGGTGTAAAGAAGTGGAAACCTTCGGATCAAAGCTTGTGATTCACTATTGGTGATTATAGTGGATAAAACTCCGAGCTTCAGTTCTCGGGACTTGACTAGTCCTCTCAGAGGAAAACCAGTATACATCTTGGTGTTTGCGTTTGCTTTCTCTCTCTAGTTTACTACTTTACTTTACTATCTCTACATACACTGTTAGTTATCAATTGCATTCATTCTAATAATCTTAAATTGGGTTGATTATTCCGCTGCACTCTATTCACCCCCCTCTAGAGTTGCCTCATGGTCCTTCAAAAACAACCTTATCCTTCTCATTGGGATAATGTTCCCTTTCCTCTGAAATAAAAATGTCATTACCATATTTTCTAGGAAAGGGTATTTTAGTAATTTTCTATTTAGTTAATTATTGTGCTTGATAAATAATTAATTGTTGTATTATTTAATTATTGTTAGATGTTAGTTATTTAAATTGGACTTGAGTTAGTGGACCTAACTAGTTTAGTTTGGACCCATGGACCAACATGGATTAATTAGTTAGACTTAGCCCATTTAGAAAGCCCATTGTTAAGGAGATGGATTAAATTAATTAAATCATTAGACTAGAAGCTTCCTTCCTTAATTATTTCTTCATGAGAGGCCCCAAGGGGTATAATGGACATTACATGATTACTTGAGGGAGGGAATAGGGGCCGGCCTATTTAAAAAAAGGGGAAATTTTCTCTCTCCTCTTTTTCATTCCAAATCTAGATCTAGAATTTCCCACTACCAAAATTTCTTTATTCCCACTTTATTTCCCTACCAAATTCATTCTAATTCTTTTCCAAATCACCATTAGAGATTTGAGAAGCAAGGATATAGAAGGAGGAAGCAAGAATCTACAAAAAGGAGCAAAGATCTACAATTTGGAAGCAATTTCATCTCAATTGGAGGTTTCATTGGGAATCTATCTCCCAATAGGTACAATTCAGTTTTTCCCCTTAAAATAGCTTCTAAATCTGAGATTTAATCATGGAAAATCAACCCATATGTATATACTCCTATAGGATTTGGTTTTGTGTTTATAGGAGGCCTATTGAGAAAGTTATGGTACTTTTTGTGTCAATTTTGGGGGAATTTCGAGAATGACATTTGTTGTATGTATCAATTGATCCTATAGATCAATTTGGCATGTATTTATGTGTTTGGGGCTAGTGTCATATCCACAATTGGGTACGTGTAGGTCGTATCCCAATAATTTGGTGATACGTGTTGTTTTGGGTATTTTTTCTCCGACACGGGACTTTGTACATGTCAAATTTTGACACGGACATGTAGATCTATATTTGACACTTTGTTTTGTTCATAAATAATATATGTGACTTGTTTGTGCCCTTTGGGGTGTAATTAGATGTGTGGTGGACTCGTGTCACATGCATATCCTAGATCTAGTGGGATACGGTGTGATACTCTCCATTTGTTGTGTATTTATGTGTAGATCTAACTAATTATTCTTTAATTCTTGAATTATAATTGTGTACATATATATAGATATTATATATATATTATAGTGTATTTATTATAGTGATTATTGTATCATAGATTTATGTACTATATATGTACTAATAGAATATATGTATATTATGTAGCTTTCTTCTACTTGCATTTATATATATATATTTTACAATATATTGTATGGATATATATCTATATGTTGATTATATATATACATGTATGTTTAATTGGGTAATTATTTTATAGGTAATTGTTATAGGATTATGTAGATATATGTATAGATGTAATTATAATATTTATGTATGTGTGCATATGGTTATGTTGTAATATGTACATTATTATAGAGTGGGTGTATTTACATTTAGTATTTATATATATATATATATATATATATATATATATATATATATATATATATGTATTTAGGTTATATATATAGATATATATATATATTTATTAGATTTATATATATATTGATATATATATATATATATATATGTGTTATATATATATATTACTATTTTTTTAGCAACAAAAGGTTTATTGACAGAGCTGCTGTCATTATTAGCAGCGGGATCAGCAATAGCCGCTGTAGCAGTGGCGGCGACAATTATTGACAGCCGCCACTGTCATTAATAGCAGCAGCAACAGCGGGGAAATGCAGCAGCAGCGTCAGCAGGATCGATAATGGTTGAAAACCGTCACCAAAGCAACAACAGTGCAGATTCCAAACAGCAGCAGCGATAGTGGCTTCAGTGACAGCCAGAACTGTCACTAAAAGCCTGCTTTCAGCGTATCAGTATTTTTCAACACTATTTTCAGCGACAGTTAGGCAGATTATTATATATATGTGTTTATATACTATATATATATATGTATATATATGTATTGATATTGAGATAATATACTATTATTGTTATATTCCTTATTTGTATAATATTAATATATATTTATATATTATGTATGAGGGTATTTAGGATATCAAGGTATTGAGTGTTACCTTGAGGAAACCAAGGTAAGTGGGATACTCAAGATACGGGGTCTAGGTATCAAGATTGTGGTTATTGTTGGGATACCAAGTTGGTTCAAAACTATGGTTCTTATTTGATGTGTAATTAATATTCTATATTGTTTTACATAATTGTTTGATATATATGTATTGTGATGTTTACCTTGGAATTTACGTATCCAGAGATACGGTATCCTAATATTTTAGGATGTGGTTTTTATGACTTAGATTTTAATATCTTGACCCAAAATTTTTGTATTTGACTTGTGCAACATAGAAATAGATAGTTGACCTTGGTTTGACCATAGTTGACCATAGTTGACCTAGAAGTTGACTAGTTTAACTTATTCTCTTTTCGGAACCTTGTATTGATGTTGTATTCCATATTTAGGTCTTCAAGGCACCGACTTAGACATCAGTGAGACTATTCTTTGGACTTCAGGCGAGTACATTCTCTGATAGTTTCTCATTCATGATATCCTCTATGTTCATTGTATCTAGTGTAGATATCCATGTTTCTCTTGACACTATGGTTACACAGATTGGTATATCTGGATCTCGTCATGAGATATTATTCCTTGGTATATGGTGTATATGGTGCAAGTATTGTTTCATTGGTTATCTTGTACATGTACAAACACTGATTCTCGGGAAGAGTTGCTATCTTCTTAGGGGAATCTCGTGCCATAGCATACCGTGGTTGGATCTATTATACCAGTCGGGGGTGGGGAGTATCAGTATAGATATATGATCAATATCCCAATTGTATCAAGTACTGATTACTGAATAGTGTTGATCATACACCGCACGTATGATTAGCCAGGCCGCATTGCATCTTGCCCAAACCGATCACATGTTAAGCTAGTACTCACACACTTAGTCATTAGTATTCTTGTTTCATTGGCATATTGTTCATTATTGTATTTAATTCCATTATTTCCTTATTATATATATATCTCTTGTATCTATTGTGCATCTTGTTTATCCATAGCTATTTACTGTTACATAGTTTTTATCATTGATTAGAACTGCTGTTAGAGATGTACTCTGCTCCTTTCCTGACTGGATATATTTTTCCAGATGACACTGAGGAGTGGTACCCTACCTATTATGGACCCCAGGATGATGTGGATTTAGATTCTGAGACCCTGGCTCAGGAGGGACTTATCCCAACTGAGACAGTTGACCCTGGAATTGTAGCTTCGTAGTATTCTTTGTACTGGATTTGTCTCCAGCTTATTTTGTTACTTCTTCAGACTCATTGATGTATTATTTTAGACTCATGAGTTATATTGTGACTATTCTATTCTTTATCTGATTCATGCTTTCCATCTTAGATCTGTGATTGAATATATTATTATTATTTGTGGTTCATTATATTGTTAGATAGATTATCTAGACAGCGTTCTACCACCGATTCTGCAGCGTAGGCTGGGCGTTGTTTTTGACTTGTACCCTTACACCTAGTACGGGTCGTGACAAAAAACCTAAATCAATAATCTTGTTTGAAGAAAAAACATCAACGAGCCAATATATTAACTACTTCAATATGATAAAGGCTTGTCACGCCCCAGTCCTAAAATATGTAGGACTAGAAATACTTAAGCATGCCAGCCGTATGTATATGGCAACTCCAATATATGAAAACCATAATACATACGTACGTTGTATTATGAACAATAATTCACAAGTGGTATAGATTTAGGTCATAAGTCACAGGGCATAACTTGATCTCATCCACATAATCAAATAACCAATCAACTCTATAACTGAATCAAGTATAAAATGCTTGATAAGAACAAGTAGTTGGGTGGAAACAAATCCACTACCAAACTAGAATATAAGAGAAACAAAATAAGTACATCTAATGAGTAATGAGACTCGAAAAGAATGCCTCCTCGAAAGAGAGAGAAGGTAGCAAGTCCTGATCCGTGCTCTTGAGAATAGTCAAGATCGTCCCAACTTGGAAAGGGACTAGGTCTTCACAGGGACATAACAAGATACATAGAAGCAAGCCAATTAAATACAGTAAAACATGCATAATAGACAGAAAATATATAAGTACATTGTACTAGACAATCTATATGAATACATAATGAGGACAACCTTTCGACATATGGGTAAGTATAGGCTACACATACTATCTCACAACTCACATACACGTCCATGTACACCAGAAGCCGTCATACCTTGAGGGTAGCGACCATGGTGATACCAGAAATCGATATACCTCAAAGGTAGCGACCATCACGATACAACTACCGTAGTACTTCCTATTACTATGGTTTACCAGAGTGGGTAGCCCATACGCCTACTGACTGTCCTCCCCTCCCATGATACTGTATGCCAAGTGTGTGTCAACATATATAGTATATAATAATGACTGAAAGAAACACATATATAATGAATATACAAAAATATGATAAGCATGCAAAGTACTGTAAGCAATTTAGCAAGGTATACTTACTTGGCAAGAAAGCTGCAAAGTGTAAGCGTCCAGACATCAAGCACAGGGGATCAAAACTATGACATCAGAATGAACATCTCCTGATGATAAAATAAACATTACCAACATTTCCAGAATAAGCGAGATAGTCAGAAAAGTCTACTCTTTCGTCCAATTTGGATACAGGGGCAAAACGATAATTTTAGGTCAAAGCGGGTTCCATATATGACCCAATTTACACCAAAATACGTGTAAGAGGTAACGGTCTCTAAATGGGATAAATTATGGGTTAAATAAGTTCTAAACGTCGATACTAACTCAACGGTATGTCCAATTTTGGATTCCGGTAAGCCGATCACAAATTCGCCCTTCAAGTCAAACCGTAGTGCCCGCGAATAGGTGGCTTGGTCAACTGTCTCATAATTGCCTAAAACTTGGGTCAAAGTACCAGCGTGATATAACGAATCCATTGGCATAAGTTTTATTGTATTCTGACGAGCATACTCAATGTGGGGTGATAGTTTGCAAAAGTCGCGATACGGGGACTTTTACGTATACGGGTTGATTCCTACACGCACACACGTCCTAATCAACTTCCGCGAAAGCCCACACGTCAGGATATACTATATGCGGCTTTTGGTGCAATTGGTACGCGATGAGGCAGTCCCGTTTGGCGGGGTACACTCCGTATCACAAAAATTTAGTTTTGAAAGATCAAGTTTTTGGTCGTTTTGGAGGTCGAATAATTTAACAAATAAAATAAACTAATAAAAACTAAAAGAACAAAAAAATTCTCGGTTATATTGAGAAAAAAACCCATTAATTATATTTTAAAAATATTAAATAGGTTGCTGGCAAATTGGGCATGAACATGGGGGTTTGGGTTGAAATTTTGGACTATTTTTGGTCAGTTTTTTGGCCAACTTTCGGTCGATTTTTCGACCAATCTAGGGCACGAAAACTCGACCCGCTTGAACGGAATCTTAGAGGGTTAGGTTGTGAACGTACACGTACAAACCGCTCACGAAAAGAATCAAAGATGAGGGAGATATAATATCTGGAAGATGGGAATCTACTGCCTGTGCTGTTGTAGTCCGTGCTTGGCGGGGGTGGACGGCGGCGGCAGCGGTCGGTTGGCGGGCTGCGACGGTCGTCGGGTGGTCGGCGTTGGGGTCGGGGACGTGGCTGCCAAGGGCTTGGTTAGGGTATTAGGGTTAGGGTTTAGGTTTAGGTTTTGTGTTATATATTTGTATATATATGTATATAGGTAAGGAGAGAGAGGGAGAGATAGCATGGGCCGCGGGGTGTTGGGTCTGGGTTGCTGTGGGTAGAGTTTAGGGATGGTTTTAGGTTTTGGTTTTGGTTTTTCTTTTGTTTTTGTTTTTATTCTTTTCTTTTTCCTTTTGTTTTTCTTGTCCTTTTTATTTCTATTATCATTATTATAATTATTATCATTATTATTATTAATATTATTATTATTATTATTATTATTATTATTATTACTATTACTATTACTATTATAATTGCTTATTATTATTATTATTATATATTTATTTACATATATATTTATATATATAGATGATATTATATAAAAATTAAAAAGAATATTTGCACACAAAATAAATTCTAGAAAATCTATCACCCTTTAACAAGACTCTAAATAATAATAAAAATTATTTTGTGGAATAATTCTAAATGAGTATTTATATAATTAAATTAATCAATAAAATTTATTTTTAATTAACTATGAAAATACTCTAAAGAAATTCAATAATTTGATAAAAATACTTTAAATAAAATTTTAAATTTTTAGGTGACTTACATTCTACCCAACTTATAATAATTTTGTCCTTGAAATTAACACAAACCCATATTTGTAATAAATCATTACAGCTATTAACACTTCATTGCTAGCTTGCAGTGCTTCCTAAAAGTTTATGGTCATCACCCTAACACTTTTCTCCCTTATTCTCTATATACTATTCTTTTATCCTCTAACTCGTCTACACTACCCAACTTACAAGAATTCTAGTAGTAGTCAAAGTCTTTTGAGGCTATTGTCTAGGTTGTAAGACAAATTTATTCATTGGGTTGAAAAGTTTGGGATACTTGTCTGGAATCTCATAACCATAATTTTTCTCCGTAACCGTCAAGTATCATAGTCTAATACTGCCACACTACCTGGCCAGTATGGCTGCAAATAATTTGACTACTCTACTATAATCGTCTAGCTGCAGTTGCCGCTACCTCGCCAACGATTTATTATAGTAATCAGTTCGTAACAAGTGTCTTCAACTCTTTTCTAAGCTTAGTCTAAGTTTTAGGGCAACAATTAAGGTCTTGACTAACTTTATAAAACTATTAGAAGTATAAACTATTTCAATAATCCAACTAATTCATGTTAGACTAAAGGATGCTACTTAAGGTTTAAAAATAATAAGAGAATACAGATATTGATATAGTGCATATACATAAGGGTTATCATTAACTCAACTTTAGTTATTAGTCATTACTAACCGGTTATGTTTTAATTAACAAAATAAAGGGTGAGGTTGAAGTAAATCAACAATTGATGATGGCATTAAAAGATGCAACTACGATAGGACGAATTAAGCATGGGATAAGGAATGGATATGGAAGAGAAGATGAGCAACCCAAGAGGACAAGATGGTGATAGAAAAGAGAATACTACTACTGCTACTCGTGTCATCCATTAGCATTATGGGTATGCCATCTAGTTAAAATATCAACATATCCTTAAAAGTTTTAACACCAAATATATCACATTATGATATGCCTTTAATTAAAAAAGATAGTCACAAAGTAATGTGATTGGCCTATGGGGTATATCTAGTACTCTCCGTGTATCAAACTTATACCAAGCACGAACGTTCGTCTTTCAGAAATAGGAAAAGACAAAAAACAATAATAAAGAATTCAAGGAGGAGGTGATAGAATACAATTACGGGGATAAAGGTGATTTAAAGAATTCAAAAAGAGAGTTATCAGGACAATTATGGATTAAAATCTTATTTTGGTAAATTCCTATTTGCATGCTTATATCAGTACAGTTATGTAACCGATACGATATGCTTGAACATGTCTAGAGGGCGAGTATATTTGTCTAACATGCTGAGTCAACTATATCTCAATCCACATAAAGTAGTCATGTAAAGAGCGAACCAAGTGCATTAAGGTTGATCAGACAGTAATACATTAATTCTGATTTAGATAATGTATTAGTAGGCATCCCCAATAACACATATGTCATGAACAAGCTCGATAAAATAATAAGCTTGCAAAACTAGGCTATAAAATAGCAGCATAAGCGGAGGTAGTCCAGAAAATATAAGTACGCTGGATTATGATGAATGAAAGTACAAATAATTCAAGTTCACAAAGAAGATAAGACTCGTCCGGTGTTGTGCCTCTATAGTTGCCATACTAACTTCTTTTCTAAGTCTCTAGTCGACCAAATGGGGGTATAGGCCTCTAAGTTCTACAGTCTGGATAAACACTATCTTCTTATACAAGCCTATAGTTGACGTCATTCAATTACACTTCATTAATAGGTCAAAAGGACTATGTGATACTAGGTTATGAGGTATACTACCCAACTTACAATAATTTAACTAATAGTGTTATTGAATATTAGAGGGTATATACCTAGTACAAGTCACCTTCCTAACCCCTATCAAGCATGAAAGAAAAGATAAGATTAACGTTGTGAAAGGATCAAGCATGATGCAATGCAAGCAATCAAATAAGAACGCGAAACAAAATTAAGGGAGGTGATTAAATAAGTGGATAAGATCCTACTTTTTAATCCTATGCGTAGGCTTGCTCGGTACAGTAACGTAACCGAGACAATATGCTCTCGACCTATATGGGCCACCACAAAAATATGTCACACCCCAGTCCCAAAATACATAGGACTAGGAATACGTAAGCATGCCAGCCGTATGTATATGGCAACTCCAATATATGGAAACCATAGTACATACGTACACTGTATTATGAACAATAATTCATAAGTGGTATAGATTTATGTCATAAGTCACATGGCATAACTAGATCTCATCCACAAAATCAAATAACCAATCAACTATATAACTGAATCAAGTATAAAATACTTGATAAGAACAAGTAGTTGGACGGAGACAAATCCACTATAAAACTAGAATATAAGAGAAACAAAATAAGTACATCTAATAAACAATGAGACTCGAAGAGAAGGCCTCCTCGAAAGAGAGAGAAGGTAGCAAGCCCTGATCCATGCTCCTGCGAATAGTCAAGATCGTCTACACTTGCAAAGGGACCAGGTCCTCAGAGAAAAGTAACAAGATACATAGAAGCATGCCAATTGAATACAGTAAAACATGCATAATAGACAGCAAATATATAAGTATGTTGTACTAAAAAATCTTTTTAAATGCATAATGTGGACAACCTTTCGACGTATGGACAGGTGTAGGCTACACATACTATCTTACAACTCACACACACGTCCATGTACACTAGAAGCCCTCATACCTCGAGGGTAGCGACCATCGCGACACCAGAAATGGATATACCTCAAGGGTAGCGACCATCGTGACACAACTACCGTAGTGCGTCCTAGTGCAACGGTTTACTAGAGTGGGTAGCCCATACGCCTACTGACTGTCTTCCCCTCCCATGATACTATGTGTCAAGTGTGTGTCAACATATATAGTTTATAATTATGACTGAAAGAAACACATATATAATGAATATATGATAATATGATAAAGTATACAAAGTACTGTAAGAAATTTGACAAGGTATACTTGTCTAGCAAGAAAGCTGCGAAGCTTAAGCATCCAGACGTCAAGCACAGGTGATCAAAACTATGGCAACAGAATGAACGTCTCCGGATGCTGAAATAAATATCACAAACATTCCCAGAATAAGCGATATAGTCAGAAAAGTCTACCCTTTCGTCCAATTTGGACATAGGAGCAAAACGATAATTTCAGGTCAAAGCGGGTTTCACATTTGGCCCAATTTGCACCGAAATATGTGCTAGAGGTAAAGATCTCTAAATAGGAAAAAGTATAGGTCAAATAAATTTTCAACATCGATACGAACTCAACGTTTATCCAATTTTGGATTTCGGTGAGCCGATCACAAATTTGCCCTTCAAGTCAAACCGTGGGGCCCACGAATAGGCAGCTTGGTCAACTGTCTCAAAATTGCGTGAAACATGGGTCACAGGACTTGCTTGATACCATAAATCCAATGGCGTAAGTTTCGTCACATTCTGACGAGCGTACACAAAGTGGGGTAATTTTTTTTAAAGTCGCGATATCGGGACTTTTTATGGATACGGGTTGATTCCGATGCGCACACACATCCGAATCAACTTCCGCGAAAGTTCATACGTCAGGATATACCATACGTGCCTTTCGGTGCAATTGGAACACGACGAGACGGTCCCGTTTGGTGGGCGCACTCCGTTTCATAAAAATTAGTTTTGAATGATCAAGTTTTTGGTCGTTTTGGAGGTCGAATAATTTAACAAATAAAATAAACTAATAAAAACTAAAAGAACAGAAAAATTCTCGATTATATTGAGAAGAAAACCCTTCAATTAGATTTTAAAAATATTAAACAGGTTGGTGGCAAATTTGGCATGAACATAGTGGTTTGGGTTAAATTTTTGGACTATTTTTGGTCAGTTTTTTGGCCAACTTTCGGTCGATTTTTTGACCAATCCAGGGCACAAAAACTCGTCCCGCTTGAAGAAAATCGTAGAGGTTTGGTTGTGAACGTACATGGACAAAACGCTCAAAAAAAATCAAAGATGAGGGAGATATAATACCTTGAAGTTGGAAAGCTGCTGCCTGTGCTGCTATTACAGTCCGCGCACGGCGGAGGCAGACGACGGCGGCGATGGTCGATCGGCGGGCTGCGGTGGTCACCGGTCGTCTGGTAGTCGATGTTGGTGTCGGGGACGTGGCCGCCGAGGTTTGGGGTAGGGTATTAGGGTTAGGGTTTAGGTTTAGATTTAGGTTTTGTGTTATATATTTGTATATATATGTATATAGGCAGGGAGAGAGAGAGAGCATGGGCCACGGGGGGTTGGGTCTGGTGTTGCTGTGGGTAGAGTTTAGGGATGGTATTAGGTTGTTTTTTTTTTTTTTTTTGTTCTTTTCTTTTTCCTTTTGTTTTTTCTCTTTTATTTCTATTATTATTATTATTATTATTATTATTACTATTACTATTACTTATTACTATTACCTATTATTATTATTATTATTATTATTATTATTATTATTATTATTATTATTATTATATATTTATTCACATATATATTTATATATATAGATGAGATTATATAAAAAATTCAAAAAGAATAATTGCACACAGAATAAATTCTAGAAAATCTATCACCCTTTAACAAGACTCTAAATAATAATAAAAACCGTTTTGTGGAATAATTCTAAATGAGTATTAATATAGTTAAATTAATCAATAAAATTTATTTTTAAATAACTAAGAAAATACTCTAAAAAAATTCAATAATTTAATAAAATACTTTAAATAAAATTTAAAATTTTTAGGGGGCTTACACGGCTCACCTGCAGAAAGAAGATGCTCTCCTTACCAGATTGTTGATGGGATGCTTGGCCGATATAGCCTACGATTGGTATCACAATTTATCTTATAACTGCATATCCTCATTTGATGAGATGAAGTATCTTTTTCTCTCATTATTCTATAAGGGAGGCTTGGTTATGGCGATGTTTTCGCTCATCGATATCAAACAAAAGGAGAAGGAATCTGCTCGTAAATTCATAGAGCGTTTAAGGCAATCAACTCTGAAGTTGCCTTCCAGTATTCCAAATTTCTTATTTATCGCTACTTGCTAAAAGAATCTACTGCCTATAGTAGGGCTCTGGATGGGTCCAAATCAATTTCAAGACTGGACGACGTTCATCATCGGGGCTGATGCTGCTAAAGGTAACGCGAAGGTAGTACGTAACTTGGGAATACAAATGACCAATACGAAAGGGAAGCGCTCCTCCTCCAACAATAACAATGCAATAATCGCAACTGCAAAGGAAATAAGGCCTTAGTTATAAATTTGGCAAAGTGAGCCACCTCTCCTTCAGTAAAAAATCCTCCAGAATCTTCCAGATATAAGGTAGAATATTCCTTTGACGAGAGCGATATCCATAATATTTTTGACTGTCTGATGAAGAGCAGCATATTACAGTTGCCCGATATCAAATGACCGGAGGAGGCCGATAAAACAGATGACCCGAAGTATTGCTTATACCATTGATATGTACATCATCCTACCAAGGCTTGTTATGTCTTGAAAAGAAAAGTATAATAGTTGATAGATGCTAAATCTATCACCCTTCACAATGAGGAGAAGACGGTCACCGCCAATATGGTTTCTCTTCAATTTGGTAATTTTTCAGTACAAGAAGTCCCTAACGGCGTTATTCCAATACCTCGAGCTACAATTGAAGTGGTAAATCTCCCGCATCCTCGAAGTCAAACAAAAGGATTGGTGCTTCTTACCACTGATCATGGTGAGATTATGTGGATTCATCCTGACCTGCTGCCAGATTGGGGACCAAAAAGTAATATCTTCTAATTCAAAATCTAAGAAGGGCAAGAAATATAAACTATGCAATATGATTTCTTCGAATTATCACTTAGACAGAGATCAAGATCAACCTCAAGAAGATATACCTCTTGAGATCAGATTTTAAAATCTAAATATTGTTCCACCTAGCTCTACTCACAAGTTTTGCTTGACACACCGTCAATGGTGCATGATTGACAACGTTCCGTTGTATAGGGCACAACAAATCTTTATTGCTTATGAAGGTGTTCCTACACAAATTCCCTATCCTCCTTCTATAATTAGAGCATCGACCTCAACAAGTGTGGTTGAGGAGAAGCATCCCCAATTTTATCAATATAACTAACAATCTGTATACTTAATGCAAAATATAGGGTATAATTTTTCGAAAGCTGAATGTTTGAATTTTGGCAAGGGACAACGTATTCCTCTACAACTTCAAGGGCAGTCTAACAAAAACCATAGCAGATTGGGTTACGATTAAATTAGCCCACAGACCCATTCCAAAAAGAGGCATGCCAAAAAGAAACTCAAGTCTAGTAACATGGTGCTTCTTTCTCCGATGCCCGAAGAAGAAGTTATGAATGATACCAGGTCCGAAAAATATTATCATAACACTTATGAGTTTGCCCCAAAAGATGCTCTTGATGCTCATTCTATTTCATCAATTCTGGTTGATCCAGTCACAACCGAACCTGGTCCCTCGAAGCCTACTACGACAGAGAAAGGAAAGAAAAAAAGTACACTTCAAAAAATCTCTGAAGAAGAATGTACCTCTAGGACTTGAAAAGCCCTACAATTTTTACATATTGGCACAACTGGCCAATACTCCAGCCCAACTTTCCATAATCGAGTTGCTTCATTTGTCGAAGGAGACTCGTGAAGCTTTGAGCGAAGCTCTGATACATGCAGACTCATGCTTAGCTCAACTCAAGACTCCTGATGAATAACCATTAGCGTGCCCTTAATTCCATTACGTGATCGAGAAGATTCCTAACATCACCTTCACCCAAGAGGACATGCTACTCAAGGATAACCGACATGACATGGCTTTGTATTGTACCGGCTACATCAGATATATTAAAGTAAATTAGATTCACATTGACCATGGTTCTTCACTCAGCATCATTCCTAAAATTTTACTAAGAGGATTGAAGATACAAATGCACAACCTGTCTGCTACTAGTACTACCATTCTTGGCTTCAATGCTGGAAGAAGTAAACCGTTGGAAAAAATATGCCTAAAAATTTAGATAGGCGATCTACGTACTGAAGACACATGCTATGTGATTGACTCTTACGTATCCTACATTATTTTGCTACGACGACTATGGATACACGAGCATAAAATTGTACCCTCTACCCTGCACCAATGCTTCAAATATGTGAACAGTCGTGGAGAAGTCAAAACAGAGGTCACTGACCTCAACCCATTCAAAGGTGTCAAAGCTTATTTCTTTGACTCTGCACTCTATAAACTGGAGTATATGAAAGAAGAAGGTAATCAATCTGATGATGAAGTTGAGAACACCCTAAAGGAAGAGCCTTTGATGATTCGATTCAAAGGACATACTACTCGTCCAACTCCTTTAATGCCTCTCAACATTAACCTGCATAATTCACCTCCATTAGTCATTAACCTTCGACGCAATGAACAACAAACACAGAAGAATAAGCCGCTTGTTATCGCCATTCGTTGTAACAAGCAACCAACGTTAGTAAATCAATCACTAGTCATCAATCTTGCCAAGCCTCCTGTCAAGGCTGAATTTCTATTGACAATGTGGAAGAAGAAGGGATCTTGTATTTCTTGAATAAAGGAGATACTACTTTGCACTACATTGATATTGAACCCTTTACTTAATTTTTTTTAGAAACCCTTCATCTTCACGAACCTCTATCTATACCAGTGGCATCTCCATTACAATATAGTTTATTATATGAACCATATGAAGATGCATACTTCATGGTCCCTGCAAGATAGGACAAGCAATGTCAGATAATTTTGGAAAAACTAGAAATAAAAGAGTCACACAGACTAATGCTTCTGATGAAGATATTGGGAAGATACAACCGTATCGTTACAGCCAACCATCAAAGAACATTATATAAGGGATATGCTACAACTTAAAATCTTGTTTGGGACTGTATTAAGGAAAAGGCAGACGGATTCCTATACTTCAATTCTCTCCAAAAGGCAAGGCAAAAATATACTACAAGCGGACTGGTCATGGTTTAGGATATGTTACACAACCAACAAGTCCTGAAGATTAAGATTCAAAAGAAGTGATGTATTCTCATTTCGCTGATTCATTATTATGGGATTTTGACGAAAGCATGGGTGATGTATTCAAATAAGCTTCTCTTTGTAAATATGGTGTTAACTTGCCCAGATGATAAATACGTTGAACTATTAGAACCATTCGAGAACGATCCATGGGCACAACGGATGGATGCTCAATGGGAGCTTCGGTTGAGCAACGTGAACCACCTACAAAGAATGAAGTAGTCCAAATTAATGTGGGAGAAGAGTCTTTCCTAAGATAAATCTTTATTAGCAAGAGTCTTCCTGAAGAAGATAAACAAGTTTTAGTCCAGCTAATAAAGGAGTATATTGATGTCTTCGTCTGGAGTTACAAGGATATGTCTAGCTTGGACTCACAAATAGCCACTAACTAGCTCAATATTCTTCCGAATGCTAAGCCGGTGAAACACCAGGAATGTTAATTTTGTCTGGATATGATGGATGCAATTAAAGCAGAAGTCCAGAAACTGATAGCATGTGACTTCATTCAAGAAGTGAAGCATCCCGATTGGGTAGCCAATATCGTCCCAGTTATGAAGAAGAATGGGAAGGTCCGGGTCTGCGTAGATTGTCGAGATCTAAACTCTTTCTTCCTAAAGACGAATTTCCTCTCCACATCACAGATGTCATGATAATTAATACATATGGCTTTGAACATATGTCCTTCATAGATGGTTTCTCGGGATACAATCAAATTAAGATGTCTTCTAATGATGAAAAATATACCTCTATTCGTACACCATTGGGAGTATACTGCTATATAGTCATGCCCTTTGGCTTGAAGAATGCGGGAGCAACGTATCAACGAGCCATGAGTACAATTTTATGGAAGACAGTAGAATACTACGTAGATGATATTGTTGCCAAGAGTCGTCTTAAAGATGATCACCTTCAAGATTTGAAGACTATTTTTGAATTGATGCGCCACCACCAATTAAAGATGAATCCTACTAAATCCTTTTTGGGAGTCTCTAGTGGCAAGTTCTTCGAATTTGTTATAACTTCCAAGGGTATTCATGTTGACCCCGAATAAATCAAAGCTATTCTCGAAATACGACCTCCACGTAATCTCAAAGAACTTCTTGGTCTACAAGGTCGTCTGGCATACATTAGGAGGTTTATCTCCAATCTCTCGGGATGTTACCGACCTTTCACTCAGTTATTAAAGAAAGGCGTGTCCTTTGTCTGGAATAAACCATGTCAATAAGCATTCGACGACATCAAATAATATCTCATAAATCTAGCAGTTATGGTATCTCTGATCGTAGGAAAACCCTTTCTATCACGACCCGCACCCGGTGCAGGGATGCGAATCGGGAACAACATCCAGCCTACACCGCAGAATCGACGGTAGAACGCTGTCTAGGTCAACTATACTATCTAAACATCTCACAATAATATAAAATTTGCAAATAAAATTTTAACACAAAACTCAATCACAATCTAAAGCACGATAAGATATGAAGAAAGTCTAACTATACATCAAAAATATAATAATAAATTATAAAACAATATCCATTCACAAACTATAAGCCGGAAACAAATATGGTACCAAAATACTAAAGAACCTAACTATAAAAACTAGTGATCCGGATAAACCTTCCAGCAAACACTCTAGAACTAGTGGGTCCAAGTCTGCACCATCTATAAGTCGAAGTCCAAAGTATGTCGGACACCAATCTCTCGGATCCTCTGAAAAATATTTTCTAGTCAGGAATAGAGTGAAGTACATCTCTAACAGCAGTTCTAAATCAACGATATAGACTATGTAGCAGTAAATAGATATAAATATACAAGATGAACAATAGGTACGATGAGATATATACAATAAGGAATTACTGGAATAAATACAATAATGAACAATATGCCAATGAACAAGAATACTAATGACTAAGTGTGTGAGTACTAGCTTTAACATATGATCGACTTGAGAACATGATACAATATATATGGCCTGGCTAATCATACGTGCGGTGTATGATTAACACTATTCAATAATAGTACTTGATATAATAGGGGTATGATCACATATCTACACTAAAGTACTCCCCACCCTCAACTGGTCTAATAGATCCAACAACGGTATGCTATGGCACGAGATTGCCCAAGAAGATAGTGACTCTTTCCGAGAATCAGTGTCTGTACATGTACAAGATAACCAATGAAACAATACTTGCACCATATACAGCATATAGCAAGGAATAATATCTCATGACGAGATTCGGATATACCAACCCATGTAACCATAGTATCAACATAACATGGATATCTACACTAGATACAATGAATATAGAGGATATCACAAATAATAAACTATCAAAGAATATACTAGCCTGCGGTCCAGAGCAATGAATATCAAACTGTGTCCGTACTGGTGTCACACAGACCTATATATGCAATATTGCATTAATACAAGGTTCTGGAAAGAAAATAAGTTAAACTAGTCAACTTCTAGGTCAACAAGTTAATTCTAAGTCAAAAATCAAACTTGGTCAACTCTAAGTCAATTATGGTCAACTATAGTCAAACTATGGCCAACTATGGTCAACTATCAATTTCTAGGTTGCATCAGTCTATCTCAATGATATTGGGTTCGTACACTTTGAATCTAGGTCAACAAGCTTCAACTTAGGATACTAAGATACCGTATCTCAGGATACGCAAAATAATAGATAAATATCACATATCTATAATAAAGTAATATTAAATATATAAATTATAATTACAAATGCTAAATGATTATCTTGGTTTTGAGCCAACTTGATATCACAATACTAAACCTTGATCTTGATACCCAAATCCAATACCTTGATTATCCTCCAATACCTTGAAACTTACCTTGGCATCTCAAGGTAAATTCAAAACCTTATTTATATTAACTACCCAACAATAATTATAAACTACCATGCATTTATTATTTATACAATACTATATACCTTATTTTAGTCACCTTAATACCAACCCGTAATTAGTTTACAACTATCCTATTACTATGCCAATACCTACTACTCATACCTTGGTATATCTTGATACTTACCTTGGTATCTGAAGATAATTGCCAAAACTTCATATATATACTAACTACCAATAAATAACTACATATATCAATCCAATATAACTCTAGTATGTATTAATAGAATAAATACTAACTACCAACTACACACTAACTATTAATACATATATACGTACATACATACATACATACATACATACATACATACATACATACATACATACATACATACCTACAAATATATAATATATATAACTAAAGATACTCATAACAATAGATAACTAAAATATACTAACTTACCCATTAATATTATATGCTATAATTGAATATATTATACATATAGTATATAACTACCAATTATTAATATATATCCATATATACATTATACTAATACCATATATATATATACATATATATCTATATATTTAAATATCTAAAACTGCCAAACTGTCATAAAAATCCATGATGACCGTCGCTGAAGCTACTGTTGGCTGGAACTGCTATTTTTAGCAATATTTCTCTGCTGTCGTCGCTAACTGCTGTCGCTGTTGCTGCTGTTGCTATTTTTTGGCGACGCTGCTGCTGCTGCCGCTATTGCCTTTGCTGCTGCTGTTGTGCCGTTTGTTGCGGTTACTGCTTTTGCGATGCTGCTACTGCTGCTGCTGTTACTATATTTTTTGCTGTAGCTTTGTTCTCCCCTTATATATATATATATCTAATATATATATATATATTTTATATCACATAATATTATTCTAAACATATGTATATAATTATAAATAAATACTATACATACACACACTCCTTAGATACATCTATATGTACTTAATACCTACATAGGAATATATATATAGTAACATATTTATAACAACACCCATACAAATACGTATATATAAACACATACACAATATAATTACATATATATATATATATATATATATATATATATATATATATATATATATATATATATATATATATATATATATATATATATATATATATACTACCTCCTATAAATATATATCTACATGTAGAAAAATAGCTACATAATAAATATACACATATAGTATATACATAGGTACATAGATCTAAGACATAATATTACATAAATATATATACACAAAATATATACATATATATATATATACGTATATATATATATATATATATATATATATATATATATATATATATATATATATATATATATATATATATATATATATATATATATTACACTTCTCCATGAAATAAGAACACAAAAGAATAGATCTACAATTAAATTGCACCCACATGGACCGTATCACCTCGTATCCCACTAGACCTAGGATACGCATGCGACACGAGTCCACCACACAACCAAATGTCACTACCACATTCTGAAAAGAGGGGTATTTTTGACTTTTTATAATTATTAGTATTGTGGTATTTATACTAAATGATTTCTCAATATTTGTATTTAAATTAAATAATTACATGAGGTGTATTTAAAAATATATACTGTGTTCTCAACGTCTGAGCTGTAGACTTGACCTAGAGGCCACTAGACGAACATCTGATCGAATAGTGGGGATTATGTATTTAATTATTTATTTTAGAATTAAATTATTGGAGGTTGTATTTAATTACCGTAATTTATTTAATTGTTGCGCGCTGTCGTTGCTTCGATATTTGGAGCGCTACCTGGCTTTTGCCTTCCAACAAATTTTACAACCTTGCCCTAGACGTGCCTGCCTTCCATTCTGCTATTTTTGTAACTCATAATTATGCTATCTGTACCTTATTTTTTGCCGCACAAAAATTATCGCGGACGTTTATTTAATTCCTAAATAAATTCAATTTCTGTATCGTTGTGCGCTCCAATCAAAATTGGAGATAATCTTGACCTATTTTTCGTCCGACCCAAATTAGGGTAATATTCTGTTCTGAGTCTTCTTTATTTATGCTATTGATGACCCGACCTGATTTTGGTCCCAGGTACTCCTAATTAAATTTAGAACACAGCTTGCATTTTATTTCTAATTAAATTGAGGATAACATTTTGACTAATTTCATAAATCCTAATTTAATTCTAATACCTGATTAATTAAACCCATGCCTAATGCACAATACCCTCTCACCATAAAAATTTCTAAACATATTTTTCTCCACAATTTTTGTGTCATTTTATGTGTCCGTGCAATTTTCCAAATTTAAGGGGCTAAGTTGCAATTAATGAATTAGGTGCCCTCACCCCATTGGCCAAAACCAAATGGAAGGGGGTCACAAACTTGGGTCCAATTTACACTCACCCTTTCACCACCCCTCATGAAGAAACTATTTCTCTTCATGACAAATCCTATCCCTCCATTTTGAATAGGAGCATCTCCACCCTCCATCCATTCACCACTCCCTATAAAACAATACATCACCTCACCCTCACAACTCCCCAAGCAGGCCCTAATCCCAAGGAACCTAGAAAACCCCTCTCTCTCTCTCTTTCCTCCCTCCTCCAATTATTTCTCCATGCAAACAAACTCCTCCCTCCATTATTCTTCTTCTTCCCTTCACCATCTTCTCCTTCCCTACTCCTCTCCGGCTGAGCCCCACCTCCGGCGGCCAACGACTTGCCGCCGACCGCCGCCGCCTGCTGTTGTCGCCGCCGCCTGCTACTGCTGCCGCCGGCTGCTGCTGCTCCGGCCGCTGCCGCTGCACTGCTGAGCTCCGACCATTATCACCACCATACACCACCACTATCACCACCATTATCACCACCATACACCACCACTATCACCACCATTATCACCACCATACACCACCACTATCACCACCATTATCACCACCATACACCACCACTATCACCACCATTATCACTACCATACATCACCACCATCACCATTACCACCACCATCACAAGCCCGGAGCTCCACCGTGCTCTTCCCCACAGTCCGGCCAAGCTCCCCTCCGGCAGCTGTGCTCCACCACCACCACCTCTGTAAGTTTTTTTTTCTCTTCTCCCTCTTCCTTTTTCCTTGTATAAATATTTATATATATATACACATACGTATATACGTATATGTATATAAATAGTATTTATTAATTAATGTTAATATATGAATATGTATAGTATATAAATACATTAGTAATGTATAATTTAATATATGTACATGTATATTATTTATTTAATTAAATGATAAACCAGTATAAGCATAGTATATATATATAAATTAGTATTTGTATGTATTAATGTATACATATATATATATATATATATATGAAATATGAAAATGTTTTATTAGTATATATATGTATAAACGTATTTTGGTGTATGTGTAAATGTATAAGTGTGTTTTCAAATTTGTATATATATATACAGGTATATGTATATATTTAATAAAATTAGTATACATATATGTATACTGGTATTTCCATAAAATTGTATTTTATAAAATGTACACTATATTATTATTGTAAATTAAATTAATGTATTAGTACTTATGTATTTATATGTATGCAATTAGATATTTAATTAATGTTTAATAGTAATGTATACGTATATATTTAACATGATTGGTATATAGGTAGGTATATGTATGTATTTAAATCAACTTGTGTATATATGTATATATATATATATGCATTTTGTATACACTTATTATATATTTGCTATATATAAAAAAATTGGTATATACGTATACAAACATTTTGTAGTATATGTATGTAATTATTAATTGGTGAATACACAAAAATAAATATACATATTTATTTTGCTATATGTTTAATAAAAACATAATTTTAGTATATATGCTAGTTAAAGATATATATCCCTACCAGATGACCCTAGTTGACTGAGTGCCATGCCTGGCATAGCCCTGAGGCCAGTGCATTTATATTGTGTGTTAGTGTAGCATCTGATTCAATATTATATGTCTTTAGGACTGTTGGTTCCTCCAGACGATACTCTGGAACAGGACCTCGGTATTCACCAGCTAAGGACCCAGGCGAGTACATTCTCTGAGTAGTTTCTTATTTATGATATCCCCTATGTTCACTGTATCTAGTGTAGATATCCATGCTCTTGACATGCTGGTTACACGGATTGGTATACACGGATCTTGTCATGAGATGTTATTCCTTATTCATGGTGTAGCTTGTACAATACTTGTTTCCTTGTTATCTTGTGCATGTACAGACACTGAGACCTAGGGAGATTTGCTACCTCCCTAGGGAATCCCGTGCCATAGCGTACCATGATTGGATCTACTATACCAGTCGGGGGTGGGGAGTATTTTAGTATAGATATGTGATCATACCCAACTCTACATGCATCATAGCTCACCCCACATCTCACGTCGGGTGCGACCTGAACATTTATATGCTTCATAGCTGTTACGTGTGATTAGCCTGACCTCTACATGCATCATAGCTAACCAACGGTTAGCCTGACCTTACATGAATCATAGCTAATCACATGTAACCAGCCTGATCAAGTTCCCAAGCCGATCACATGTTAAAGCTAGTACTCACACACTTAGTCATAAGATTCTTGCTCGTTGACATATTATTTCTTTTCCTGCATTTACTTACCGTATTTCCAGTATTTCCTTTTTGTACATTTCTCGTTCCTATACATGCATCTCGTATATTTCCATCTATAACTGCTACATAGTTTATATCATTAATATAGAACTGCTTTTTAGAGATGTACTTTGCTCCTTCCTGATTGGAAAATATTTTCCAGACTGTGACCTTAGTGGACTTGTTTTTGACACTTGGGGATTGGATGTTACTGATTACAGGTATGACTATTTTGTCGTTAGACTTGTCTTGTATTTCTTGCTTGCCTTGATATCTCATCATGCTTTAGCTTATGTGATTGAGTATTTCCAGTATTATTTTATGATATCCACGTCTCCTTATGGAGTTAGGTATTCATGTGAGATTGATTAGATAGTTACATGACCTAGACAGCGTTCTACCACCGATGCTGCGGTGTAGGCTGGACGTACCCACGCTCTCGTACCCCTATATCGAGTGCGGGTCGTGACACATTTTTAGTGGTGGCCCATGCAGGTCAGACTTCGCAAGTTGTGCGATGTCGTAGTAGTGCGACGTCATAGTTGTACTAATACGTACCTGCTATAGAATATAGGACATAGGATACTAGGATGAGAGAGGATACTCAATCACAAATTCTTGAGAGATTCCTGGGACGACCCCTTGAGAATCTTATTATAATTTACAATTTAAATCTTTCCTTGTTTCCGTCCGCTCTCGCTTGTTGTTATTGAACTTGATTCTTGTTGATCAGTTATTAAATTAAAATCTTGGTATCATTGTTGAGTTTGATTCTTGTTGACCTATTGTTAAATTTAATTCTTTGTATCATTGTTGAGTTGATTTCATATCGAGATGAATTTTACGGGCTAAAATTTAAGGTATCATCTGATGACATATGTTGATGAGGACAGTGAGAAAGGTAAAATGTCTACTTTGGTTATGGACCCTAGAGTTTATCGCAGCCATATTAGCTGTCGTGACGAGAACGTAGGAACCTGACTTGGATGTACGTACTATAGTTATGAAACTTAGAGTCTCTCGCAGCCATACCGGTTGGCGTGGCGAAGATTCTAGATTACATGATTATAGAGTTGCATACCTTAGTTACGGAACCTATCGTTTATCGCATCTATGCTTACTGGCGTGGCGAGGATTCTGAGTTTCATGATTTCAGACAGACATGTATGATTATCAGGTTGTATCTTAAATTGGTTCTTAAAGTATCATCTCAAGACTTATCTATTTTTGTTATTCCAGGACTTTGTTCCATCGCTTCTTTTCTTTACTAGCAATAAAGATACCTTCAGTCCTTAACCCAGTTCTTTTGAGCCTTATTTCTTTAAGGATCCTTGTTAGTGTGATAATTAGTGACTTGCAATTTTGGTTGTGTCTTGTATTAGTTTGACTGAGTGTGACTTGTGAGTTTGTAAGTGTTTCTTAGTTGGACATGTGAGCAGTAGGCATTAACCTAGAGTTAACCTTAGCGTAGTACCTTGTAACAATGGTTCTGGGATAAGTGTCATTAGAGACTGAGAGTAGAAGGAGAGTATAGAGTATCAGTGATAGTTCTCAGAGTTAGTATCAGAGCCAATAAACCCGTCCTGGATAATCATGATTATGTAATTGAGTGATCTATGTAAACAATTAGATATCAAGGAATTGTGTTAAGGATTAATGGAGCATAGCGTTCAATCTGATGATTGATATCGGGCGTGTTAAAGGTCAAGAAATTTATATGCATAAGGAGTTATAATGAGGTGTCATGAGTAGAGAAATATCGGAATTGGTAATGAAGATGGTGAAGCGTATCACATATTAGTGTAAAAGGCTATGAAAGGTTAAAGGGAAATACATATACATCAATTGAGATGAGAACCATATACTTGCCCATGAGAGTAAAGAACATGAGTGTTATAGAAGGTACAGGTAATCATGAGTTACAATGAGCTTGATGAGATAATCCATTAATGAAGCTAGTGATATAATACCAAGAGTGCTAATGATTCAATATCGAGGTTAGTCGAGAATGACGCTCAAAACAGTAAGCACTCTACGTGATGAAAATCGGATGATATACCAGTTAATATAGATTGAAAATCATGGAAGAAAATACATGTGATGATAACCTTGATCATTGGAGGTAATAGTGCAAGTGATTCGGGCAGTACAATTTTAGTACACAGTTATGGACCCTAGATGTATTTAGTGTACCTAGAGTATCAGAGACCGTGAGCACTGATATGTATATTTGTGGATTTATAAATTAAAGAGTAGAAATAAATTTTTATTTAGAGAATTATTGAGGAGTTGAGATTTTATCATTAAAATTTTGAGGATTTCAAATATTGATTCAATAAACATGGTCAAGGCTACAAAGATTTTAGAAGTGATTAAAAATTTTATTCCGATGTTGAGTATCTGACTTTGAGGAGGTATATGCAATTTATTTTTAAGTTGATCGAGAAGTTAACCCTTGACGATTATTTTGAGGATTAATTTTATGGTAGATGAGAGATATGAATATTAATATATGAGTAGATGATATACATGTGTAAGGATATGATGACTTGAGCATGATTGAGATGGCACCGCAGACTGACTTGGGTGTTCATCTAGAGTTGTATTAGAAAGGGTTTAGCACTTAGTATGGTGTTCCACTTGGTGGGCACTTGAGTGATAAGAACAAATAGTATGGACAATTGTAGTAGGAACGAGAACTAACAGTGGGTGTACTATAGTAGAACAGGGGTACCTAAAGAGATAGAGGTATCAAACTTTACATGCACCAATTGACCTATAGTCGTGTTAGAGGTTTTTGATATCAGATTTTGGCATTAATAGACAGGTGTGTGCAATACAGATATATTCATGGATCTTGTGGATTAATGATTAGTTGAGATGGGTACCAGTGTACAGGAATAGGAATTGGTTAGTGAATGTGCTAGAGTTAAGTGTTTGTTAGAGATAGTAGATACTACAAGTAATATGTTAGCAGGTTCTTTCTTTCCCTCCTAATGTTCCTTTTTCCGTCTTTCGATTGATTGATTTTCCTAGTACTGTAGTTGTATGCATAATTTTTTGTTAGAATAAAATTGGTAGTACACCCTGACAGAGACTGCAGTACCATGACAGAAGACACATGACCTATATATTTTCTTAGATTGCATGGCTGTAGGTAGAATTTTTCTTAGACCATAATCGTTGGGGTTTTGACCATAGCAAAGATCTATGACAAGGTTATGACTTGACAAAAAGGGGCAAGATGATTAAAAAAAAAATTCAAGGATAAGCATTCATTTAAATAAAGAGTTAATATAACAGAATTGATGGATCATTGATTTTACGAAAATCGAGGTATGATTGAAATTCGAGGATAAACATTAACTTAAATGGAGAATTAAGAAAATTCACAGGGCAAAATTTGAGGATTATTAATTTTAGGAAGGTCTTGATATGATTGAATTGGTTATAAAAATTTGAGAAAATTAAGAAAATTATTATTATATCAAATTGATTGCAAGATAGAAATTTTATATTATGAGTGTTGCATTGAAGATTCCGTAAGTATCACATTGTTGAGTATTTTGAGGAAAAAGGAAATCAGGAAATAAAATCGTTAATAGAATAGTGTCGAATTCAATTCTCGGGATGAGGATTTAGATTTGAATAAGCATCAATTAAATTTGAGTTAGAGGAGTAAGATGATTGATGGATTAGTGTTTAAAATTTAAATTTTGGGATACGATTTTTATAAATATGCATTGATTGGATTTCAATTGGAGGATTGGATATTAAAATCCTGGAGTATTTAGATACGAACGTAAAATTTTGGAGGAGATTATGACAAAAAAAAATTGAATTTGATTTTTAACTGGAAGATTTTCAGGAATATGATGTTATAGAATTTTTGAAAGGGTGTGAAATAACAATATGGAATTACTACATGATTATTTGGTTTAAAATTTAAATTTGATGGAAATAAAATAATGAATAAACACTACTATGAGGACATTAAATTTCGAGGACGAAATTCTTTTAAGGCGGGTAGACTTGTCACTACCACATTCTGAAACACAGGGGTATTTTTGACTTTTTATAATTATTAGTATTGTGGTATTTATACTAAATGATTTCTCAATATTTGTATTTAAATTAAATAATTACATGAGGTGTATTTAAAAATATATACTGTGTTCTCAACGTCTGAGCTGTAGATTGACCTAGAGGCCACTAGACGAACACCTGATCGAATAGTGGGGATTATGTATTTAATTGTTTATTTTAGAATTAAATTATTGGAGGTTGTATTTAATTACCGTAATTTATTTAATTGTTGCGCGCTGTCGTTGCTTCGATATTTGGAGCGCTACCTGGCTTTTGCCTTCCAACAAATTTTACAACCTTGCCCTAGACGTGCCTGCCTTCCATTATGCTATTTTTGTAACTCATAATTATGCTCTCTGTACCTTATTTTTAGCCGCACAAAAATCATCGCGGACGTTTATTTAATTCCTAAATAAATTCAATTTCTTTATCGTTGTGCGCTCCAATCGAAATTGGAGGCAATCTTGACCTATTTTTCGTCCGACCCAAATTAGGGTAATATTCTGTTCTGAGTCTTCTTTATTTATGCTATTGATGACCCAACCTGATTTTGGTCCCAGGTACTCCTAATTAATTTTAGAACACAGCTTGCATTTTATTTCTAATTAAATTGAGGATAACATTTTGACTGATTTCATAAATCCTAATTTAATTCTAATACCCGATTAATTAAACCCGTGCCTAACGCACAACACCCTCTCACCATGAAAATTTCTAAACATATTTTTCTCCACAATTTTTGTGTCATTTTATGTGTCCGTGCAATTTCCAAATTTAAGGGGCTAAGTTGCAATTAATAAATTAGGTGCCCTAACCCCATTGGCCAAAACCAAATGGAAGGGGGTCACAAACTTGGGTCCAATTTACACTCACCCTTTCACCACCCCTCATGAAGAAACTATTTCTCTTCATGACAAATCCTATCCCTCCATTTTTAATAGGAGCATCTCCAACCTCCATCCATTCACCACTCCCTATAAAACAATACATCACCTCACCCTCACAACTCCCCTGCTGCTCCGGCCGCTGCCGCTGCACTGCTGAGCTCCGACCATTATCACCACCATACACCACCACTATCACCACCATTATCACCACCATACACCACCACTATCACCACCATTATCACCACCATACACCACCAATATCACCACCATACACCACCACTATCACCACCATATACCACCATTATCACCACCATACACCACCACTATCACCACCATTATCACCATCATACACCACCACCATCACCACCACTATCATCACCATTACCACCACCATCACAAGCCCGGAGCTCCACCGTGCTCCTCCCCACAGTCCAGCCAAGCTCCCCTCCGGCAGCTGTGCTCCACCACCACCACCTTTGTAGGTTTTTTTATTCTCTTCTCCCTCTTCCTTTTTCCTTGTATATATATTTATATATATATATATACACATACGTATATACGTATATGTATATAAATAGTATTTATTAATTAATGTTAATACATGAATATGTATAGTATATAAATACATTAGTAATGTATAATTTAATATATGTACATGTATATTATTTATTTAATTAAATGATAAACCAGTATAAGCATAGTATATATATATAAATTAGTATATGTATGTATTAATGTATACATATATATATATATGATATATGAAAATGTTTTATTAGTATATATATGTATAAACATATTTTGGTGTATGTGTAAATGTATAAGTGTGTTTTCAAATTAGTATATATATACAGGTATATGTATATATTTAATAAAATTAGTATACATATATGTATACTGGTATTTCCATAAAATTGTATTTTATAAAATGTACACTATATTATTATTGTAAATTAAATTAATGTATTAGTACTTATGTATTTATATGTATGCAATTAGGTATTTAATTAATGTTTAATAGTAATGTATATGTATATATTTAACATGATTGGTATATAGGTAGGTATATGTATGTATTTAAATCAACTTGTGTATATATGTATATATATATATACATTTTGTATACACTTATTATATATTTGCTATATATAAAAAAATTGGTATATACGTATACAAATATTTTTTTAGTATATGTATGTAATTATTAATTGGTGAATACACAAAAATAAATATACATATTTATTTTGCTATATGTTTAATAAAAACATAATTTTAGTATATATGCTAGTTAAAGATATATATCCCTACCAGATGACCCTAGTTGACTGAGTGCCATGCCTGGCATAGCACTGAGGCCAGTGCATTTATATTGTGTGTTAGTGTAGCATCTGATTCAATATTATATGTCTTTAGGACTGTTGGTTCCTCCAGGCGATACTCTGGAACAGGACCTCGGTATTCACCAGCTAAGGACCCAGGCGAGTACATTCTCTGAGTAGTTTCTTATTTATGATATCCCCTATGCTCACTGTATCTACTGTAGATATCCATGCTCTTGACACGCTGGTTACACGGATTGGTATACACGGATCTCGTCATGAGATGTTATTCCTTATTTATGGTGTAGCTTGTACAAGACTTGTTTCCTTGTTATCTTGTGCATGTACAGACACTGAGACCCGGGGAGATTTGCTACCTTCCTAGGGAATCCCGTGCCATAGCGTACCATGATTGGATCTACTATACCAGTCGGGGTTGGGGAGTATTTTAGTATAGATATGTGATCATACCCAACTCTACATGCATCATAGCTCACCCCACATCTCACGTCGGGTGCGACCTGACCATTTATATGCTTCATAGCTGTTACGTGTGATTAGCCTGACCTCTACATGCATCATAGCTAACCAACAGTTAGCCTGACCTTACATGAATTATAGCTAATCATATGTAACCAGCCTAATCAAGTTCCCAAGCCGATCACATGTTAAAGCTAGTACTCACACACTTAGTCATAAGATTCTTGCTCGTTGACATATTGTTTCTTTTCCTGCATTTACTTACAATATTTCCAATATTTCCTTTTTGTACATTTCTCGTTCCTATACATGCATCTCGTATATTTCTATCTAGAACTGCTACATAGTTTATATCATTAATATAGAACTGCTATTATGTACTTTGCTCCTTCCTGACTGGAAAATATTTTCCAGACTGTGACCTTAGTGGACTTGTTTCTGACACTTGGGGATTGGATGTTACTGATTACAGGTATGACTATTTTGTCGTTAGACTTGTCTTGTATTTCTTGCTTGCCTTGATATCTCATCGTGCTTTAGCTTATGTGATTGAGTATTTCCAGCATTATTTTATGATATCCACGTCTCCTTATGGAGTTGGGTATTCATGTGAGATTGATTAGATAGTTACATGACCTAGACAGCGTTCTACCGTCGATGCTGCGGCGTAGGCTGGACGTACCCACGCTCTCGTACCCCTATATCGGGTGTGGGTCGTGACACCAAACGTACCCCGAAGGACACGAATAAGTCATATATATTATTTACGAATAATACGAAGAGTTAAACAAAAATCTACGTGTCCGTGTCAAAATATGACATGCTCAAAGTCCCGTGTCAGAGAAAAAACCCCAAAATCAACACGTATCACCAAATTGATGGGAAACGACCTACACGTACCCAATTGTGGACATGATACTAGTCCCAAACACACAAGCACATGCTAAATTTATCTATAGGACCATTTGACACACACAACAAATGTCAATCTCGGAATTTCCCTAAAATTGACACAAAAAGTACTATAACTTTTCCAATAGGCCTCCTATGAACACAAAACCAAATCCTATGGGTAGCCTATGCATATGGGTTGATTTTCCATGGTTAAATCTCAGATTTAAAACCTAATTTAATGAGAAAATTTTAATTATACCTATATGGGTTGATTTTCTATGGTTAAATCTCAGATTTAAAACCTAATATATATATTTCTTAATTGGTAATTATGTATACTATATTTTAGTAGTTAGCTAGTTGGTTATTGATAAGTTAGCTTCTAGAGTTATTTAGTTAAATGTTAGTTAGTTAGTTAACTAGTAGTAGTTAATTAGTATTTATTAGTACCTTAATATTTATCTAGATAATTGTTTATATATATATATATATATATATATATATATATATATATATATATATATGTACTAGTATCTCTAGTTAATTATTATATATGTGTACATAAATATGTATTAGTAGTTAGTGATTAGTTAGTAGTTGTATTAGGTTGATATATATATTAGTCATTAGTTTGAGTCGTGAAGGTATTTGATATGTTATTGTTAGTAATTAGTTAGATATATGTAGTGATATATATATAGTAGTTAGAAATATTATATTATAGTTAGTTTCTATGAATGGATATAAATACAGTATAATATTAGTTATATTTAGTATTAGTTGGCTTTATATATATGTATTAGTTATATGTTAGCATTTTGGATTACCTTAAGATGTACCAAGGTATTAGTACTAGGTATTGGCATAGTAATAGGATAGATGTAAACTAATTATGGATTGATACTAAGGTGACTAAAATAAGGTATATAGTATTGTATAAATATTAAATGCATGGTAGTTTATAGTTATAGTTGGGTAGTTAATATACTAGAGTGACATTACCTTCAGACACCAAGGTAAATGCCAAGGTATTGAGGATACCCAAGGTATTGGGTTTGGGTATCAAGATAGAGGTTTAGTGTTGTGATACCAAGTTGGTTCGAAACCAAAGTATTCATTTAGTTTTTGTAATTAGGATTTATATATTTAATATTGTTTTATTATAGATATGTGATATTTATCTATTGTTTGCGTATCCTGAGATACGGTATCTTAGTATCCTAAGATGTAGCTTGTTGACCTAGATTTATAGAATATGAACCCAATATCATTGAGATAGACTCAAGCGACCTAGCAATAGGTAGTACACCAAGTTTGATCATTTTGACTTAGAGTTGACGTAGTTTGACTGTTTTGACTTAGAAATGGCTTTATGACCTAGATGTTGACTAGTTTAACTTATTTCTTTCCAGAACCTTGTATTGATGTTATATTCCATATCTAGGTCTTCGAGGTACCGTATTAGACATCTGTGAGACTATTCACCCGGACTTCAAGCGACTACATTCTCTAATAGTTTCTCATTTATGATATCCTCTATGTTCATTGTATCTAGTGTAGATATCCATATTTTTTGACATGATGGTTACACGGATTGGTATATCCGGATCTCGTCATGCGATGTTATTCCTTGTATATGGTGTATCGTGTGCAAGTCTTGTTTCATTAATTATTTTGTGTATGTACAGACACTGTTTCTCGGGAAGAGTCGCTATCTTCTTGGAAAATTTTGTGCCATAGCATACCATGGTTGGATCCACTATACCAGTCGAGGTTGGGGAGTATGTAGTGTAGATATGTGATCAGACCCTCCTTGTGCAAGTTCTATTCCTTTTGAGTATTGATCATACACCGCACGTATGATTAACCAGGCCATTTACTCTTGTGCAAGTTTCCAAGCCGATCGCATGTTAAAGTTGGTACTCACTCACTTAGTCATTAGTATTCTTGTTCATTGCCATATTGTTCATTCTTTTTAGCATTTTTAGTTCACTAGGTAGCATAGTTAGTTCTCTTTAGCATTTTCATACCAGATTTGTTTCCGGCTTATATTTGAGTTTTGATTATTGTTTCTCGTGGTGTTATTATATTTGATTGAATAGTTATGTTAGACTTCTTTGATATCTCCTCGTACTTCAAGAATTGTGATTGAGTTTTGTGTTAAGATATTGTTGGCAGATTTTAAATTATTGTGAGATGTTTAGATAGTATAGTTAACCAAGACAGCATTCTAACGCCGATGTAGAGGCGTAGGCTGGGCGTTGTTTCCGACTTGTATCCCTACACCGGGTGCGGGTTGTGATATATTTTTAGTGGTGGCCCATGCAGGTCAGGCTTCGCAAGTTATACGATATCGTGGTAGTGCGACGATTTAGTTGTACTTCTGCGAGCCTGCGATATGATATGATAAAATATATATGATATAAGATATTAGGATGAGAGGATACTCAATCACAAATTTCTTGAAAGATTCCTAGAACGACCCTTGAGAATCTTATTATAATTCATATTTTAAATATTTTCCCTTATTTCTGTCAGCTCTCACTTGTTGTTGTTGAATTTGATTATTGGCGAACGATTGTTGAATTTAATTCTTGGTGATCGGTTGATTTAAATTCTTGGTGTTTATTTAGTTTGATTTTATATCGAGAGAAATTTTATGGACTAAATTACGGTATCATCTGATGACATATGTTGATGAGGACAGTGATAAATGTGAAATATCTGCTTTAGTTATGGAGCGCAGAGTTTATCGCAGCCATATTAGCTAGCATAGCAAAAATGTAGGAACCTGACTTCGGATGTACATATCTTAGTTATGAAATTTAGAATTTCTCGCAGGTATACTAGTTGGCACGGCGAGGATTCTAGACGACATGATTATAGAGGTGCATACCTAAGTTATGGGATCTATCGTTTATCACAGCTATGCTTACTGGCGTGGCGAGGATTCTGAGTATCATGATTTCGGATAGACGCGTATGATTATCAGATTGTATCTTAAATTGTTTCTTAAAGTATCATCTCAATACTTTTCTGCTCCTGTTATTATAGGATTTTGTTCTATCATTATTTTGCTTAGTAGTAGAGATACCTTTAGTTCTTTAGTCCAGTTCCTTATAGACATTCTTTCCATTAGAGTCCTTGTTAGTGTGATAATTGGTGAGTTACTTTTTGGTCTGTGTCTTGATTATTAGTACTGACTATTAAGAGTATGACTTGTGAGTCTGTTAGTGGTTCTTGATTGGGCAGGTGAACAATAAGCATAAATCTAGGGATAACCCATAGCGTAGTACCTTGTAGAACTATGATAGGTGTTATTATAGATAGTATTGGTACTATAGGCAAAAGGGAGAGTAGAGAGTATCAGTAGTGGTTCCATGAGTTAGTATCAGAGTCAGCATACCAGTTCTGGATAGTCATAAATTTATTTAATTGGGTGAGCCATGTAAACATTTAAGTATCAAAAAAATTGTATTGGAAATCAATGGAGCATGATATTCAATTTGGTGGTTGATACTTGGGTGTGTCAAGAGTAAAGAAATATATATGCATAAAGGGTCTTAGTAAGTGTGTCATAGTAGAATGGTACCCATAAGTGTATAGGAGAGTGTGAGAAAATAAGAATGCATTGTGCTAAAGTAGTAGGACTTGTGATACAGGTTGATGTGACTAGAAAGGAGTGTACCAGTATATGACTAGTAATGGGTATATCACCTGATATTGAGGCTAGTGATGTGTTGGAAGCAATAGGTCGAAGAGTGTCTAAAAATTATGTGCAGGATGCAAAGTAGATGATGAGTGTCAGTGTGAGTTCATGAGTATCAGAAAGTGGAAGCTTGAGTGTTAATATTATGTCATAGGTTAAGAAATGTCAAGATTGGTAATGAAAGATATGTATCATTGATTTGTGTATCCGTCTGTAAAAGGTTTAAAGAGAAATACATATATATTAATAGAGATATGGAACCATATGTCTGCCTATGAGAGTGAAGTGAAACATGTGTTTTATAGAAGTTAATAACTAATGCATTTGATGCAAGTGATCAGGATTTCTAGTGAGTATTATGAGGTGATCTAATGATGAAGCTAGTATCATAGAACATTAAGGATATATATTGTGTAGTTAGGGAGCTAGTGTTACTATATCAAGAGTGCTAGTGTTTCTATATCAGGGATTAATTGAGTAATGTGCTTGTAACAGTAAGTACCTTGTGTGATAATCTTGGATTTGGGTATCAGTTAATGGATAGAAAAATATTTGGAAATAATAGTATAAGTGATCCAAGCAGTAGAGAAGGGAGACAATATATATATATATATATATATATATATAGAAGTAAGTAAGTATAATACCTTGCTAAAATTTGATTATAGAGGTCATATATATCAAAGAATAGTCTGAGGGGTATAAGGATACCAGTGAAATAGCATGGTATTGTAATGGCTAGAAGGTAATTGTGTATTTATTGTGATACTAATGTATAGGTAAGAACTTTCAGATGATTAACAAATGTTAGAGGATGACTTACACCAAGTATCAGATAGAAAGGAATACCCTAGTAACAAGGGTCGGAGTACCTCAAGTATTATGAATGTTAAGGCAAGCATTTTAGTACCTAGTATAGAGGAGAGACACGAGTAACTTGGTATGAGGATGTCATCTAAAAATACATATGAGAGCTGGTGCCTTGTGTAGACAGTAACAAGATTTAAGGCATCCAATTGGGAGTATTAAGTTGGACGAGGGTGTGCTAATAAAATACTTGATTGAAAAAGTATACAAGTGTTCCTTCCAAGAGAATGGTTAGAGAATTTTGGTGAACTGAAACGAATAAATAAGGTAGTATTTTAGCGGTATTTTGTGTAGTATCCTAAGTAGCAAGTTCCAATGAGTTAAGTATGTCCATGGCCTAGAATTATAATATACCATGAGTATTTGAAAACCCTCAGTATTAAGAATATCTTGACTAGGTTGATGAATAGTGAATGCCTAGTGTGTGATGGAATAGGCCATAGGTGGCATAGCAGATTATTCTGCACCAGTAGAGGGAGACACTCAGCAGGACATAGACTGAATTTCATGATAGTTAAGAGACTATATCCGAGTATGATTTCTCTTTCAGTAGAATGTTAGGATTGTATTGTCATGACCCGCACCCGGTTTAGGGGCACGAGAGCGTGGGTACGTCCAGCCTACGCCGCAGCATCGGCGGTAGAACGCTGTCTAGGTCAAGTACTATCTAAACAATCTCACGCTAGTATCCAACTCCATAAGGAGACGTGGATAACATAAAATAAATCTAGAAATACTCAATCACAACTACAGCACGATAGAAAAATGAAGAAATAAAAGAATACAACACAAGTCTAATGACAACATAATCATACCTGCAATCATTAACTTCTAATCCCCAAGTGTGTCGGAACCAGTCTACTAAGGTCACAGTCTGGAAAAAATATTTTTCAGTCAGGAAGGAGCAAAGTACATCTCTAAATAGCAGTTCTATATAAATGACATAAGCTATGTAGCAGTTCTAGATGGAAACATACCAGATGCATGTGTAGGTACGAGAAATGTACAATGAGAGAAATACTGGAAATACTGTAAGTAAATGCAGGAAAGAAACATTATGTCCATGAGCAAGAGTTCTATGACTAAGTGTGTGAGTACTAACTTTAATATGTGATCGGCTTGGGAACTTGATCAGGCTGGTTACATGTGATTAGCTATGGTTCATATAGAGTCAGGCTAACCGTTGGTTAGCTATGGTGCATGTAGAGATCAGGCTAATCACACGTAACAGCTAGGGTTCATATAAATGGTCAGGCCGCACCCGACGTGAGATGTGGGGTGAGCTATGGTGCATATAAAGTTGGGTATGATCACATATCTACACTAAAGTACTCCCCAAACCCCCGACTGGTATAGTAGATCCAATCATGGTACGCTATGGCACAGGATTCCCTAGGAAGGTAGCAAATCTCCCCAGGAATCAGTGTCTGTACATGCACAAGATAACAAGGAAAACAAGTCTTGTACAAGCTACACCATGAATAAGGAATAACATCTCATGACGAGATCCGTGTATACCAATCCGTGTAACCAACGTGCCAATAACATGTATATTTACACTAGATACAGTGAACATAGGAGATATCATAAATTAGAAACTAATCAGAGAATGTACTCGCCTTGGGTCCTTAGCTGGTAAAACCAATGTCCTGTCCCAGAGTATCGTCTGGAGGAACCAACAGTCCTAAAATATATCAAATACAACATTTGCATCAGGTGCTACACTAACACATCTCAAATACATGAACTCAGGGCTCTGCCCGGTATGGCACTAGTCAAATAGGGTCATCTAGTAGGGATACGTATATAAATACACATATTATTAATTATCACTAATACTTACAATATATATATATATACATGCACCAATTTAATTGTATTTATAATATATATACATATCTTTTAAATACATATTTGATTTATACTAGTTGGACATTATATATGTATACTCATACATATGCTAAAATACATTTTAAAAATATATATGTATTGCCAATGTTATTATTTAAATATATACTAATACTAGTACATCACATTAAATACAATTACAATACATTAATTGTATGTACAAGATATATATATATACATTTTTACTAATTATTCATATTTGAAAATATATTAAGTACATATACATATTAACAAAAATACATTTTTATTAAAAAACCAAAATAAATATATCAATTAATACGTATATTATACACAGGTATATTTACATCAAAATATACGTATTTTCTCTACACCGAAACATACATTAACATACACATACATTATACCAATATACCTACATTATAAACAATAAAACTAATTATATTTTAATTACTAAACTAATTACATTAATTTCCAACTAATTACAAATTACTAATTTATTAAGAAATTACTAACTGGTTATTAATTAACTAATTAATCTAATTATTAACTAAACTAATTAAATATTAATGAATTAATTAATAACTAATTAATGATTACTAAATTAATTAAACTAATTATAAATTAATTAAACTAATTATTAATTAATTAAACTAATCATTAATTAACTAAACTAATTAAATAAAAATAACTAATTATAAATCTAACTACTACAGAGGAAGGAAGAGGGAAAGGGGGAGAAGAGGCTCACGATGGCTCGTCGTCGACGCAGGGGTCTCGCCGGGGCTGGTCGGCAGGGCGTCGGCGGATCTGTGGCGGCGGCTCGCTGGATCTGAAGCGGCGGCTGCTCGACTCAGCGGCGCTTGGATCGAGGGGGCAGGCGCTCTGTGCGAGGCGGTCGGCGGAGTTCGAGAGCAGCGGCGGCGCTCTCGTCCCGAGGAGGCGGCGGTGGTAGTGAAACCCGAGGGCGGCGACGGTTCGAGGAGGCGGTCGGCTCAGCGCTCGGGGAGGCGGTCGGCTCAGCGAGGGCTCGACTCAGCGGTGGAGATCTCGGCGGATCTGGGCGGCCACCGGTCGAAGGTCGGCGGAGTTCGACGCGGCTTGACGCGGGTGAGGCGCAGCGGTCGGCGGCTCGACGACGGGGAGCTCGAGGTGGTGGTTGCAGGCGGCCAGATCGAGGAGGCGGCGGTTCTGTCAGATTTAGGGTTAGGGTTTTGGGTTCCGCGTATGTCCGAGGGTCGATCGTGTACGAGGCTGGACACGATGGGGTGCACTGTAGACGTGTCCGGTGTTGGACACGGGTTGAATGTACTGTGGTGTGGGGGTTGTGTCCGGGTGTGTCGGACACGGAATCTGTTTGTAATATTGTAATCTGGACACAGGAAATGAATGGATACGGTGGGACACCCGGGGTCGGACCCGAGGCCATCACGGCTGACACGGTGATACTGGACACACGGACACGAGCACACAAAAAAATGGTGGTGGCTTTGGCTTGTGGGAATTTGTGGAGGCTAGCTAATAATTAGGAGATTAGGGTTTCTAGGGGGTGGTGATGAGAGACTTAAATAGGGAGAGATGGTGTAGGATAAAGGGTTGCGGGTTGGCCCAATAATGAATGGCCCAGAATTAAATATGAATGAGTTCTTTATGTGAGAACGAGGGTGTGTTGGCTAGTAAATAGGAAATGACAACTTGTAAAAATTTAAAAGAAAAGATTATGATTTCGGAAAATATTTTAGGAAAGCTATGTAATTTATTTATTTACTATTCCATTAAATATAAAAATTATTTTTGAAGAAACCACTAGTCCTCTAATTAATTTTATCCAATAAATAGTTTTATGATTTCAAGCCAATAAACATTTGGAACTAGAGGAATATATATATTATTATTTATTTATTTATTTTGTAATACATCGTCATTTAGGAAAAAGGATTTTATAAAAGATTTTTAAATTACCTTCTACAATCAAACATCGTTTAAAATCTAAAAAATTTCAAGGAGAAATATTTTATAAAACTTGATATTTTAAAATAAATAAAAATCTAATTGTTTTTGGAAATTGGAAATCGGAGGTTACATGTATGATATATGATAGGTCTATTTTAGACTGTGATTGATGGGAGTTTGACCATAGTAAAATTTGTATGAATAGGTTATGACTGGCCTAAGAGAGGGGTGATATTTTTAATTTCGAGGACAAAATTCTTCTAAGGAGGGTAGATTTGTCACTACAACATTTTCTAGGAAAGAATATTTTAGTCATTTGGTAATTAATTAAATATTATGCACGTTGAATATTTATTCATTGTATTATTTATTTATTGTTAGCATGTTAGATTTATTTTTGGACATGCGTTAGTGGACCTAACTAGTTTAGTTTAGACTCATGGACCAGTATTTAATTCTAGTTAGAATTGAGCCCAATAATTAGAAGCCCAATTATTAGGAGGATGATTAATTATGTTAAACCCATTAGACTAGAAGCTTTCCTTCTTAATTAATTTTTTCATGAGAGCCCCCAAGGGATATTTTAGACTTTACAAAGTAGCTTGAGGGAGGGGGCAAGTGAGGCCTATATAAAGGGGATAAAAACTCTCTCTCTCTTCATTTTTTATTCCAAATCTAGATCTAGAATTTTCTTAAACCAAATTCCATCAAATTCCTACCAAATTTTCACCTAATTCCTTCCCAAATCACCATTGGAGACTAGTGGAGCAAGGATCTAGAAGGAGAAAGCAATGATCTATAAAGAGGAGCAAGGATCCACAAGGTGAAGGCTCATTTTACAAATTTTGGAGGTTTTATTGGGAATCCATCCCACAATAGGTATAATTCAGTTTTTTCCCTTAATTTATGTTATAAATCTAAGATTTAAACCTGAAAAATCAACCCATATGCATAGACTACCCATATGATTTGGTTTTGTGTTCATATGAGGCTTATTGAGAAAGTTATGATACATTTTGTGTCAATTTGTGGGAATTCCGAGATTGACATTTGTTGTGTGTGTCAATTGGTCCTATAGATCAATTTGGCATTTGCTTGTGTGTTTGGGGCTAGTGTCGTGTCCATAATTGGGTACGTATAGGTCGTATCCAAATAATTTGGTGATACGCATTTATTTGAGAGTTTTTCCTCCGACACGGGACTTTGTGCATGTCACATTTTGGCACGGACACGTAGATTTATTTTGACTCTTCGTATTATTCATAAATAATATATTAGACTTGCTCGTGTCCTTCGAGGTACGTTTGGATATGTGGTTGACTTGTGCCGCAAGCGTATCCTAGATCTAGTGGGATATGGGGTGATAAGCTCCATGTATTTGTGTAATTTAATTCTAGATCTATTTCTAAATTGTTCTTAGTCTTGGTGATATGTAATTATATATATATATATATATATATATATATATATATATATATATATATATGTGTTAGTATATCATATATTTATGTACCTATGTGTTGTATATATATGTAGCTATATTTCTACATATGTAATAGATATTAAATGTAGTAGTGTATTTATATATGTATTATATATATATATATGTTGTTATATATATATATATATATATATATATATATATATATATATATATATATACGTGTACGTATATGTGAAGTTATATATATATGATACTATATATATATATATGTTATGTTGTATGTATTTATTGTGTACATATATATGTATGTGGAGGAGTATGTGTGTATACGTAATTGTATAGTTGTCTATATATATACATATATGTATATATATTGTGAATATATATTAGAGTAAGAGAGTGAGAGAAGGGGGCAGCAGAGTTTTAGCGACAACAACAGCAACTTTAGCAACAACAGCAGTAACTATAGCTACAGCAACAGCAGCAGCAGCAGCATTGGCGACAGCCACGGTTTTAGGAACAACAACAACAACGATTTCAACAACAGCAGCAGCAGCTCATTAGCAACAACAGCAGTAGTCGCAACAGCAGCAGCAGTAATTACAACAGCAGCAACGACAGCATTAGCGACAACAACTGTGCCGCAAAAGCAGCAGCAGTAATTGCAACACTAGCAGCGGTCTTCAACGACGACAACAACAGTTTTAGTGACAGTTTTGCGGGTATTTTTATATAATTATATATTATTGATAAATAATAGCTAAATATGTGGTATATATATATATATATATATATATATATATATATATATATATATATATATATATATATATTTCTTAATTGATAATTATGTATACTATATTTTAGTAGTTAGCTAGTTGGTTATTGATAAGTTAGCTTCTTGAGTTATTTAGTTAAATAATAGTTGGTTAGATTACTAGTAATAGGTAATTAGTATTTATTAGTAGCTTAATATTTATCTAGTTAATTATTTATATATATATATATATATATATATATATATATATATATATATATATATGTACTAGTATCTCTAGTTAAGTATTATATATGTGTACCATATATATATATATTAGTAGTTAGTGATTAGTTAGTAGTTGTATTAGGTTGATATATATATTAGTCATTAGTTTGAGCAGTGAAGGTATTTGATATGTTATGGTTAGTAATTAGTTAGATATATGTAGTGATATATATATAGTAGTTTGAAATATTATATTATAGTTAGTTCCTATGAATGGATATAAATATAGTATAGTATTAATTATATTTAGTATTAGTTGGGTTTATATAGTAGTTAGAAACATTATATTATAGTTAGTTCCTATGAATGGATATAAATAAAGTATAGTATTATTTATATTTAGTATTAGTTGGGTTTATATATATGTATTAGTTATATGTTAGCATTTTGGATTACCTTAAGATGTACCAAGGTATTAGTAGTAGGTATTGGCATAGTAATAGGATATATGTAAACTAATTATAGATTGATACTATAGTGACTAAAATAAGGTATATAGTATTGTATAAATATTAAATACATGGTAGTTTATAGTTATAGTTGGGTAGTTAATATACTAGAGTGACATTATCTTGAGATACAAGGGTAAATGCCAAGGTATTGAGGATACCCAAGGTATTGGGTTTGGGTATCAAGATAGAGGTTTAGTGTTGCGATACCAAGTTGGTTCAAAACAAAAGTATCCATTTAGTTTTTGTAATTAGGATTTATATATTTAATATTGCTTTATTATAGATATGTGATATTTATCTATTATTTACGTATCCTGAGATATGGTATCTTAGTATCCTAAGATGTAGCTTGTTGACTTAGATTAATAGAATATGAACCCAATATCATTGAGATAGACTCATGCAACCTAAAAATATGTAGTTTGACCAAATTTGACCGGTATGACTTAGAGTTGACCTAGTTTGACTGTTTTGATTAGAAATGACTTTATGATCTAGAAGTTGACTAGTTTAACTTATTTCTTTCCAGAACTTTGTATTGATGTTATATTCCATATCTAGGTCTTCGAGGCACCATATCAGACATCTGTGAGACTATTCTACAAGACTTTAGGCGAGTACATTCTCTGATAGTTTCTTATTTATGATATCCTCTATGTTCATTGTATCTAGTGTAGATATCCATATTTTTTGACACGATGGTTACACGGATTGGTATATCCAGATCTTGTCATGCGATGTTATTCCTTGTATATGGTGTATCGTATGCAAGTCTTGTTTTATTGATTATGTTGTGCATGTACAGACACTGGTCCTCGGGAAGAGTCGCTATCTTCTTGGAGAATCTCGTGCCATAGCATGCCATGGTTGGATCCACTATACCAGTTGGGGTTGGGGAGTATATAGTGTAGATATATGATCATACCCTCCTTGTGCAGGTCTTATTCCTTGTGAGTATTGATCATATACCACACGTATGATTAACCAGGCCATTTACTCTTGTGCAAGTTCCCAAGCCGATCATATATTAAAGCTGGTACTCACTCACTTAGTCATTAGTATTCTTGTTCATTGCCATAATATTCATTCTTGTATTTATTTCCAGTATTTTCTTTATTATGTATCTATTTTACTTGTATATGCATCTTGTATATTCATATCTATTTATTGGTACATAGTTTATATCATTGATTAGAACTGTTGTTAGAGATGTCCTTCGCTCTATTCCTGACTGGAAAATATTTTTCAGATGATCCAAGAGATTGGTGTCCGACATACTATGGACTTCGACTTATAGATGGTGCAGACTTGGACCCACTAGTTCTGGAGTAACTGCCGGGAGTTTTAGTCGGATTCCCTCGGTAACATAGTTAGTTCTCTTTAAAATTTTGGTACCAGATTTGTTTTCGACTTATATTTGAGTTTTGATTATTGTTTCTCTTGGTGTTGTTATATTTGAATGGATAGTTATGTTAGACTTCTTTGATATCTCCTCGTGCTTCTAGAATTGTGATTAAATTTTGTGTGGAGATATTGTTGGCAGATTTTATATTATTGTGAGATATTTAGATATTATAGTTAACCAAGTCAGCGTTCTAACGCCGATGCTGAGGCATAGGCTGGGCGTTGTTCCCGACTTGTATTCCTCCATCGGGTGCGGGGCGTGACACTAGTCTAATAGTTTCACTAATTAATTCATCCTCCTAAACCTTGGGCCTAATTAATGGGCTTAATCTAAACAAATATAAATATTGGGTTCATGCATCTAAACTAACTAGTTAGGTCCACTACACACGTCCAAAATAAATCTAACACTAATAATAAATAAATAATACAACAAATAATATTTGCACATGCCCAATATTTAAATATAATAAATCCTAAAATAAAAATACCCGTGTCAATTACCAAACTACCCTTAATTAAAAATATAAAGGTGACAATCCTACCCACCTTAGAAAATTTTTGTCCTCGAAATTAAAACTCTCACCCTTTTCTCTTGGGCCAGTCAAATAAATTTTACTACTGTCAAACCACATCAATCACTGTTTGAAATAGTCCTGTCATGTAACATACAATCATACCATTCTACTTGAAGAGAAAATTATACCCTAACTATCAGGAATTTCAGTCTCTACCTTGCTGGGTGTCTCCATTAACTGGTGTGGAATAATCTGATATGACACCTGTGGCCTATTCCATCACACACTATGCATTCACTAATCATCAACCTAGTCAAGATATTCTTAATACTTAGGGTTTCCAAATACTAGTGATATACTATAATTCTAGGTCATGGACATACTCACTCACAGACACTTGCTACCTAGGATACTTTACAGCTAAGATACTACCTCCTTGTTCTGCTTCAGTTTTTGTAATCACCAAAATTTCTCAACCATTTTCTTGTAAGGAACACTTATATACTTTTTCAATCATGCATTCTATTAGCACACCCTTGTCCAATCTTGAATATCCGCTAATATGATGCCTACTCTGTAGAAGCATGAAAAATATGCTAGATAGCTATACGAAGCATGTTGATGCAGGGCAGCGTAAACAGAGTACCTCAGAGCTATCGACGTACAAAGAGAAATATTGGCTCAAGGACCATCCGCGTAATGCAGTATGTCCAAGCTGCTTCTGCGTAAAAAGGGTGCTACATCGCCTTTATGGCGTAGAACTCATCCGCTTTCAATGCAGCATTGAAGTGTACGAGAATGCTTCGTATTTTTTGAAATAAATCTGTCAAATCATGCAATGAACCTGACGTCTGGACTCCTGACAAAGAGTACTGCACGACTACCCAGGCGACGGCTATAATGATGGCGCGGTACTGCAACACAGGCTGTCATTTACTGTAATTTCCTTGGCGTAAACTACTTTTACGCATATAAAGGAATACACTGCCTAGTTTTACACAGGCAGATGTGAGCTGTTTACGCTCCACATAAGACAAACAACTTGCCACGTCAAAAGCTGCTCTTCGTACAGGGCTCGAGGCACATCTCTGTATTTAATGCGCAGAGCGGTGACAGGTTCTCGAGGCACGTCAAAGCATTTAATGTGCAGAATACTGACAGATGCCCGAGGCACGTCTCTGCATTTAATGCGCAAAATACTGACAGATGCCTAAGGCACGTCTCTGCATTTAATGCGCAGAAGGGTGGCAGACCTTCAAAACACGCCTCTGCATTTAATGCACAGGATATTGGCGGATCTCCGCATTTAATGCAGGAGATTTGATTAAATGTCCTGAACCTTCGTTTAGTGACATTCCCTTTGTGTAAACTACTTTTACGCATATAAGGGGATACGCTGCCCAGTTTTATACAGGCAGATGTGAGCTTCTTACACTCCGCAGAAGACAAACAGACCGCCATGTCAGCAGTTACTCTTTGTACAGGGCTCGAGGCACGTCTCTGCATTTAATGCGCAGAAAGGGTAGCAGACCTTCAAAACATGCCTCTGCATTTAATGCGCAGGATAATGGCGGATCTCTGTATTTAATGCAGGAGATTTAATTAAATATCACCAAACCATCATTTAGTGACAACCCCTTTGCGTAAACTACTTTTATGCATACAAGGGGATACGCTGCCCAGTTTTACACAAGCAGACGTGAGCTTCATACGCTCCGCAGAAGGCAAACAGACTGCCACATCAGCAGTTACTCTTCGTACAGGATTCGAGGCACGTATCTGCATTTAATGCACAGAATGATGGCAAATCTTTAAGACACGCCTCTGCATTTAATGCGCAGGATGGGGGCAGATCTCTGTATTTAATGTAAGAGATTTGATTATATCTCCAAAAGCTATAATTTTGGCTAAGATGTCCACATCATCTAGGCTTCTACGCCCACTCGGCCTCTATGCCTACTCGGCCTCTATGCCCACTCGGCTTCTACGCCCACTCGGCTCCTACGCCTACTCGGCTTCTATGCCTACTTGGCTTCTACGCCATGGTGACAGTTATTGGCTTCTACGCCAACCTCTTCTACACAAAGGATAACTACCTACGTGGCTTCTACGCCGTGATCTTCGCAGCAGTTATACGCGTTGTCCCTTAGTTGGACACGCGTCACACGCTCATTCAAAAGGTCATCTATATACGGGCAATGGTTATTATAACCATCGTGTAAAAGGGTGTTGTACTTTCCACTACTCGGTTTCTACACCGACTGAGTGGTCACTGTCACTAAAACTCTATAAATAGAGACCTCTATCAACAGAGGAAAAGGTCGAAGAATTAAAGGGAGAAAAAAGGTTAAAATATAGAGTATCAGATCGAGGAGAGAAAACGGCCGAGAGAGAGAAGAATCCAGAGCTCAGACAAAGAGTAGTGATCGACAAATTTGGCATCGAGCATCCACTCTCTTTAGCAATCTTCGAAGCTGTTTTCTGTCTTCTACGATACTTCTTCATCATCGTATGGTCCAAGGGACAAAGTGATCGACTGCAGATCAGACTCCTATAGCAATATTTATCCAGATTAAAACTCGACATCCTCGTATAGGATTAATTATACTGCTTGTTTGTAAACATAAAGAGCGAGTTTTCGTATAAAGCCTCGTTTCCATATCTTTCATTTATTTTATCAGACAATAAGATGGCGACTCTGCTGGGGACATCTTTCTTTTCTGACGAGGAAGCAATTGCTCAACACGATGCAGTATCCGTGGGATCCATGAAGAAGACACTGGTCGTCCAATTCGACCAGTCTGCCTACGAAGACATGCTTCGAATAGGGGGTAGCTCTCACACTCTCTCTGCACAAGACAACAGGAAGCTGCGTAAGGTCTGGATGCCCAAGACATCCTCTACCATTCATGTCGACTCTTCGATCTCTTCGATCTCTTCGACCAACGAGGTTGTAGCATTGCCCCCTCCGCGTCTTGCTCGTAAAATTCAGTCGCCTGTCTCTGACAGGGCAGACAAAACTTCTGGCAATGCCTCAGCGCCAATCCAGAAGTATACTCCGCGCCTTGCGCGTAAAATTTAGTCTCCCGTCACTGACGGAATAGACAAAACTTCGGACAATGCCTCAGTGCTAATCCATAAGTATACTTCGCACTTTGCGCGTAAAATTCAGTCTCTCGACCCTGGTGGAACAGACGAAACTTCGGACAATGCCTCAGCGCTAGTCCAGAAGCCTACACCGCGCTCTGCGCGTAAAAACCAGTCTCCCGTCCCTGGCGGAACAGACAAAATTTCTGATAATGCCCCAGCGCCAAATCAAGAATCGCAAACTCGCTCCGCACGTAGAAATGCAGCTGCCTTCCACGGAAAAGCAGATGATCCCTGCAATCTACGTAAGGGAAAGCAAGCGGCGGACTACTCAACTTTTCGGCCTTTACGCCAGCAAGGGAACAATCTGCCCACCCTTCGGATTACGCGAGAGGCTGACAGCCGACTGAGGACATCCTCAGCTTTACGCCAATCAGAGCAGAGCTCTAAATTATGCCAGGAGAAGCCCCTCAGCGTAAAGAAGGCTCAGTTTGCGGAAAGACACCCTCCTCGGGGATTATCCGCTACCCAGATGGCCAACTTGTTGTATTTAGGGGGCACAGGGAAAACTATTGGTCCCAACATCCGCATGCCCACTGATGTGAACAGAAGGAACAAGCCATCATCTTCTTCTTCTGTGACTCCTCCTGACCTGCGCAAGTATCTGATCCAGAAACGCAAGGAGAGGGGATCTTTTAGCATGTCTATTACGCCTCCTAGCGAGCACTATTATAATAGTCATAGGATTGTAAATTAATTGTTGCTGTTCTGAAGCAAAATGATCGGTTTTTGACCCGTAGAGCTACTCTCCGTCTTTCCAGGAAGAAGAGCCCACGAATGCATCTGTGAACATGGCTTCACACATACCTAGAGGAAGGTCAGGCTTAAGACGTCATCCCTCTAGAACTCCGAGCCGAAGGAGATTCAACATGCTCCTTAGGAACACAAAAGCTGGGGTGTTTCAAAACACTCATTCGAGGTCACGACAACCGGCTTCGTACTATTCTAATTCCGTTGCTGGGGGTCGCCAGTCTCCCGAATCAGACGCCGAAAGTATAGAGTCAACTTCTACAGAGACCTATACTAATCTTTCAATGACACCCAGGGAGATGGGAGTTTATGCCATTGGAGATGAACGCGAGAAAGCTTCCCCGTCCGGGAGCGCTGAGAAACGCATCACTATACTGGAGACGTCTCTAAAAGAGATGCAATCCATGATGGAGAACATGCACCAGATGATGCTAACTCAATACATAGCTGCCATGGCTCAAGCATCGGTCCCTCCAACTCAGATACGTGTGTGGGTGGACTTACCACCATCCAATACGATCCAAGAGCCTGCTCTAGATTAATAGTCAGCAGTTCCTCCGCTTTCTCACTCGGAGAATGTATTACCTCCCGTTGGAGTCGCAATACAACCGATTCCTCACCACTCTGTGGTCCCGCTACCGGCTGAAAATCTGATACAGGCAGTACGGGAGCTGAAAGCCCAATTTGATGCCTTGAGGCACAAAGATCAGCTCAAGAAATTGGGAATCAACCAGCCTTACCCAGCTATCTGGGAAGAGGCCCCTTTCCCTCCTAAATACAAACCACAGACCATGGCTCTGTTCGAGGGAAAAATATTACCGAGTCAGTATATGAACTACTTCAGTATGATGACGGTGTTACTACAGGGGAATGACGCCCTCCTCACTCGGGTGTTCAAGGGTTGTCTCTCGGGAGTGGCTTACCAGTGGTATCGCAGCCTGGCGGACAACTGCATTACTTCCTTCGACGACTTCAAAGCCTTATTCTTCGCAAGATTCTACGAAGGAGGGATGGACATGTCGATGTCCTCTCTCATCGAAGTGAAGCAGAGGGAAAAAGAGGATGTTCGTACCTTCATCGAATATTTTTGTCAAGCCACTTTGCAAATACCTCTCGGAGTTCTAGACTCGGCATTGGTGGACATTTGCAGGAAAAACCTTCTTCCCGTGATCTCGGTGTTCACAGGACCATATCAATTCCATGATTGGCCCTCGTTCATCATCTCAGCGGTAGCCGCCGAGGGCAACAGTCGGAAGGCGCACGATAACGGCATCATGATCTCGGTCTTTGATAAAGACAAGAGGTCATCCTCCAACATCGACCATCCTCGTGGTACCAATGGTAAAGAAGCTCTGGCGATCAATACGTCCAGACAAAAGACTGCGACAACCACGCAGACAAAACCTGGGACTTCCAGGCCCATTGAAGTGTACTCTTTCGACGACGACGATATTCCGAGCATATTCGAGTGTCTCGTCAAAAGTGGCAAGATTACCCTTCCGGAGGAGAAGCGGCCCAATAAAGTCGGCAGTACTAATAACCCCAAGTACTGCATCTTCCACGGATACGTACACCACCCTACAAAGGCATGTTATGTACTGAAAAGGAAGATCCAGGAGCTGATCGATGCTAAGGCCATCACTCTGTGCAACAGCGAGAAGACGGTCACAGCCAACATGATCTCTCTGCAATTTGGCAATCTGCCTCCCCAAGAAGTCCCGGACGGTGTTACACCTATTTCCCAGACAACGATGAACATCGTTAATCTCCCTCCGGCTAGGGGTCAAAATCATGACCTGCTACCCCTAACTACCCAGTGAGGCAAGATTATGTGGGTTCACCCAGATCTGGTGTCAGAGATCAAGAAAGAGACTCAAGCTGCAAAGGCTAAGTCTGTCACTACCACATTTTCTAAGAAAGGATATTTTGGTAATTTCCTATTTAAATAAATATTGTGCATGGTAAATAATTATTTGTTGTATTATTTAATTGTTGTTAGTTATTATTTAATTATTTTAGACTTATTTTAGTGGACCCAACTAGTTTAGTTTGGACCCATGGACCAACATGAATTAATTAGTTAGACTTGGCCCATTTAGAAAGCCCATAGTTAAGGAGATGGATTAAATTAATTAAATGATTAGACTAGAAGCTTCCTTCCTTAATTATTTCTTCATGAGAGGCCCCAAGGGGTACATTGGACATTTTACAATTGCTTGGGGGAGGGGCTATGGCCGGCCTATTAAAGAGGGGGGAAAATTTCTCTCTCCTCTCATCTCATTCCAAATCTAGATCTAGAATTCTCCCACTACCAAATTCCCTCCATTCCCAATCTAATTCCCTACCAAATTCATTCCAAATTCTTCCCAATTTACCATTAGAGAAGGAGGAAGCAAGGATCTAGAAGAAGAAAGCAAGGATCTACAAAGAGGAGCAAGGATCTACAATTTGGAAGCAAGTTTATCTCAATTGGAGGTTTCATTGGGAATCCATCTCCCAATAGGTATAATTCAGATTTTTCTATTTAAATAGTTTCTAAATCTGAGATTTAATCATGTAAAATTAACCTATATGTATGTACTACCCATAGGACTTTGTTTTGTGTTCATAGGAGACCCATGGAGAAAGTTATGGTGCTTTTTGTGTCAATTTTGTTGGAATTCCGAATTTACATTTTTTTGTGTGTGTCAATTGATCCTATAGATCAATTGGACATGAGATTTGTGTTTGAGGCTAGTGTCGTGTCCATATTGGGATACTTGTGGTTCGTATCCCAACTATTTGGTGATACGTGTCATTTGGGGGTTTTCCTCCGACACGGGGCTTTGAACATGTCGTATTTTGACACGGACACATAGATCTACTTTTGACGCTTTGATTTGTTCATAAATATTATTTGTGATCTGTTTGTGTCCTTCGGGGTGCATTTAGTTGTGTGTTGGACTCATGTCGCATGCGTATCCTAGATCTAGTGGGATACGGTGAGATACTCTCCAATTGTGTGTATTTTTGTATAGATCTAATTAATTGTGGTTCAATTCTTCATTTATAATTAGTATATATATATGGATATTAAATATTTATTTTGTGTATTTATTATAGTAATTATTGTAGCATAGATCTATATTTTGGGTGTGCTAATATAATGTACAATATAATATATAGCTTTCTTGCATGCAAATATATATGTTACTACTTGTTAAATAATATAATTTATACATAAAATGTTTTATAAAATATATTTGTATGTTTAATTGTGTAATTATATTATTTATAATTATTATGTAATTATTTGGATATTAATGTAAATATTTTGGGTGTGCTTCTAGCCATGTAAATTATATGTTCTTTGTTAAATATTTGAAGGTATAAGTTTATGTGTATATTAATATATATATGTACATTTTTGTATTAATGGTTTATATATATATATATATATATATATATATATATACTGTTTTATATATTCTATTTATATATATATATATATTGTTTTATATATTCTGTTTTTATATATATAATTATATATATACAACTTATTTTAGTGACAGTGAATTAATGACAGTAAAAAACTGTCATTAATTAGCCGACTAATAGCAGCCGCTGTAGCCTTCGGGCAATTAATGACAAACCTGTCATTAATTGCAGCAGCGGGAAACAGCAGCTTTTCTGCGACGCTTTTCCGCGACAGTTTAACTGTCAGCGAAAACCAAAGCAGTGGCAGTTTATTATTTGGGTTTCGGTGACAGTCCTTCGGTGACAGTCCCGACTGTCACTATTTAAACTGTTTTGATTTAATCCTATTTTATTCACTGTTTTTCAATGACGCTTTGACAGATTTAATGTATATATTAAATATTATAATTGTATATATATATATGTATATATATATGTGTTTTGTGAGGAATAATAATTGTAATAATATATTATGTTATTTATATAAATGTTGGGTTGTATATATATTATTTTAGGGTATATACTAATTATATTATTAGTATACTTTGTGTGAGTTCTTTTTGAATCTAATTTGATTCCTAAATTATTGTAGTTTATCTCTATATTATTTTATAGATGTCTTGTGAGGTTGACTTTGGGTTTGACCATGTTTGACTTTAGTGGACTTTAGAGTTGACCATAGTTGACTTTTGACTTAGAATTGACTTATTGACCTAGAAATTGCCTAGTTTGACTTGTTCTCTTTTCGGGACCTTGTATTAATGTGGTATTCCATATCTAGGTCTTCGAGGCACCGAGTCAGACATTTGTGAGACTGTTCATTGGACTTCAGGCGAGTACATTCTCTGATAGTTTCTCATTTATGATATCCTCTATGTTCGTTGTATCTAGTGTAGATATACATGTTCTCTTGACACTATGGTTACACGGATTGGTATATCCGGATCTCGTCATGAGATGTTATTCCTTGGTATATGATGTATATGGTGCAAGTATTGTTTCATTGGTTATCTTGTACATGTACAGACACCGATTCTCGGGGAGACTAGCTATCTTCTTGGGGAATCTAGTGCCATAACGTACCGTGGTTGGATCTATTATACCAGTCGGGGTGGGGAGTATTTTAGTGTAGATATGTGATCATACCCTCCTTGTGTATGTCTTGTTCCTTGTGAGTGTTGATCATACACCACACGTATAATCAGCCAGGCCATTATACTCTTGTGCAAGTTCCTAAGCCGATCACATGTTAAAGCTAGTACTCACACACTTAGTCATTAGTATTCTTGTTCTATCAGCATATTGCATTGTATTTCTTTCCAGTACTTCCTTATTGTCTATACATTTCTTGTATCTATTTATGCATCTTGTTTATCCACAGCTACTTACTGTTACATAGTTTTTATCATTATTTGAGAACTGCTGTTAGGGTTGTACTCTGCTCCTTTCCTGACTAGATATATTTTTCCAGATGACACTGAGGAGTACCCTACCTATTATGGACCCCAGGATATTGTGGGTTTAGATTCTGAGACCCTGGCTCAAGAGGGACTTATCCCAACTGAGACAGTTGACCCTGGAGTTGTAGCTTTATAGTTTTGTAGTATTCTTTGTACTGGATTTGTCTCCAGCATATTTCTGTAATTTTCTTCAGACTCATTGATGTATTATTTTAGACTCATGAGTTGTATTGTGACTATTCTATTCTTTATCTGATTCGTGCTCATTTCCACCGTAGTTCTGTGATTGAGTATACTATCATTATTCGTGGTTCATTATATTGTTAGATAGTTTATCTAGACAGCGTTCTACCACCGATTATGCGGCATAGGCTGGGCGTTGTTTCCGACTAGTACCCTTACACCGGGTGCGGGTCGTGACACATTTTTGGTGGTGGCCCATGGAGGTCTAGCTTCACAAGTATGTGATGTCGTGGTAGTGCGACAACTTAGTTGTACTACTGCGAGCCTGCGATAGGATATAGGATATAGGCTGAGATACTCAATCACATCTAGGAAAATTCTTTTGATTCAACTATTCTCCTTTGATATTGATACTTGATCCCTTAAACTTGTCCTTTCCTTGAATATCTTACATCTTGTGCCATATTGATTCTTTCTTTCGCTTTGTCTCAGGATGCCGCCTAAAACTAGATCACAGCAGGGGAGAGCAGCTTCTGAGAGGTCTGCGACATCCCGAGGGCCTGCACCAGTCACTTCTCCGGTGATTGGAGTGTCAGCTGCTTTCGGAGGTCCACCACCCACTCAGAGGACTGTACCAGCTGTATCTGAGGGGCTTCCACCTCCACCTCCTGTGCCAGCAGAGGCATCACAGATGTTTACTCTGTTTCGTGAGATGCTCGAGGCACAGAGGGCTCAGTCAGAGGCACATCAGAGGCAGACCGACGTTCTACGGTAGGGTATCGAGAGTGCTCATCAGCTTGCTCGTGCTGTAGTTGAGAGAGGAGTTCCGGTCCAGCAGCAGGTTGTTCCTCAGGTTGCTCAGCTTCGGCCAGGCAACATTCAGGACTTCAAGAAACTGGAGCCTAGGGTTTTCAAAGGGATGGAGGGCATCGTCTATGCTGATGATTGGATCGAGGACATTAAGCGTCTTATGAGGGTGTCCCGTCTTTCTGAAGATCTGAAGGTTGAGGCGGTAGGACTTCAACTGTTCGACGTCGCTCGTACTTGGTTCAGGAATGAGCCGTTTCTAGTTGACGCAGGACAATCTTGGGAGGTATTCAGAGACCTTTTCAAGAAGAAGTTTTTTGCCCGGATAGACAGGCTTGACTTGGGGAGACAATTTGAGAGTCTCATTCAGGGAAGCATGTCTGTGGAGGAATACGCTGCGGAGTTCGGTAGGCTGAGCCAATTTGCAGAGTATCTGGTGAGGGAGCCGGAGGTTCGAGCTATTCGTTTCCGAGAGGGTCTAAACTGGGAGGTAAAGATTCTCATTCCGTCTTTTTATGAGACATACTCGGAGATACTTGCGGAGGCACGCAAGGTTGAGCGGGATCTGGGTTTGAAGACCAAGAGAGACCGTGATTCCTTTCTGGGGGCCAACGGCAGTGCAGTATCTGCCAAATGTCCTCATTTCCAGTCCAGACCTTTCCAGCAGCCACAGCAGAACCAGACTCCAGCTAGAGCGCCTTTTCACCAGGCACCTCAGCAGCAGAGGCAGTTACAGCAAGCTCTATGCAACTTCTGCAAGAAGCCCGGCCACATCTGGGAAGTTTGCAGAAAGAGGCTAGGAGTTTGTTTGTATTGTGGTACTGAAGGGCATCAATTGAGGGAGTGTCCTCGTCGTGCAGTTCAGGGAGCAGCTCCAGCTCCGAGGGCACAGATAAGACCACCTGCAGCACAACCGAGGGGACCGCTTCCGATACAGCAGCAGCATTTTGTCCAGCATCAGCAGCAGGGAGGTGCTCGGTAGGGACGAGCGTTTGCTATGACAGTCGAAGAGAAGGAACCCACAGGAGATGTCATCGCAGGTTCTATTCTTATTGATTCCATTCCAGCTTTAGCTTTGTTTGATAGTGGTGCTTCCCATAGTTTTGTATCTGTTTCTTTTGCTCTAAAGCATGGTTTGGTAGCTGAGTCTTTGCTTAGGACTTGCAAGATCATGACCGGGGGAGGCATTATCCTGGTTAATGATATTTGCAAGAATCGGAGAGTTACTCTGGGAGGCCGGGAGTTGAGTGCGTGTCTACTTGTAATGCCACTTCCGAGCTACGACATTGTACTCGGGATGGATTGGTTGAGTAGGCACCGTGTTAGCATAGATTGTAGAGGAGGTAGAGTTTTGTTTGGTCCGCCAGGAGAGCCAGAGTTCGAGTTTGCTAGAGAAACTGCGGAGCAGGAAGAAGGCATTATTTGTGGAGCTATGGTGAAAGACAAGGAGTTGCCACATCCGTTGATAGCAGAATTTTTGGATGTGTTTCCTGAAGAATTGCCACGATTGCCGCCAGATCGAGATGTTGAATTTTCTATAGACTTGGTGCTAGGTGCAGAACCGATTTCGCAGCATGTCTATAGAGTAAACAACAGCGAGCTGGTCGAGTTGAAGAAGCAGGTGGACGAATTGCAGGATAAGGGGTTTATCAGATCGAGTTCTTCACCATGGGGAGCCCCGGTATTGTTTGTACCGAAGAAGGATGGATCGATGCGTATGTGCATTGATTACAAGGCTTTGAATAATCTCACTATCAAGAATAAGTATCCTTTGCCACGGATTGATGATCTGTTTGATCAGTTGAGTGGTGCGAAGGTGTTTTCTAAGATAGATTTGAGATCAGGCTACCATCAGGTGAAGGTGAAGCCGGAGGACATACCGAAGACTGCTTTTAGAACTCGGTATGGTCAGTTCGAGTTTATGGTGATGCCGTTTGGTTTGACTAATGCACCGGCGGTATTTATGAACTTGATGAACAAGGTGTTCCACCAGTACCTTGACAAGTTCGTGGTGGTGTTCATCGACGACATACTCATATACTCGAGGACACCGGAGGAGCATGAGGAGCATTTGAGGATTGTGTTGGATGTGCTGAGGAAGGAGAAGCTGTATGGAAAGTTGTCCAAATGTGAGTTTTTCTTGGACAAGGTGGAATTCTTGGGGCATGTTGTGACTGGTGATGGTATTTCAGTGGATCCGAAGAAGATTTCAGCAGTGGAATCTTGGAAGACTCCGAGTTCGGTAGCAGAGATCAGGAGTTTCTTGGGATTGGCAGGCTACTACAGAAAGTTTGTGCAAGATTTTTCGAGGATTGCCGAGCCGATGACCAGACTCACAAGGAAGGATATGGAGTTTGTTTGGACGGAAGATTGCCAGGCCGCTTTTGAGGAGTTGAAGAAGAGGTTGACGTCTGCTCCTATTTTGACATTGCCATCAGGGTCCGGAGGTTTCACTATTTATAGTGATGCATCGGGAAAGGGTTTAGGTTGTGTTCTTCAGCAGCATGGGAAAGTGATTGCCTATGCATCCAGGCAATTGCGTCCTCATGAAAAGAACTATCCTACCCATGATTTGGAGTTGGCAGCTGTTGTCACGCCCCGATCCCGTGGAATCGATAGTCGTCCCCCGGGCGTGACCGCCGTGCGGGCCTAGGTTGCGCACCGCACAAGGCTAAGTATTTTTGTTTCGCATAGCGAGCACATATTCAGAGTACGCAGATAATTGAACACAGATTGAAACATGGAAAAGTTCTCTTTTATTGATAATATGAACATCTATTACAAACTCCTTGAACTGAGTCATAAGGATTGCCTCTATGGGCTTACAAAAGTGTTGACACAAAATGAGATAGCAGTCCTGTACATTACATCCCTTACTAAACTCAAAATATAAGACCTTGGGACGGAACGACTGCCTTGCCACGGAGCTGCATGATTGCTTTGGTGGCTAGATTCTTCTTCAAAAGGCTTCTTCTTCAAAGGGCTTCTAAGGTGGCACGGTCGAGGCGTGCCTACAGCTGGACTAGATTGGGGGTTTGTCTCCTGCTCCTCGCTCGGTTCTTCCTAGCGCGGGGAACCTGTTTCAACGAGGGTCAGTACATCGAAACGTACTGGTGAAGGCAAGCTAACCCAACTATACCAATCAACACGTTGTTTTAATGAAGCATGCATATTTCTTGTGGGTTTCTATCTTGCCTTAGTTCATTTTACAACAAGACATAGATATAGAATTTATTGAAATAACCCGTCACCGTTCGGTGACATTTACCTGCCCGTCTGAACCACCTGCACAATACTTACCTTGCCTTCCCTGTCAAGAAGACACAAGTTAGTAGCAACAGGTTTAAATATACGAGGGGATCACTGGCTTTGATGCCATAATGGACGGTCTTAGTCTCAGGCTAAGGTGACGGAGGCACATGTATCGCTGCACGCCATCTCGCCTATGGGAGAGACTAATCTTGAGGTTCCGTCCGGATCGGATCGGTGCCAGTGCCCCAGCGACCGTCCGCAGGAACCGAGAGGCCTTGTGCACAAGTTGTCCGTGATCAACGGCGTTTGTGTTAAGTTTGCATTTATGTAGCTGAGGCATTGAAATCAGGGGATATATAGCATTGTGTGATGTATTTTGCATAGTCTCCCTGAATAATTGATGCATGGCAAGGGTGTTCTACATAAAGCATATTTATAGAAGAAGAAGTAAGCATTCTAACTTGTATATATGCATATGGTAAACATTTTTGAATAGGCAAGCACGTAGTAAGTAACCATTCACACGTTTTAATGACAAGCATACAGATCCAAGTCTATTTCCCTTATCTTGATATCCTTTAGTTAATACTTGGTATCGTTTGATCGGGGCAAGCACGAACGCAAGATTTAGATGTGAAGACTAGCAAGTAGGGCTAGCTAATCGGGTTGGTAGCCACTCACTTTTAGTGGTTGGAAGGAGGAAGGAAGGAAGTGATTTAGGAGTCCGCTTGAGCGACGCCTAGTGCTGGATCACCTGTATTGACACGAACAGCTGATCAGTACTTCTTCCTCTCTTTCCATTATCGGAATTGAAGTGCAGTCCTAAGAACGAAAGCAATGAAATCCATCGAAACCGTTCAAGAAAACCCAAACAAATCCGAAATCCAACTCAAGGCACGAAAGCAACAAGCGACAGCGAAAACTAGGCAACAAAAGAATGCAGCGGAGAGGTCCCTCCTGACTCTGCCGCTAAGTCGATCCTTGGGGCACGGTCCACTGAATATGGGAATCGATTCCGAAGAAACAAATCCATAACGAGGACGAGTTCTTAATTCAATCTATCCCGATCGAACGATACCGTCTTAGTATTTCTTAGCCGCGCTCCCCGAATAGGGGGAACGGGGCACCACATCCTACCCAACCAATTGGAAGTTTCGTCCCGAAACTTAAGGAATAAAACCTACCACTAGGAAATAACAAGGGGAACCGTTCCCTCGTATCAGATTCAAGCTCCCAAGTAGATTCTTCGACTGAGTGATTCCGCCAAAGCACGCGCACTAGAGGAACCGAACAAGTCCGAAGCAGCTTTTCTTTTCTATCCAAAATTTGCACAGGCTGTTCTACGTACGTCAAGTCGGCTTGTAGGTTCAGTTGGTCGAGGTCTACCACATGGCTCGGGTCGTACACATATTTCCTAAGCTGTGAAACATGGAATATATCGTGTACGTCGGATAGGGATGGTGGTAGAGCAATCTGATACGCAACTGAGGCAACCCGCTTTAGTATTTCGAACGGGCCGACAAATCTCGGACTCAGCTTTCCTCTTGCTCCGAACCTGCTGACTCCTCGCATGGGCGAGACCTTGAGGAATACTCGGTCGCCTACTTGAAACTCTAGCGGTCTTCGATGTGTGTCCGCGTAGCTCTTTTGGCGGCTTTGAGCTACCTTCAATCTATCCTGAATCAGCCGGACTTTCTGGACGGTCTGCTCGACGAGCTCAGGGCCAAGTATCTGTCGTTCCCCAACTTCGTCCCAACAGATAGGAGATCTACACTTCCGCCCGTATAACGCCTCATACGGCGCCATTTGAATGCTTGATTGATAACTATTATTGTAAGCAAATTCAGCTAAAGGTAGATGAAGGTCCCAACTCGTCTTCAAGTCCAAGGCGCAGAGTCGCAACATGTCTTCGAGGATCTGGTTGACACGCTCGGTTTGGCCGTCGGTCTGTGGATGGTAGGCGGAGCTAAACTTCAACTTCGTCCCCATTGCTGACTGCAGGCTTCCCCAGAAACGTGATATGAATCGACCATCTCGATCGGAGACTATGGTTACGGGCACGCCATGGAGTCGAACGATTTCGTTGAGATATATCTGAGCCAGGCGGTCGGCACTCCAAGTAGATTTGATAGGCAGAAAGTGAGCTGACTTGGTGAGTCGATCGACGATAACCCAGACTGCATCATGTCCCCGTTGCGTCCTCGGCAAACCAACGATAAAATCCATCGTTATATCATCCCATTTCCACTCCGGAATAGCAAGGCTCTGCAGTTCTCCGCCTGGTTTCTGGTGTTCGGCCTTTACTCGTTGACAAGCCATGCAATGCGACACAAACTGCGCCACATCCTTTTTCAAGCCGTGCCACCAAAACGTCGTACGAAGATCCCGATACATCTTTGTGCTACCCGGATGAGAAGTATAGCTAGAATAGTGGGCTTCCGTGAGTATCTCTTCCCTGAGGGCCGCGTCGCTTGGAACGCACAGTCTTCCCTTCACTCGAAGCATCCCATCCGTGCTTACCGCAAAGTCGGACGCCTTCCCTGCTGAGATAAGAGCATGAATCTTTTGCAGGAATGGGTCGTCCTTCTGAGCGGTCTTTACTCGTTGTAACAAGTCGGGTTCGAGGCGCAGTTGTGATACTTGCGCCCACTTTGTGTATCTGATTTTCAAAGTAATGCCCAGTGATTCAAGATCCCGGCGCAGCCTATCATCAATAGCCAAACTTCCTGCAAACACTCGACTCAGTGCGTCAGCTACGACGTTTCCTTTGCCAGGCGTGTATCTGATCATGAGGTCGAAGTCGCTTAGGAGTTCAAGCCATCGCCGCTGCCGAAGATTCAAATCTTTTTGAGTGTACAAGTATTTCAAACTTTTGTGGTCCGTATAGATTTCACACGGCACACCATAAAGATAGTGGCGCCACAGCTTTAATGCAAACACTACCGCGGCAAGCTCGAGGTCATGCGTTGGGTAGTTTTGCTCGTGAGGCTTTAGCTGTCTAGACGCGTAGGCGATCACTTTGTCACGTTGCATCAGGACACATCCTAGTCCCCTTCCCGATGCATCGCTATATATTTTGAAGTCATCTGGTCCATTTGGCAAAGTAAGGACCGGAGCGGAGACGAGGCGCTGCTTTAACTCCGTAAACGAAGCTTCACAGTCGTCCGTCCAAGTAAACTTTGCACCCTTCCGTGTGAGCTGCGTCAAGGGCGAAGCAATCCTAGCAAAATTTTGTATAAATCTTCGGTAGTACCCTGCCAGGCCAAGGAAACTTCGGATGTCGCTAGCTGACTCCGGTCGTTTCCACTGCGTGATTGCTTCTATTTTCTTCGGATCAACTGAGATGCCTTCCGAGGAGATGATATGCCCCAAAAATGAAATACTGTCCAGCCAAAATTCTGATTTGCTTAATCTGGCATACAACTTGTGGTCTCGAAGGGTTTGCAGCACCATCCGCAGGTGTCCTGCGTGCTCATCCCTAGTCTTCGAGTACACTAAGATGTCATCGATAAACACCACCACGAATTTATCGATGAAGGGCCTAAAGACAAGGTTCATCGTATCCATGAATGCAGCAGGAGCATTCATCAGTCCAAACGGCATCACGGAAAACTCGTAATGGCCGTAGCGGGTTCTGAAAGCAGTCTTGGGTACGTCTTCTGGCTTAATCTTCAGCTGGTGATAGCCCGAGCGAAGATCTATTTTTGAAAACACTGCTGCTCCTTGTAGTTGATCGAACAAGTCATCAATCCGTGGCAGAGGATATTTGTTTCTGATTGTGACCTTATTCAATTCTCTGTAGTCAATGCATAGGCGTAGAGTTCCGTCCTTCTTCTTCACGAAGAGCACGGGAGCGCCCCAAGGAGACACGCTTGGACGGATGAACCCACGGTCAAGTAATCCTTGGAGCTGGCACTTTAGTTCCTTCAGCTCTGCAGGGGCCATTCTGTATGGAGGTTTGGAGATCGGCTGCGTGTTCGGAAATGTGTCAATAGTGAATTCAATCTCTCGATCGGGCGGTATGCCGGGTAGTTCGCTCGGAAACACGTCGGGGAACTCCGCCTCAACGGAATTAGGCTCGACGTTTGCGTAGTCCTGCCGCGCGTCCCGAACTGATGCTAGAAATCCCTCACAGCCTGTGTAGAGCATTCGCCGAGCAGATTTTGCCGAAATCACCATGCAGGCCGTGGTCGCATCGTTCGCTGGACTACTGGTGTAACAGAACACGGCTTCTCCGGACAGACGGAAAACGACTCGCTTCTCTGCACACTCAATGGTTGCCGCGCATGCGCCTAGCCAGTCCATTCCCAAGATGATATCATAGTCCCTAACATCTAGAACTAAGACATCGAGCGACAGCTTCTTCTCCCCAATACAAATGTAACCACCTAGGCATACTGAACGAACAGGGATTTTTGTACCAGAGGGGGTGCTAACATTTAAATCTAAGTGCAACGGAGTCATTTTTACATTGTTTTCCACGGCAAAATTTGTGGAAATAAAACTATGCGTTGCACCTGAATCAAATAGAACGCGAGCAGGTATATTATTGAAAAGTAAGGTACCTGACACGACGGTATCCGAAGCCAAAGCTTCTTCCCGTGTCATAGTGTAGACTCGGCCTTGAGCTTGATTACGCCCTTGCTGAGGCGCCGCTCGATTTGCCTGAGGTGCCGGAGTCTGATTTTGTTGCGGAGGACGGCGCTCGGTGAACTTTGGACAGTTGGGAAGGGCGTGATCGGAAGCTCCACAAATGAGACATAACCCGTGCTTCCGGCGACATTCACTTTCGACGTGCCCTGTCCTCCTACAGAAATCACATCGTTGCCCCGAGTTTCCCTTTTTCGAACCGCCGTTGTTAGGGCGCTTTGCAGCTGTGTTTCCTCTGTCGTTGCCTTGGCGTTTGTGATTGGGGGTTTGCACAGCGCCGGTGGCAACGTGAGGATACTGCGGCTCGAGGGAGAGGGCATGGTTTACGACTTCCCTCATCGTCTGATACTGTGGGACGGATACGTGCCCGTGGATGCCAGGACGTAGCCCTCCTTCGAATCGTCTGGCACGACTCGCTGCGTCCGGTAGGTAGGCGGTGGCAAATTTGGCCAGTTTGTTGAATTCTGCAGAGTATTGCTTCACCGTCATACTGCCCTGCCGGAGCTGAACGAACTCATTTTCCCGTTGACGTCGGAGAGGCGGGGGTATAAACTCCTCCTCAAACGCGGCACGAAAGGTCGTCCACGCGATCGCCTCCTCTCCATGGCCAAGCTGAAGAGATCGTCGATGCACGTCCCACCAGTCGTGCGCATTGAAGCGAAGCAGTAGTTTGGCACAAGTGACGCGCTTGTCTTCCGGCACGTCCAGGAGGGAAAAATGATCTTCAAGCTCGGCGAGCCAATCTAGGGCCACGATTGGGTCCTCAGTCCCCTTAAATGGCGTGTTGCAGACCTTCTTGAAGTTTGCAAAGGTGAAGGTAGTCACTTCCCTCGTCCTTGGCACAGGCGATGGTTCGACTTCAAGCGCTGGCTGCTCCACTGGTGTAGCTGTCGTTGCGGCAGAATGGTTGGAGGCCAGGGTCTGAACAAGCTGTTGCAGGGTATCTACCTGCTTTTGTTGGACTGAGAGCCTTGCCTCTAGGTTGCTCTCGAACTTGGCTTGGCGGGCATCATCCCTCTGTCGTTGCTCGGTTAACATTTGCATCACTTGTTGAATCGAGTCTGTTTGAGACATGCCTCGTTGGCTCCGAGAGCTTCCTGATGTTCCGGAGCTGCTCTCCTGAGTCCGAGGCTCGCCTGGTGCTAGCGCTGATGGTTGCGCTTGCGTCGTTCCTTGAAAGGAAGGTAAATTACATCAGGATCATAATGTATTATGGACTTATTGCATGAACGTATCTCATTTGGCCTTAACGAGTTCAGGAGTTCGCATAGGCGAATTATCGCTAAGGAAACTTTTCCGTTTCATGAATCAAAGGAACTTTGAAGCTGTGCTCTGATACCAACATGTCACGCCCCGATCCCGTGGAATCGATAGTCGTCCCCCGGGCGTGACCGCCGTGCGGGCCTAGGTTGCGCACCGCACAAGGCTAAGTATTTTTGTTTCGCATAGCGAGCACATATTCAGAGTACGCAGATAATTGAACACAGATTGAAACATGGAAAAGTTCTCTTTTATTGATAATATGAACATCTATTACAAACTCCTTGAACTGAGTCATAAGGATTGCCTCTATGGGCTTACAAAAGTGTTGACACAAAATGAGATAGCAGTCCTGTACATTACATCCCTTACTAAACTCAAAATATAAGACCTTGGGACGGAACGACTGCCTTGCCACGGAGCTGCATGATTGCTTTGGTGGCTAGATTCTTCTTCAAAAGGCTTCTTCTTCAAAGGGCTTCTAAGGTGGCACGGTCGAGGCGTGCCTACAGCTGGACTGGATTGGGGGTTTGTCTCCTGCTCCTTGCTCGGTTCTTCCTAGCGCGGGGAACCTGTTTCAACGAGGGTCAGTACATCGAAACGTACTGGTGAAGGCAAGCTAACCCAACTATACCAATCAACACGTTGTTTTAATGAAGCATGCATATTTCTTGTGGGTTTCTATCTTGCCTTAGTTCATTTTACAACAAGACATAGATATAGAATTTATTGAAATAACCCGTCACCGTTCGGTAACATTTACCTTCCCGTCTGAACCACCTGCACAATACTTACCTTGCCTTCCCTGTCAAGAAGACACAAGTTAGTAGCAACAGGTTTAAATATACGAGGGGATCACTGGCTTTGATGCCATAATGGACGGTCTTAGTCTCAGGCTAAGGTGACGGAGGCACATGTATCGCTGCACGCCATCTCGCCTATGGGAGAGACTAATCTTGAGGTTCCGTCCGGATCGGATCGGTGCCAGTGCCCCAGCGACCGTCCGCAGGAACCGAGAGGCCTTGTGCACAAGTTGTCCGTGATCAACGGCGTTTGTGTTAAGTTTGCATTTATGTAGCTGAGGCATTGAAATCAGGGGATATATAGCATTGTGTGATGTATTTTGCATAGTCTCCCTGAATAATTGATGCATGGCAAGGGTGTTCTACATAAAGCATATTTATAGAAGAAGAAGTAAGCATTCTAACTTGTATATATGCATATGGTAAACATTTTTGAATAGGCAAGCACGTAGTAAGTAACCATTCACACGTTTTAATGACAAGCATACAGATCCAAGTCTATTTCCCTTATCTTGATATCCTTTAGTTAATACTTGGTATCGTTTGATCGGGGCAAGCACGAACGCAAGATTTAGATGTGAAGACTAGCAAGTAGGGCTAGCTAATCGGGTTGGTAGCCACTCACTTTTAGTGGTTGGAAGGAGGAAGGAAGGAAGTGATTTAGGAGTCCGCTTGAGCGACGCCTAGTGCTGGATCACCTGTATTGACACGAACAGCTGATCAGTACTTCTTCCTCTCTTTCCATTATCGGAATTGAAGTGCAGTCCTAAGAACGAAAGCAATGAAATCCATCGAAACCGTTCAAGAAAACCCAAACAAATCCGAAATCCAACTCAAGGCACGAAAGCAACAAGCGACAGCGAAAACTAGGCAACAAAAGAATGCAGCGGAGAGGTCCCTCCTGACTCTGCCGCTAAGTCGATCCTTGGGGCACGGTCCACTGAATATGGGAATCGATTCCGAAGAAACAAATCCATAACGAGGACGAGTTCTTAATTCAATCTATCCCGATCGAACGATACCGTCTTAGTATTTCTTAGCCGCGCTCCCCGAATAGGGGGAACGGGGCACCACAGCTGTCATATTCGCCCTGAAGTTGTGGAAACATTATTTGTACGGAGAGCGTGTGGAGATCTTCACAGACCACAAAAGCTTGAAGTACGTTTTCACGCAAAAGGAGTTGAACATGAGGCAGCGTCGGTGGTTGGAATTGATGAAGGATTTTGATATCTCTTTGCAATATCATCCTGGAAAAGCCAATGTAGTTGCCGATGCTTTGAGCAGGTATCCGGTAGCTATGTTCTTGACGCAGGATCGATATTTGTTGGAGGACTTGGAGAGCTTAGGCATTAAGGTGATTGTTCCGGGTGGTGCTATGCAGATGTGGGGATTGCAGATACATTCGGATTTGATGGATAGGATCAAGGCAGCACAGTATGATGACGTATCTTTGAGGAGTATCAGAGCTCAGGTGAGAGCAGGATTGGAGGATGATTTCACTATTGCAGAGGATGGATCTTTGAGGCATGGAGTTAGATTGTGTGTGCCTAGTGGGGAGTTGCGAGAGGAGATATTGCAGGAAGCGCATCGCTCTCAGTATTCCATACATCCAGGTGCTAATAAGATGTATCGGGATATGCGAGAGAGTGTGTGGTGGTATGGCATGAAGAGGGAAGTGGCACAGTTTGTATCCAGATGCTTAGTGTGCCAGCAGGTGAAAGCCGAGAGGCAGAGGCCAGGAGGTTACTTCAGCCATTACCCATTCCAGAGTGGAAGTGGGAACACATTACTATGGATTTTGTGTCCGGACTACCACGATCTCCAGGAGAAAAAGATGCGATTTGGGTCATTGTTGATAGATTGACCAAGTCGGCCCACTTTTTGCCTTTCAAGGTGGGTTTGTCTACGGAGAAGTTGGCAGAGATGTATGTGAGGCAGATTGTTAGGATACATGGAGTTCCCGTCAGCATAGTCTTAGATCGGGATAGTCGTTTCACTTCTCATTTCTGGAGGAGTTTGCAGGAGAGTTTGGGCACTCAGCTCAAGTTCAGTACTGCATATCATCCCCAGACAGATGGGCAGTCAGAGAGGACTATTCAGACTCTCGAGGATATGTTGCGCACTTGTGTACTAGATTTCGGGGGTTCTTGGGAGGACCATCTCCATTTGGTAGAGTTTGCTTACAACAACAGTTACCAGGCCAGTATAGAGATGTCACCTTTTGAAGCTCTATATGGTCGGAGGTGTCGTACTCCTTTGTCTTGGGACGATGTTGGAGAGAGAGTTTTGCTTGGGCCAGAGATGGTTGTGGATGCAGCAGAGAAGGTTCAGTTGATCAGAGACAGACTTCGAGTGGCGCAGGACAGACAACGGCATTGGGCCGATAGCCATCGGAGACCCTTGGAGTTTGAGGTATAGTTTAGATTTTATTTTGTGTGCTTGTTCTTGGTTGTTTGTTATAGATAAGTTCTTAAGGTGGTGTTTTGTTCTAGGTGGGTGGTTTGGTGTTTCTGAGGATTTCTCCGACACGAGGCACGATTCGCTTCGGTGGAGGCGGAAAGCTTTGTCCGCGATTCATTGGACCTTTCACTATTCTAGAGAGGGTCGGTGCAGTTGCTTATAGACTAGACTTGCCACCTGCATTGGAGGGAGTGCACAACGTGTTTCATGTGTCGCAGTTGAGACGATACGTGGCAGATCCTAGTCATGTATTAGATCACTCAGAGATAGAGGTGGGCCCTACTCTTAGCTATCCAGAGCAGCCAGTTGGGATTCTGGATCGGAGAGAGAAGGTGCTGAGAAACCAGACTATTCCTTTGGTGCGCGTCGCATGGAGGCATCACTCTCCGGGGGAGTCTACCTGGGAGAGAGAGGATGAAATGCGATAGCGTTATCCATATTTGTTTGTACCTTGAGGTATGTTATTTCTAGTTATGTTCTGTTCATTGTTATGTTCTGTTCATTAGTTAGTTGTGATTCTTTAGTTCTGTTCTGTGATTTTCTGGGGGTAGTTTTCGTCTTTGAATTTCGAGGACGAAATTATTTTAAGGAGGGTAGACTTGTCACTACCACATTTTCTAGGAAAGGGTATTTTGGTAATTTCCTATTTAAATAAATATTGTGCATGGTAAATAATTATTTGTTGTATTATTTAATTATTGTTAGTTATTATTTAATTATTTTAGACTTATTTTAGTGGACCCAACTAGTTTAGTTTGGACCCATGGACCAACATGAATTAATTAGTTAGACTTGGCCCATTTAGAAAGCCCATAGTTAAGGAGATGGATTAAATTAATTAAATAATTAGACTAGAAGCTTCCTTCCTTAATTATTTCTTCATGAGAGGCCCCAAGGGGTACATTGGACATTTTACAATTGCTTGGGGGAGGGGCTATGGCCGGCCTATTAAAGAGGGGGGAAAATTTCTCTCTCCTCTCATCTCATTCCAAATCTAGATCTAGAATTCTCCCACTACCAAATTCCCTCCATTCCCAATCCAATTCCCTACCAAATTCATTCCAAATTCTTCCCAATTCACCATTAGAGAAGGAGGAAGCAAGGATCTAGAAGAAGGAAGCAAGGATCTACAAAGAGGAGCAAGGATCTACAATTTGGAAGCAAGTTTATCTCAATTGGAGGTTTCATTGGGAATCCATCTCCCAATAGGTATAATTCAGATTTTTCCATTTAAATAGCTTCTAAATCTGAGATTTAATCATGTAAAATTAACCTATATGTATGTACTACCCATAGGACTTTGTTTTGTGTTCATAGGAGACCCATGGAGAAAGTTATGGTGTTTTTTGTGTCAATTTTGTTGGAATTCCGAATTTACATTTTTGTGTGTGTGTCAATTGATCCTATAGATCAATTGGACATGAGATTTGTGTTTGAGGCTAGTGTCGTGTCCATATTGGGATACTTGTGGTTCGTATCCCAACTATTTGGTGATACGTGTCATTTGGGGGTTTTCCTCCGACACGGGGCTTTGAACATGTCGTATTTTGACACGGACACATAGATCTACTTTTGACGCTTTGATTTGTTCATAAATATTATTTGTGATCTGATTGTGTCCTTCGGGGTGCATTTAGTTGTGTGTTGGACTCGTGTCGCATGCGTATCCTAGATCTAGTGGGATACGGTGAGATACTCTCCAATTGTGTGTATTTTTGTATAGATCTAATTAATTGTGGTTCAATTCTTCATTTATAATTAGTATATATATATGGATATTAAATATTTATTTTGTGTATTTATTATAGTAATTATTGTAGCATAGATCTATATTTTGGGTGTGCTAATATAATGTACAATATAATATGTAGCTTTCTTGCATGCAAATATATATGTTACTACTTGTTAAATAATATAATTTATACATAAAATGTTTTATAAAATATATTTGTATGTTTAATTGTGTAATTATATTATTTATAATTATTATGTAATTATTTGGATATTAATGTAAATATTTTGGGTGTGCTTCTAGCCATGTAAATTATATGTTCTTTGTTAAATATTTGAAGGTATAAGTTTATGTGTATATTAATATATATATGTACATTTTTGTATTAATGGTTTATATATATATATATATATACTGTTTTATATATTCTGTTTATATATATATATATATATATATATATTGTTTTATATATTCTGTTTTTATATATATAATTATATATATACAACTTATTTTAGTGACAGTGAATTAATGACCGTAAAAAACTGTCATTAATTAGCCGACTAATAGCAGCCGCTGTAGCCTTCGGGCAATTAATGATAAACCTGTCATTAATTACAGCAGCGGGAAACAGCAGCTTTTCTGCGACGCTTTTCCGCGACAGTTTAACTGTCAGCGAAAACCAAAGCAGTGGCAGTTTATTATTTGGGTTTCGGTGACAGTCCTTCGGTGACAGTCCCGACTGTCACTATTTAAACTGTTTTGATTTAATCCTATTTTATTCACTGTTTTTCAATGACGCTTTGACAGATTTAATGTATATATTATATATTATAATTGTATATATATATGTATATATATATGTGTTTTGTGAGGAATAATAATTGTAATAATATATTATGTTATTTATATAAATGTTGGGTTGTATATATATTATTTTAGGGTATATATTAATTATATTATTAGTATACTTTGTGTGAGTTCTTTTTGAATCTAATTTGATTCCTAAATTATTGTAGTTTATCTCTATATTATTTTATAGATGTCTTGTGAGGTTGACTTTGGGTTTGACCATGTTTGACTTTAGTGGACTTTAGAGTTGACCATAGTTGACTTTTGACTTAGAATTGACTTATTGACCTAGAAATTGCCTAGTTTGACTTGTTCTCTTTCCGGGACCTTGTATTAATGTGGTATTCCATATCTAGGTCTTCGAGGCACCGAGTCAGACATTTGTGAGACTGTTCATTGGACTTCAGGCGAGTACATTCTCTGATAGTTTCTCATTTATGATATCCTCTATGTTCGTTGTATCTAGTGTAGATATACATGTTCTCTTGACACTATGGTTACACGAATTGGTATATCCGGATCTCGTCATGAGATGTTATTCCTTGGTATATGGTGTATATGGTGCAAGTATTGTTTCATTGGTTATCTTGTACATGTACAGACACCGATTCTCGGGGAGACTAGCTATCTTCTTGGGGAATCTAGTGCCATAACGTACCGTGGTTGGATCTATTATACCAGTCGTGGTGGGGAGTATTTTAGTGTAGATATGTGATCATACCCTCCTTGTGCATGTCTTGTTCCTTGTGAGTGTTGATCATACACCGCACGTATAATCAGCCAGGCCATTATACTCTTGTGCAAGTTCCTAAGCCGATCACATGTTAAAGCTAGTACTCACACACTTAGTCATTAGTATTCTTGTTCTATCAGCATATTGTTCATTACTGTATTTCTTTCCAGTACTTCCTTATTGTCTATACATTTCTTGTATCTATTTATGCATCTTGTTTATCCACAGCTACTTACTGTTACATAGTTTTTATCATTATTTGAGAACTGCTGTTAGGGTTGTACTCTGCTCCTTTCCTGACTGGATATATTTTTCCAGATGACACTGAGGAGTACCCTACCTATTATGGACCCCAGGATGTTGTGGGTTTAGATTCTGAGACCCTGGCTCAAGAGGGATTTATCCCAACTGAGACAGTTGACCCTGGAGTTGTAGCTTTATAGTTTTGTAGTATTCTTTGTACTGAATTTGTCTCCAGCATATTTCTGTAATTTTTTCCAGACTCATTGATGTATTATTTTAGACTCATGAGTTGTATTGTGACTATTCTATTCTTTATCTGATTCGTGCTCATTTCTACCGTAGTTCTGTGATTGAGTATACTATCATTATTAGTGGTTCATTATATTGTTAGATAGTTTATCTAGACAGCGTTCTACTGTCGATTCTGCGGCGTAGGCTGGGCGTTGTTTCCGACTAGTACCCTTACACCGGGTGCGGGTCGTGACAAAGTCCAAAAAGAATTCAAAGCACAAACCGTGTCACATGCTTACGGTACACTCGGCATCAAAAGACGAGGTCTTGGCTACTGGAACCCGTTCAGGTAAAGCTTACCTCCAGGACTATGGAGCCAGCCAGGAAGATGCATCGGCAGACGCTTCAACTGCCAAGCCTTCAGAACCGGAATCCGCCGTACCAGAGGACGGTCCTTTGAGACCAACTTCGACGGACAGAGGGAAGCCAAAAGAAGTGCATTTCGATAAACCTGTGAAAAATATTCAAAACAAAGGTTTAGAGAAGCCCTACAACTTCGACATCCTGGCCCAATTGGATAATACACCAGCCAGGTTGTCCATCTTTGAACTACTCAGGCTCTCTCAAGACACTCGTCAAGCCCTGAGTGAAGTATTGATGCAGGTGAATGCATACTTGACCCAGCTCAAGTCCCGTGACGAAGAACCAGTGGCATTCCCTCAATGCCACAGTGTGATGGAGGTGGTCCCGAATATCACTTTCACTCAAGATGACATGCTGGTAAAACATAGATCCGGGATCATCAATCATCATCATTTCTCATAGTCTGCTCAGACCGCAGAGGATTCCTACCAGCGAATTGGCTTACACCACCACTACAATCACGGGTTTCAACGCAAGAAAAAGTAAGCCGTTGGGGAAAATTCGTCTGAGAATCCAGATTAGAAACCTCAGATCGGTGGCTACATGTTATGTCAATGATTCAGAGGTGCCTACAACATTCTGCTGGGCAGACCTTGGATCCACGACCACAACATCGTTCCTTCGACTCTACATCAATGCTTTAAATATGTAGATGCCCAAGGAATACTACAAACGGAGTTTGCTGACTTGAACCCGTTCAAAGGAGTAGAATCCTACTACTCGGATGCCATGTTGTACTCTCAAGACTACATGAAAGAGGTGTCAGCCGAAGCAGAGAAGGAATCCCACCGGGAGCCAGAAGAACCCTCTGCCAAGCAACCTCTCTCAATCAAGGTGAAAGGATGGACTACTCGTCCAAAAGCTATAGATCCTATGGCTATCCAGCTGAACAAAACCAGGTCAGGAAAAGGGGGTGATCCTCTAGTGATCACTTTGAACCAGAAGCCTCCACCCTTGGTCTTCAACCTTCGGCGCAACAGGCAGCCGATTGATGTAAATACAACCGGGAACGAAGTTTCAGATGATAATAAACATTCTCTTTTCCAGTATATTGACGCTCAAATTCCAAATCAGGAATCCTCTCCCCATGACGATATAGAACCTAAAGCGCAAAAATTCTTGGAAGCTATATATTCCTATCATCCGTATATGTGGGAAGTGGCGTCATCATCCAATGTCACCATGACATATGGACCACATGAGGATTCTATCTTCATTGTCCCGCCTACTTGCAGCAGTCAGCACTCAATAGTCTTCGTCCGCATACGCAATGAACCGACTATACAAGAAGATTCTTCCGTTGACGAGGCCGGTAAAATACAGGTTCACAGATACAACCCGCAAGCTTTGAAGATCATGCAAAGTATGGGTTATAACTTGGAGCTGGAACCAGGTCTCAACTACGGGAAAGGCAAACGAATGCCGCTGTACGGTGATCCCTACTATCAACGAACTCGTTTCAGGTTAGGGTATACCACCTCCCTTGCAACTCCTGAGTCAAACGAGAATATCTTTTCCTCTTCCCAAAATGGCTCAGCGCCCTTCGACTCATCTCATGCTCTCGAACGAACATTATCAGTAAATATGGTAGTGACAGATTTTTTCGAAGCAGACGAACAAGAATCTAAACTGTTTGAGAATGACGCTTGGGCTAAGCAAATAGATACAAAATGGGAGTTTCGCTTCGAGCAGAGAGAACCTCCCACTGAAGATAAAGTTCTCTAGATGGACGTTGGGGATGAACATTCGCCAAAGCCGATATTTATCAGTAACAATCTTTCCGAAGCAGAAATGGAAGAAGTTATCCAGCTGATAAAAGAATATATCAACGTCTTTGCGTAGAATTATGAGTACATGCCAGGCCTTGATCCAAAGGTAGCTACTCATAAGCTCAATATATTGCCCGATTCGAAGCCTGTGAAGCAGCACCAACGCCTGTTCTGCCCGGATATGATGGACGCCATTGAAGCTGAAATCAAGAAGTTGATAGCCTGCGGTTTCATCCGGGAAGAACAACATCCCGACTGGGTCGCCAATGTTGTCCCGATCATGAATAAAAATGGTAAAGTACGTGTCTGCATCGATTACCGAGATCTGAATGCAGCCTGCCCCAAGGATGAGTTTCCTCTTCCCATCACTGACGTCATGATTGACAATATATGCGGTTTTAAATGTATTTCTTTTATGGACGGATTTTTAGGATACAATCAAATCAAGATGCATCCTGAGGACGAGAAGCATATTGTATTCCGGACACCATTAGGGGTATATTGCTATACGATCATGCCCTTCGGATTAAAGAATGCCGGTGCTACGTACCAACGGGCTATGAGTAACATATTCCATGAGCATTTACGCAAGACAGTGGAGTGTTACATGAATGATGTAGCTGTCAAAAGCCGCCTCAAGGATAATCACATCCAAGACTTGAAGACAGTATTTGAATTGATGTGCCAACATCAATTCAAAATGAATCCTACAAAGTCCTTTCTGGGTGTATCAAGTGGCAAATTCCTGGGATTTGTTATTACCGCCAAAGGCATTCAAGTGGACCCTGATAAAGTCAAGGCCATCTTAGAAATGCGATCGCCCCATAATCTGAGGAAACTCTGGGGATTTTAAGGCCGTCTGGCTTATATCCGGAGGTTCATATCCAACCTCTCTAGGAGATGTCAGCCCTTTTCTCGTCTCATGAAGAAAGGTGTATCCTTCGTATGGGATGAAGCCTGTCAGCAAGCGTGCAGTAATATCAAACGCTACCTCACTAGTCCACCAGTTCTGGTGCCTCCCATCATAGGAAGACCATTCGTACTGTATGTTCGAGCGATGGATCATTCTCTAGGAGCTCTTCTCGCACAGAAGAACGATATGGGTCATGAACAGGCTATCTACTACCTCAACAGGATGATGGTCGGAGCCGAACACCGGTACAACCCAGTAGAGAAAGAATGCTTGGCTCTGATGTTTGCTATCCACAAAACGCGATACTATGTCACAGGCCAAACCATTCACATCATCTCCCGGATCAATCCTTTTCGGGTACTGATGAACAAGCCAAGTGTTCTTAATTCCCGACTTGCGACTTGGGCGATGTTATTAACACCATATGACATGGTGTACGTCCCTCAGAAGTCCATCAAAGGCCAAGCATTGGCTGATTTCCTAGCTGCTCATCCGATCCCGGAGATCTCCAAGCTATACGAGGACATTCCCGACGAAGTTGCAGAGTGTAATTCCGCAATGGAAGGCGATGCATGGCAACTATTCTTCGATGGTGCCTCCAGAACTGGTCCCTGGGGAAACGTGGTTTTGGGAGTAGAAATTGTCCTGGTTACTCCTGATAAGCTCGTCATCTACAGAGCATATTCTCTTAGCGAGCCCTGTTCTAACAATGTGGTAGAGTATAATGCTCTACTAATCAGGCTCCAAGTCGCTAAAGAATTGGGCGTCGAATCTCTGGAAGCTTTCGGTGATTCTCTGCTGATCGTCAATCAAGTCAGAGGAATATATGAAGTCTGGAATCCAGACTTCATCCCCTATCACCGAGAAACGGTCGAGATAGCCATGACATTCAAAGGATTCTTTCTGGAACATGTGCCTCGATCTTAGAATCTAGAAGCTGATGCCCTAGCCAGTCTAGCTGCAGATTTAGCTACCCATACAAGAAGGCAGAATTCGGTGATCCTTCTTAGCAGAGATTTATTCTGTATGAAAAACAACTTTCACATAGAACGCAGCTACGTTGTGAACAAAGATCTTCCAAAGAGAGACTGGAGAAGTCCCTTTATAGATTTAGTAGCGTACGAAATCTTACCAGAAGACCCTAAAGAAGCAGTATCCGTCAAAAGACGATCATTGCGCTTCTATTTCGACGCATCTTCATAATGTCTATATCGTTGGTCTTATGACGGACTATTATTACGATGTCTCTCTGGTGATGAAGCACATCAAATTATCCGTGAAGCTCACGACGGCGTATGCGGAGCGCACCAACCCGGTCCTAAGCTACAGGATCGCATCAGGAGAATGGGATATTACTGGACTACTATGATCACAGATGCAATAAAGTATGCAAGACAATGCAGAGCCTGTCAGGTCCATCAGACTTTATCCATCAACCTCCTGAACATCTATATCCTACGGTTGCGTCCTGGCCTTTCGAAGCATGGGGTATGGATATTATTGGTCCTATTCACCCGTCTTCTTCAGAGGTCACTGGTTCATACTGGCCATCACGGATTATTTCTCCAAATGGGCAGAGGCGATCCCTCTTGCTGAGGTGAAGTCATCTAATGTGATCAGCTTCATCAAGCATCACGTTATTTATCGCTTCAGGATACCCTGGAGGATAATTTATGACAATGGGCCTCAATTTATCAGCCAAGCGTTTCATCGATTTTGCGATAAAAATCAGATACAAAATGTGGCCTCTACGGCATATAATCCAACTGCTAATGGTTTGGCGGAAGCTTTCAACAAAACCATTATCAAGCTCTTAAAAAAGTTCGTCTCTTCGACAAGAGGGATTGGAATAAGAAGCTGGGAGAATGTCTCTGGGCATACCGCACAACGGTACGAGCATCGACAGGTTGCACCCCATTCTCATTAGTTTAAGGGAGCGAAGCAGTCCTTCCCATCGAAATCCAAATTCCGTCATTCAGGATAGCCGTGGCTAATGAGTTGACTCAAGAAAAGAATGACCTGTTAAGGCTTCAAGAGCTAGAAGGATTAGAAAAGAAACACCTCCAAGCTAAACAGTGCATCACGTTCTACCAAGCACGCATTTCCAGAGCTTTTAACCAAAAAGTAAAGGAAAGAGTGTTCAAAGTCGGCGAGCTAGTTTTAGCCGTAAGAAGGCCGATGATTCTTACTTACAGGAGTAAGGGCAAATTCCAGCCCAAATGGGAAGGTCCTTATGTGATCGAGACGACGTTCTCAAACGGCGCTTACAGGTTGGCCAAGCCTAATGGAGACTTGTTGATGGCTCCCATCAATGGCAAATTCCTGAAAAGGTACTATGCTTAACCTCTTTTGCTCAAGTGGAATAAGGCAAAAATCTTATTCTGACAAAACTACTTCCAAAACGAAACTAGTTGGATTGTATTCTATCATGTTCATATTACCTCTGAATAGATATGTTTAACTAATTTGAAACTTCAAGACCTATCACGTCCATACTGCCTCTGATAGTGTTTTGTGTACAAATTTTAGCTAAAAGCATATTCTATCATGTCCATATAACCTCTGAATAGATATATCCTGCTAAAACTTACTGAGAGTATATCACGTCCATATTACCTCTGATATCACTTTCACTCAAACCTGTCATTTATATTCCAAAATGATGGGTCCACAAAGTCAGATGAAAGCCTCTTTATTATTCCCAGAAAAGAGCGAAAGTACATTGAAAAGCAAAAAAGTACATTATTTTGGGGGAGCGGTTAGATCGCGAATCTGCTGCGCCAGAGCAACCATTCTCTCATCCCGGGAGTTCAAGACGTCGGCGCGAGCCCGTTCCAACCTTGCCGCATTGTTATTCATAGCAGCTAGCTCAGATCGATCCCGTACAAAACCTGAGTGGAAAGCACCCACACGCGTCAGATTCTGCTGAACAGTCGCCCGTCGCTCCTTCAGCACATCTCGGGCTGCCGACAAAGAGAGAGCCTTCGCCTCTACTTTAACGAGCTCATCCTTCAATATACGGGCCTTTGCTGCCACTTCCTCATATTCAGCTTCACACCGTGTCAACTCGGGGACGATATACTCCAATTGGACATGCTCACGATCCATCTCCTACTGCTGAGCCTCGATGGACTTATTCAGAGACTCCATCTGTTCAGCAAGCTGCGCAGTCAGGGAGTCGTACCTAGCTTAAACGAGATCGTCAATGTTGCCTCGAGCTAGCTGCAAGTATTCGTTAATGGGTTGCTCCAAGCCATTAACTATCTCCTCCAGTGTGTCAGCTACCCCAGTGTCATTGAATTCTCGGATCGGCACTATCGCGGACCAGGAGGACCTCCTCAGCGACACAAAGCTCAAATTCTTCTCCAATACTATTGATATTAACATTTTTAAGGTGGTATAGAAGATACTAGTGTACTACTCGGTCAGCGCAGCTAGATCTAAATAGACGCTGGGAGTGGCCGCGATATTGGCAATTCCCCCTCCAAGAACAACCGCAGACGATGTTGCCACGGCCGTCCCTCAACAGGTGGTGCGACAAAGGAAGAAGCGCCAACACCGGACGAAGTGACCGGTGTACTCAAAGGAGGTATTGTCACAATGACAGGCTCGTCCTACTCTTGAGATATCAGAATCTCTTCGACAGGCGAGCCGGAACCAGAAGATGTCTCCTCTTCAAAATCAGGCACCTCTGTGTCGCCGCCAGGACCTGACACAGAGCCAAAGGGCGCATCTACACTTCCCTCCCCGAAGATGTCTTCCCATGAAAAGAAGACAAAAGGAAGTTAATATCAACATAATGTTAATTTTCCTAAAGAAAAGGCATAAAAGACGGCATTTACCCATGGCCAATGGTGTATATATTGCGTCTGCGGCCAGTACAGCTAAATTATTTCTTAGTGATGCTAGGCAAGCTGTCATACCTGGAGAAGGGGGTGCGCTAACAGACATCGGCAGGTACTCTTCCGAATCTTCGCCGAGATCCACTCGAAGTTCACCAGGTAGAATCTCGCTGGGTGCACCTACAGACACGGCAGAGGTTTCTCCCGATACTGACCTGGATAAAGATATCCTTGTCCGTCTCAGGCCCGAAGGCGATCTCGTTCTACTGCCCGAAGCGGTAGCAGCGACAACAGCCTCCAGCAGGAATTCTCCGGCACCGCCAGCCGGGACTGTCGAGGTTCCCTCTCTAAAAGGCAAGAAACCTCCAACTAAAGAATCATCCCCAACATGGGGAGATGAGGCTCACTTCTAGGATCCTCAATACTATGAATCCGGAGAGGATGAGTAACAGTCTTCTTCTTCCTCTTGCGAGGGGAAGTCTCCTTCGGAGCAGGAGCCCTTCGCTTTCCAGAGATTACCAGAGGCCCTGCGGGCGGAGGTACTTCACCCCTCTGTACCGCCAACAGAGGCTCATCAAGATTGACGGACTCCTCACCCTGGTCAGAAGAAACCGAGGGGACTTTGACTCTTCCTCCAGGCTTGGAAGAAGGCATCCTAAAACTTTTATGCATATCAAAATCGCGATGGAAGGTGTTGGTTGCCACGTAGAACTGGGCATACAAATTGAGAATGCGCAGCTCCGTAGGGAGTGAAATGATGGGCACGATAAAAGTTGCCTCAGTGCAACCCATGATGAAATATCATGATCCTCTGGCTCCATCAATGGGTTCGCCCCTGGACCTGAAGCTGGTGATGGCATTGCCCATGTGCAACTGGTCGTACCCGAATTGCCTGGCAAACCGACTAGGCAAGTAGGGCTCGAAGAAGCAATAGTCTTCACTTTTGTACATTAAATTGGAAGGTATAATACAGACCAACCAATTAAAAGCCTCAGGAGAAAGAACGGTCTTTCCGTCGCCTACGTCCTAAAGTCTGATCCCCTGTTGATTGAGATGTACAGGGGGGACAGTACAGAAGAGCTTCCAGCTGTGACTGAAGTTCAGCACCCGCCGACAGTCTAAAACTGTGGTCACGTTCCAGGAAGAATTCTTGTAGTTCAACAAGAAACCACCCCCCGAACTACTGCCAGAGCCGAGAGACATCACCCGGGGGTTATGGAGAATTAACCATCCCATCAAATACAGGTATGGTAATTCTACCATGGGAAAGCTATCACGCCGAGTTTCATCGGGGAGCAGCTCGTCAGTCATGGCCCTCAGGCCAGCTTGTATGCGTCACACCATGGCAGGGAGCAAGCCCAGTCTTGCCCCGAACACCAGACGCACTGCAGGCCATAGCGTGTTGCGGTGAATACGGTCCGCAGATGCGATGTCGGGTACCACCAGTCGGCGCAGCCATATGGAGAGGAAGCCAGCCAGTTGAGCTTCCCTGGACAGAGGCTTGCGGCAACGCCTCAAATAACTATAGGCCTTAGTGCCTGCAGGATACTTCCCTATCCCTTCGTCGAGGATCCAGTCCGGAGCCCTAGCTTCTTCCATGAGATCGTTGACTACCTGAACATTAAGCACGCTCAGAATATTCAGAGGCTGATCTTTGCCTTCCAAGACCTTCTCTGGCTTAGCAGTCCTGGACCGATGAAAGAAGAGGTAGGACGTCCATTTATTAATGTGAGCCAAATCTGAAGGCTCACCATAAAAGGTGGTACAAGCGAGGTAGTGTCACATCAGCTCCTGGTACACTTCCACTACGCGAGGGTCTGAATCCCCCAACTCCCGGTTCGTGGGAACATACTCTTTATATGGAGTATCCCCCATCGGCAGTCTCGAGATCTCTGCCATCTCGTGGAGGGCCAATCCTAATTCCTCCAGTGGAGTGGTGAAACTCCCGGTGAGCGAGATATATCGCTCCATCAGTGCCAGAAACAGGTTGGGGTCGATAGGTAACCCAACACTGGTGGCACTCACAGCTGCATACAGATCAATACCCTCTAGCTCGGTCTGAAAATGCTTCAGGGCCCATTCAGCTAAGCGAGCCCATCGAAGATTTATAGGGGTGATCCACCCACTTGTTCGAGGGTTCACCTTAGGGTATACTCCCCCGTGCCCCATGAAATCATTGCAAAAAGTTGGTAATTGGACCGGCTGGATCACTAAACTGTCTTCACTCAGAATACTGCCCGGGTACAGTCCCCTGAACAACGTCACAGAGCCGAAAGGGCGGTTGACAAATGACCCCTGGTCAGCTCCTTTCAGATAAAATATCTTCCCTGACCTGCCGTAAAGATCGGGAGTCAGCGTCCACGACATCCTCCTAGGATGTGTAGCATGGAAGAATGCCGAGATGGGATAGTCTCTCAGCATCTTGGGCAGATATAAAACCAAGCTCCCGGCAGGGAAAACCCAGAGTTCTTTCTTGGGTTTCGTCTGGGACTGCTTGTCAATCATGTTCCCGAAGAGGAAAGCCGGCTTTATGTATTGGTCCCCGTCTATGTACGTCAGGGGCTTTCCATTAATCATGTTCAGCAGCGTCCGCTCCCCTTGAGCCGATATTAAAATTTCCCTTCCTTCGGGATACTGGGGTCCAGATATGGGAAATGTCACGTGGGACAAATGCTCCATGTAGTTGGAGTACAGCATGCCGGCAGCGGAATCTATCACCTCAGCCAATGGAGACACGTGCAAGTTAACTGCGAAATGTAAGAAAGACAAGTCAATTTCTATAATCTTGCAGCATATGCAAAAAAATTAATAGTCTGTGCTTTACACCAGGACAGTAAAAACTTGATCATTATACTGGAATCCATTTCCTAAAACGTAAAGTTCAAGGCTGGCAGTATACGCAAAGCATTCGACAGTCTGTGTTTTACGCCAGACTGCAAAAATTGGAGTTATTATGCCAAAATTTCCATCGCTGCCTAACACTCAAATTATATAGTATACGCCAACTTTCGACAGTCAAAGCTTTTACGCCAGACTGTAAAAATATAGAGTTTTTGCACTGACTCATTAGAAATGTGGACGTAAAAGATGAAACGTCTCTGTGCATCATCTTCCTCAAAGAGGCTATCAGCAGAGAAGATGACCTAGCGCATTCACGTACAACGTGTGCGAAGGATTTTCAGTCGTTCTTTTTCGTCCCAAAAAGCTCTACCTTTAAGGCCGGGTGCACTACTCGTCGGCGGGACACTTCGCTCAGAATGAAGCTCGCCTTGCCCGACCGAAGACGCTCTCGTTTGGGCAGAAGAACGAGAAGAAGAATCAACCTTATTTCCCTTAGAGGAGGAGAGTTGTTTCGAGGCCATTACTGGAAACTTTGAAGGCTCGGAGAGGAAACAAAGAAGAACTCGAACAGTCGAAGGCTTTCTTTCGCAGAAGAAAGATGAAAAGTTTTTCTCTCAGAAACTTGGGATATATATAGAGTTCGGATGGACTCCTCGAATCCCGAACCAAATCTCATAATTAATATTCGGTTATGATTGGGGTACTACGTCAGCCTATTACTCAGAGAAGGCGGACAGTCAGCGAATTTGAAAAGTTTTCGTGCGAAGCAGATTCGTGGTTTTTACACTACGGAGCTTTTCTACACTCGACAGCTACAGATCTATGATTTTACGCTCACAAGCTATAAGTCTATGGTTCAACGCCCGGATGCTTTTATGCTCGGTAGCTTTTACGCTCGAGAGGCTACAAACCTACGACTTCACGCTCAGCAGCTATAAATCTATGATTTCACGCTCGGTGGCTTTTACGCTCAGAGGCAACAGATCCACAGTTTCACGCTCGGAAGATTTTTGTTTCAGAAGCTACAAATCTACAGGTCAACACCCGGATGCTCTCATGCTCAGCAGCTTTTATGCTCGAGAGGCTACGAACTTATGATTTTACGCTAACCTACAGTTACAGATCTATGACTTTCCACATATCTAAAAAAAATACGCAGGCCAGAGTACAGTACATCTGAACAATTCTCAAGGCGGTCAATTGTAAGGGTTCACACAGAAGATACTCCTTCTTGACCTCAAAATATCCCAAGTACCCAAAGCATACAGAGTTCAACATTGAAAATTACTCTTCTCCTTGGGACGATTGGAAGTTCATCCAGACTCCAGTCTGAATATTTCGTCTACAGTTCAAGATGGCAACTCAGTTTTTGACAACCATTTCTCACCCTGTTCCAAGGGATTTTCGAGAAATCATTCTTGAAGATGATGGTCTGAACATGAATTTTGTCTATCAGAAGTGACAGTTCAGAATTCTACGTGGTTCCTCATTCCTAACAGCAGGACAGTTCAAATACTCGAATGCCAAAGCGACTTTTTGCGCATCCTTAAGTTATGCGTAAAAGATAGGACAAAACCTAGCACTCTTTCTAACAGAGTCAGCGTAAAATTACCAGACGTGTCGAAGCTACACATATTCAGACTTCACAGTAAAAATATATGGCAAGATGATCATATGCACAAAAGAAGACGATTTTATTAAAACATGATTAAATATGAGAAAAATCTAGTCTACAAGGGTTTTTCTTCATTTTTATGATTACATATGAGGGAAATCCCGTCTACGAAGCACTTCCCCATCGTCGTCTGAAGATCGCGCCTAGAATATGTTCTGCCAGGTTCTCGCATGGGCGGAATTCTTCATCCATCTTCTCCAGCAGTCAGTCGGTTCCCGCAAACTGACTGACATGAAATGATCAACGGCGAGAGAATACAAAATGGGCCTAGACCCATCCATGAATACAGGAAAGCAGGGTCAATCTGCTTTCCTGCGTCCAGTGCCGTGACAGATTAAGTTAAGATATTTTACCCAACTTAATCTCGGACGACAGCTAGTTTGTCTGCTCTCGTCCACAAATATCAAGAGAAGATACAGCTTGCAAGCTGTGTGGTCAAATACGACCCTTCGTCTCTCCGGAAGAAATGCCAAACAAAGTTGCTGATTATCCTGAGCAAAGGAGGCTATGATATCCTTCCTTGATCGATCGTTGCAGGGGACATTTGCTCGAAGATGCCGTCTTTTTTGGCTCCTTACATGCTGGAAGAACATGGTCTCCTTCTTCCTTAAGTCGACCCGACGAACTCCGGCGATCATCTCTGTGTGGTGTAGGAAATATGGGAAGAACAGGTTAACTCCTCAGCCTTTTTTATAGGCAAAAGAGATCACATCGATCCCTAATAACTCAGCCATAAAGTCAACCTTGAAAGAACGTGTCAGACTTGACCGTTTCAGGCTCCATTCAGAGCGTTTCAAATTACGATGAATATTTCATGCTTTATTCAAAGCGTTTCAAATTATGAGGAATTTAAAAGCTTTGAAGGGGGTCTTGTAGAAGCATAAAAAATACGCTGGATAGCTATACACAGCATGTTGATGCAGGGCAGCGTAAACAGAGGACCTCAGAGCCATCGACGTACAAACAGAGCTTTTTTGCTAAGCACAACATAAAATATTGGCTCAAGGACCATCCGCCTAATGCAGTATGTCCAAGCTACTTCTGCGTAAAAAGGGTGCTACATCGCCTTTATGGCGTAGAACTCATCTGCTTTTAATGTAGCATTAAAGTGTACGAGGAACGCTTCGTATTCTTCAAAATGAACCTGTCAGATCATGCAATAAACCTGACGTCTGGACTCCTGACAAAGAGTACTGTACGACTACCCAGGCGACGGCTATAATGATGGCGCGGTACTGCAACACAGGCTGTCATTTACTGCCATTTCCTTGGCGTAAACCGCTTTTACGCATATAAAGGAATACACTACCTAGTTTTACACAGGCATATGTGAGCTGTTTACGCTCCACAGAAGACAAACAGCCTGTCATATCAAAATTTGCTCTTCGTACAGGGCTCGAGGCACGTCTCTGCATTTAATGTAGAGAGCGGTGACAGGTTCTCGAGGCACGTCTATACATTTAATGCGCAGAATACTGACAGATGCCCGAGGCATGTCTCTACATTTAATGCGCAGAAGGGTGGCAGACCTTTAAAATATGCCTCTGTATTTAATGCTCAGGATAATGGCGGATCTCCTCATTTAATGCAGGAGATTTGGTTAAATGTCACCGAACCGTCGTTTAGTGATATCCCCTTTGCATAAACTGCTTTAACGCATACAAGGGGATACGCTGCCCAGTTTTACACAGGCAGACGTGAGCTTCTTACGCTCCGAAGAAGACAAACAGACCGCCACGTCAGCAGTTACTCTTCGTACAGGGCTCGAGGCATGTTTCTGTATTTAATGCACAGAGTGATGACAGAACTCGAGGCACGTCTTTACATTTAATGTGCAGAAAGGGTGGCAGACCTTCAAAACATGCCTCTGCATTTTATACGCAGGATAATGGCGGATCTCTGCATTTAATATAGGAAATTTGATTAAATGTCACTGAACCGTCGTTTAGTGACATCCCCTTTGCGTAAACTACTTTTATGCATACAAGGGGATACGATGCCCAGTTTTACACAGGTAGACATGAGCTTCTTACGATCTGTAGAAGGCAAAAAGACTGCCACGTCAGCAGTTACTCTTCGTACAGGATTCGAGGCGCGTATCTGCATTTAATGTGCAGAATGATGGCAAATTTTTAAGACACGCCTCTGCATTTAATTCGCAAGATGGGGGCAGATCTCTGCATTTAATGCAAGAGATTTGATTATATCTCCAAAAGCTGTAATTTTGGTTAAGACGTCCACATCATCTCGGCTTCTACGCCCACTCGGCTTCTATGCCCACTCGGCTTCTACACCCACTCGACCTCTATGCCCACTCGGCCTCTATGCCCACTCGGTTTCTACGCCCACTCGGCTCCTACGCCTACTCGGCTTCTACGCCTACTCGGCTTCTATGCCTACTTGGCTTCTACGCTATGGTGATAGTTATTGGCTTCTACGCCAACCTCTTCTATAGAAAGGATAACTACCTACGTGGCTTCTACGCCGTGATCTTCGCAGCAGTTATACGCGTTGTCCCTTAGTTGGACATGCTTCACACGCTCATTCAAAAGGTCATCTATAGGTGGGCAATGGTTATTATAACCATCGTGTAAAAGGGTGCTGTACTTTCCACTACTCGGTTTCTACACCGACTAAGTAGTCACTGTCACTAAAACTCTATAAATAGAGACCTCTATCAACATAGGAAAAGGTCGAAGAATTAAAGGGAGAAAAAAGGTCAAAAAATAGAGTATCAGATCGAGGAGAGAAAATGGCCGAGAGTGAGAGAGAAGAATCCAGAGCTCAGGCAAAGAGTAGTGATCGACGAATTTGGCATCGAGCATCCACTCTCTTTAGCAACATTCGAAGCTGCTTTCTGTCTTCTACAGCACTTCTTCATCATCGTGTGGTCCAAGGAATAAAGTGATCGACTGCAGATCATACTCCTATAGCAATATTTACCCAGATTAAAAAATTGTACTCGACATCCTCGTATAGGATTAATTGTATTGCTTGTTTGTAAACATAAAGAGCGGGTTTTCGTATAAAGCCTCGTTTCCATATCTTTCATTTATTTTATCAGACAACATACTCAAATCTTGTTATTGTCTACACAAGTCATCATCTCTCATATGCATTTTAGATGACATCCTCATACCAAGTTACTCATGTCTCTCTTCTACTGCCTGGATTACTTGCACTATTACTTTCAAATAATTTTCTATCCTTATTAATTGATACACCAATCCAATATTATCATACAAGATACTTACTGTTACAAGCATATTACTCAACTAATCCTTGATATAGAAATACTATCACTCTAGATATAGTAATACTAGCTTCATCATTGGATCACCTCATCACACTCACTAGAACTCATGATCACTTGCTTCCAATGCACTAGTTATTAACTTCTATAATACACATGTTTTACTTCACTCTCAAAGGCAGGCATATGGTTCCATATCTCTATTGATGTATATGTATATCCCCTTAAATCTTTTACAGACAAATACGCTAATCAGTGATACACTACACATCTTTTATGACCAATCTTGATATTTCTCAACCCATGACATACTGTTAAAATTTTTTCATACTCAAGCTTCCATTTTCTGATACTCATGAACTTCCACACTGACACTCATCACCCACTGTATAATCTGTACATAATTTTTAGACACTTCTTCCACCTATTGCTTCCAACAAATCACTGGCCTCAATATCAGGTGATATACCTATCACTAGTCATATACGAGTACACTCCTATCTACTAACATTAATGCTCTACTTCTAAGCTAAAGAATAATGGTATAAATCTTATAATAACAGGAGTGGATAAGTTTTGAGATGATACTTTAAGAACCAATTTAAGATACAACCTGACAATCATACACGTATGTCCGAAATTATGATACTCAGAATCCTCGCCACGCCAGTAAGCATAATTACGATAAACGATAGATTCCATAACTTAGGTATGCACCTCTATAATTATATCGTCTAGAATCCTCGCTGTGCCGACTAGTATAGCTACGAGAAATTCTAAATTTTATAACTAAGATATGTACATCCGAAGTCAGGTCCCTACGTTTCTGCTATGCCAAAGCAGGCATTTTATCTTTCTCTCTGTCCTCATGAACATATGTCATCAGATGATACCGTAATTTAGTCCATAAAATTTATCTCGATATAAATTAAACTCAACAACGACACTAAAAATTAAATTCAACAACCGATCACCAAGAATCAAATTCAATAACAACAAGTGAGAACGGACAAAAACAAGGGAAAATATTTGAATTAAAAATTATAATAAGATTCTCAAGGTTCGTTCCAGGAATCTCTCAAAAAATATGTAATTGAGTATCCTCTCTCATCTTAGTGTCATATGTCCTATATCCTATTACAGGCTCGTAGTAGTACAACTAACTCGTCGGTCCGTAGTGAGTGGGACACATCCTCTCTTACTATTCACCTGAAAAACATTTTCCAGTCAGGAATTGAGTGAAGTACAATCCAATAGCAGTTCCAATTAATTGATAATGACTATAAACATAAATAGAGAATATAATACAAGACGAAAAACAATAAACAATATCAATTATGGTGGATGAACAGGTGAACAATGAACAATATGTTATACACTGATCATGATGAACTAGAATATGACAATAAAGTAAAATAATCAACTAAAATATGGTGAAGTATTGTAACTATGCTAAGTGATTAAAATACTAGTTAGCTATGTGATCGGCTTGGGTGAACATTGTCTACTTTAACGTTGGATAAATATTGTCTAAGTTAAACATTGAACATTGTCTAGGATTTAATCACATATCTAGCTAACACTTTCCCTTTTCCCCAACTAGTATATTGGATCCAAACATGACATATTATGATGCAAGATACTCAAGCCATGTAAACAATAAACCTTGAACACAAAATATTGAACATTGAACATTGAATATTGAACATTGAACATTGAACATTGTCTAAGTGAAACATTGTCTAAGTTAAACATAGAACACTAAACATTAAACTTTGAACATTGAAACATTGTCTAAGTTAAACATTGTCTATGTTAAACATTAAGAACACAAGGAACAATGAAAAATATATATAATATCCCATGACTGATTGATGTGTATAAGTCCGTGTACCAATGTGTCAAGGGTCATGGAAAATATTTTTAAATACTTGTATTATAGTAATTATCAAATAATGGAAACTATCAGAGAATGTACACGCCTGTCGTCCAAGCAATGAATGTCAAACTGTATCCCAATTGGTGTCACACAAACCTATATATGGAATATTGTATTCATACAAGGTTCTTGAATGAAATTGAGTTAAACAAGTCAACATCTAGGTCATGAAGCTATTTCTAAATCAACTGACTATTTATAGGGTGTATAAGTCTATCTCTAGGATACTATGTTAATGCACTATGAAAATAAGATATACTAGCTAATCTAGGATAATAAGAAACACACAAAATGCCGTACCCTAAGATACGCAAGTTTCAATATATGAAAATATTAGTTTAGATATATATATATATACAAGCCAATACACATAGTACTATCAAAAATTAATGTAACTATGATACCTTAGCCTTGCACCAATGCGTTTCACACTACCTCACACCTAACCTCATACTCAAACTCAACACCTTGAGTATCAACTAACATGCATTAATACTTATATAATACTATGATACTAACTTACCACTAATATTTTAATACATATATACTTATATACAATACATATAGCTACTAATCTAATAAGTATATACATCTAATTATTAGACTAACAATATATATATATATATATATATATATAACCACTTAGATATCAATATGTATACTAAACTAACAGAACTATTAAAGAACTAACAATAAAACTAACTACTAACAATGAAACTACTAAACCTTGCTACTGTTGCACGTCCCCTAGCTGTTGCCCATATTCTGCACAAGATACTGCTCCTCTTGCTGTGCAGTTGTTGCTACATCTCAAAGTGCTCTGCTGTAGTTGGTCTCTGTTGTAGTGGCTTGCATATTACTGAAACTGCTACTACTGGATGTTGCATTAAACTCTTGTATTGGCTACTCATTGCTAGCTTCTCTAGCTCTGTTATAACATGTTGTTGTTGTCACTGCTTCCTCCCTATGCTGATTTGTTGCTGATCTGCACTGATACTCTATTGTGCTAAGAATGATGTTACTGGAGTTGCTGTTTGATGTTGCAATGGTTGCTGTACTGGTTATGCCTGCTCAATGTTGAATTGCATTAGTCTGTTGTGCTACTTCAAACTGCTACTGCAGTTGCCCTTCTCTGTTGATTTTACCTTGCTAAAACTGCATCCCCTTAATGTGTATTGCTGCACAGTTGGCTCTATGTTGTAGTTGGCTGTTGCAAGTTGTTGCTGAGGTTTTCTGTCTACTTGTTGAATGTTATATGTTGTATGCTTCACACACTGATGCAACACATGTTGTACACTGAAAACTGCTACTGCTCTATGCTAAATTGCTATGCTACTGTTGGATGCTGGTTGTTGCACCAGCACAGTTAACTACATGCCTCTACTACTGCCATATTCCACTATAATATTCCCCGAGGTTGCTGAGCTACTGTTCCTTCCTCTCACACACACTGCTCACACTCACAAATACATTTACTCATACACACATACATACATACATACATATACACCTATATATATATAAATCTATGTGCATCAAACTATAAATATAATACTCCCTTCAACTATACATATATGTAACCAACTAACTATACCAATAAACTACTAACCAACACCAAGCTAAACCAAAACCTCAAATACCCAAAATAATAATACTGATACCTACACAGTGAATGTATCTTACCGTGCTCGGGTTCTTACTGAGCTGCCACTGCTACACTCAGAAACTGATACTGGAACCTACTAATACTTAGCTGACAAACTGAAGCTGAACTGGATACTGCCTGATACCTACACTGATACAGAGTATAGATGACTAAAACTATACTGTGAAGGCAGCACAGTACAGATACATCCTACAGTTGTTGTACGAACCCGAGTGTACCTGCACAGTGCTGAACTGCACTTGATGCAGTTACTGTGCAAGCCCAAGCCCCCTTCTGAAGTTACTGAACTCCTCTGCTGTAGCACAGTGATGCTCCTCCCTTCAGTCACTGACTGTACACCGTTCTGCAGTACACATTGGAACTGGGGGAATGCATAACCTCTTCTCCATTTGCTGAATGCCCGATCCTGCTGCATAGTGCCTCACTTTACTGAATGCCTGATCGTGCTGCTACTTTGCAGGAAATGTACCTCAGTCCCCCTGTTGCCTCTGCAGTAGCTTACATCTCCTTCAGTTGAATGCTACTGCTCGACTTCCTTATTGAGCTGCAGCAGCTCTTCTTCCTGCCGAACTGCAGCTACCCCGAGTCTCCCTCACTCACTTACACACCACTCACACACAAACACATATATGTATAACCCTCTATGTATATATAACAATAGCTATACATCTATATATATATATACTCCTCACTCTTAAATACAAACATACACATACATATATACAAGTACTTATATATATATATATACATAGAGATATATACATAACTATATACTCTACTATATACACACATATAGACACACACATATACACTAATCATATACACTATTATATACATATATATATCACATAAATATCTTATAGATATATAAATACACATGCACAAATAGGAAAGAGGACAAAACACCAAACACGTGGAGTGTACCGCACCCGTATCACACTAAGTCTATGATTCGCTTGCGATACGGCCCCAACACACAACCAAACGCATCTCGGAGGACACAAGCATGTCTAATACACTAAACAGGAACAATATGTATAGTAAATATATCAACTATGTGTCTGTGTTAAAAATTGGTGTGCACAACTCCCCATGTCGGAGGAAAACCCCTAAAATTAACCTGTTTTGTCAAATTGATGAGATACGGCCTACACGTACCCAATTATGGATACGACACTAGTCACAAACAAACATACATATGTCACTTTGATCTATTTGACCGAATAACAAACACCACATGTGCCAATCTCGAAATTCTTCAAAAATTGGCACCAAAATGCACATAACTTCCATCGTAAGCCTCCTATAAACCTAAAACCAATTCCTACGGGTAGCCTATGCATGTGGGTTGGTTTGTCATGGTTAAATCTCAGATTTAGAGTCTATTAGAAAAGGAAAAAAACTAAAATGTACCTATTGGGAGATGGATTCCCAATAAAAATCCCCAGATAGAAATGTAGCTCCACTCCTTGTAGATCTTGGCCTCCTACTTGTTGATCCTTGCTTCCTTCTTGTATATCTTTATTGTAGTAGCCTTAACTAAAGAATAGGGACTAAATTTAGGAATAAATTTGGTGAGGAATGGTGAGGGATTGAAAAAATTTAGAAAAGGGGAAAATCTAGATCTAAAGGAAATAAACAAAATAAAATGAGCGACTCTCTCTCCTCCTCTAATGGCTGGTCATAAACCTCTCTCCCAAGCAATATGAAATGTCTAAAATATCCCTTGGGGCCTCTCATGAAGAAATAATTAAGGAAGAAAGGTTCTAGTCCAATGGTTTCACTAATTAATTCACCCGCCTAAACCATGGGCCTAATTAATGGGCTCAATCTAAACCAAAATAAATTTTGGGTTCATGCATCTAAACTAACTAGTTAGGTCCACTACACAAATCCAACATAAATCAAATAGTAATAATAAATAAATAATACAACAAATAATATTTGCACATGCCCAATATTTAAATATAATAAATTCTAAAATAAAAATACCCGTGTCAATTACCAAACTACCGTTAATTAAAAATATGAAGGTGACATACACAACTTGTGTTTGTCAATAGGTCAATTACACCAAATTGACATGTGTTTGATTGTGTGTGACTAGTGTCGTGTCCATAATTGAATATGTGTAGGCCGTATCCCGACAATTTGGAGATACAGGTTGATTTTGAGTTTTTCTCCGACATAGGGGTTTGAGCATGTCATATTTTGACACGGACAAGTAGATGAGTAGTTAGCTCTTCATATTGTTCATAATTAAGATTTTAGACTTGTTCGTATCCTTCGAGATACATTTGGTTGTGTGGAGCAGCCGTATCACAAGCGTATCATAGATCTAGTGTGATACGGGTGCGGTGCACTTCACATGTTTGTTTTTTTGCAATTCAATTCAATTACCTTGGTAATAGATAGTATAATATTTTAATTATAATTATTATTCTTTCCATCTTTTTCCCCTTCCATATAGATTCGGATCATGAGTCGATGTGAGATATATGTATATATATATTTATATGTATGTTCTATAATTCTTGTTGTGTGTTGGTGATCATGGGAGAGTAGGACTTCATGTGCATCTCTAGTATGGTTATATGTATATATATGTATAATGATATTATGGTTATATATATATATGTGTGTGTGTGTGTGTGTGTGTGTAGATATATATATATATATATGTGTGTGTGTGTGTATATGTGTGTATATATGTATGTGAGCTAGAGAGGAGAAGAAAGTAATGAAAACAGTAAAGAAAACAATGAAAACTAGGTAAAAAGCAATAAAAAGCAGGGATAAAGCAGTCATAAGCAGAAGCAGTAAAAAGTTGAGAAGCAGCAGCATAAGTAGCAGCAACAGAAGCTGGGAAGCTGCAAGCTGAAGTAGCAGCAGAAGCAGCAGCAGTAAGCAGCAGAAGCAGAAGCAGAAGCAGAAGTTGTAAGCAGCGGCAGCAGAAGCAGGAAGCAGCAGCGATAATCTGCAAGCGGCAGCAGTAGTAAGCAGCAACAATTGCCGTTGCGAAAAGCCAGTTACCTTATTTTGATAAAGCTTGTAAGTTAGTAAGCTAGTATATATATATATATATATATATATATATATATATATATATATATATATAAGCACTAGTTAATATTAGTTAGTATTAGTTCTAGATTACCTTGAGGTATACCAAGATAATAAGAGTGGAGATATCTTGGGTACGGGTATTGAATATCCGAAGGAGTATGTTAGTTTAGAGTTTAGTATAGTATTTTTATAATTTAAAAACATAATAGTGTATAGTAAGGAGTATGGGTAGTTAGTTATATGTTAGATATTGAATTACCTTGTGATACCAAGGTAATATCAAGGTATTGGGTTTTACTCAAGGTATTGAGTTTGCACATCAAGATGGAAGTTTAAGTGGTGTGATACCACTTTTGGTTCAAAGCCAAGGTATCCACTTAGCATTAGTTTAGGTAGGAGTGATATATATTTTGTCTTTTATATATTTATTATAATATTTTCATATCTAATAAATTGCATATCTTATGATATGGTATTTTGTTGGTTTCCTCGTATCCTAGTATAGCTATTATGGCCTAGTTACATAGTGTATGGACCCATTATCCTAGAGATAGACTCATACAATATAACAATAGCTAGTTTGATCAAGTTTGACTAGTTTGACCTAGAGTTGACCTAGTTTGACTTTTTTTTACTTACATATTGCTTTATAACCTAGAAATTGACTAGTTTAACTTATTTTTATTCTAAAATATTGATATAATATTCCCTATTTAGGTCTTCGAGGCACCGTATCGGATATCTTTGATAATGTTCACCAAATTTTAGGCAAGTACATTCTCTGATAGTTTTTTGTTTATGATAGCATCTATGTCTCTTGTATTTAGTGTAGATATCCTTGATTTCTTGACACGATGGTTACACGAATTGGTATATCCGGATCTCGTCTTGAGATATTATTCCTTGGTATTTATGGTGTATCTTGTGCAAGCCTTATTTCCTTGTTCTTCTTGTAGAAATACAGACATTGATTCATGAGAAGATTAGCGTCCTTCTTGTGGAATCTCGTGTCATAACGTACCATGGTTGGATTCACTATACCAGTCGGGGGCGAGAAGTATGTAGCGTAGATATGTGATCATACTTTCCTTGTACATGTCTTGCTCCTTGAATAGTATTAATCATATACCACACGTATGATTAACCAGGCCATTATCCTTGTGCAATTTCCTAAGCCGATCATATGTTAAAGCTGGTACTCACTCACTTAGTAGTAGTATTTATTGTTCATTCCTATGATGCTCATTCTTGTATTTATTTTTAGTATTCCTTTATTGAATATATCTTGTACCTTTATATTGTATCTTGTATATTTTGCTCTATTTACTGTTACATAATTTATATCATTTATTAGAACTGCTGTTAGAGATGTACTTTGCTCCTTTCCTGACTAGATATATTTTCTTAGATGACACTGAGGAGTGGTACCCCACTCACTACGGGCCTCATGACGTAGTTGGCTTAGAGCCAGAGACCTTGGCTCTAGAGGTTCTCATCCCGATTGAGACATATGACCCATGACTCGTAGCTCAGTAGATAGATCTTTTATACTGGGTTTGTCTCCAGCTCTGTTATTGGTATTTTTTTATGACTTATTGGATCTTATTTGTCTAATGAGTTTTATTGTCTCTTCTATTTCTTTTATCTTATTCGTATGATTATTCCATCTTATAGATCTATGATTGAGTATTCATATTATATTGGTGGTATTATTATATCTTGACTGCTAGATAGTTAGTTTACCAAACAACGTTCTATCGCTGATGCTGCGGCGTAGGCTGGGCGTTGTTCACTACTCGTATCCCTACATCGGGTGTGGATCATGATACATTTTTAGTGGTGGCCCATGCAGGTCTTCGAGCTTGCTATTAGTATAATTCATAGTGGTGCTCTTATTTGATTGCTATTATGAGCCTTTTCCAAGATATAGGATATAGGCTATAGGCTGAGAATACTCAATCACATCTAGGAAAAACTCTATTGATTATTTCAACTATTTTTCCTTGATATTGATATTTGATCTTTAACTGTCCTTCTTTGAATGCATTACATCATGTACCATATTGATTCTATCCTTTTGCTTTGCCTCAGGATGCCGCCTAAGACTAGATCACAGCTGAGAGGAGCATTTTTTGAGAGATCTGCGACTTTTTGACCGCTTGCACTAGTCACTTCTTCGGTGATTGGTGTATCAGCTGTGTTCGGGAGTCCACCTCCAGCTCAGAGGAATGTTTCGACTGTGTCTGAGGGACTTCGACCTTTACCTCCTGTACCGACAGATGTAACTCAGGTGTTCGCATTATTTAGCGAGATGATGGAGGCTCAAATAGCCCAGTCCGATGTATTGCTGTAGGGCATTAAGAGTGCTTATCAGCTTGCCCTTGCTGCAGTAGATAGAGGAGTTTTGGTCCAGCAGTAGGTTGCTTCGTAGGTTGCCCATCTTCTGTCGGGTAAAATTTAGGAGTTTAAGAAGATGGAACCTCGGGTCTTCAAGGGGACTGAGGGCATCGTCTACGCTAATGATTGGCTCGAGGATATTGAGCGCCTCATGAGGGTGTTTCGTTTTGCTGGAGATTTGAAGGTTGAGACAGTAGGACTTTAGTTGTTCGACATTGCTCATACTTGGTTCAGGAATGAGCCAATTCTTGCTGATACAGAACAGTCTTGGGAGGTATTCAAGGACCTCTTCAAGAGAAAGTTCTTTGCTCGGACGGACAGATTGGACTTGGGGAGGTAGTTTGATAGCCTTACTCAGGGGAGCATGTCCGTGGAGGAGTACATCACAGAGTTCGGTAGCAAAACTAATTTTTGGAGTATTTGGTGAGGGAGTCAGAGGTTCGAGCTATCTATTTTTGTGAGGGTCTAAATTGGGAAGTGAAGATCCATATTTTGTCTTTCTATGAGACCTATACGGAGATACTTGCGGAGGCATGCAAGATTGAGCGGGAGTTGGGTTTGAAACCCAAGAAAGGTCGCGATTATTTTTTAAGGGCTAATAGCAGCACAGTTACTGCTAAGCATCTTCATTTCCAGTCTAGTCCTTTTTAGCAGCCGTAGTAACACCAGAATCCAGCTAGGGCACTTTTTACTAGGCACCACAGCAGCAGAGACAGTCAAAGCAAGCTTCCTGCCACTACTGTAAGAAGTTTGGCCATATCTGGTAAGTTTACAGGAAGAGGTTAGGATTTTGTCTGTATTATGGTATCGAGGGGTATCAACTGAGAGAATGTCCTTCCAACCCTCGTCGTGCAGTTCAGGGAGCAGCTCCATCTCCGAGGACACAAGCGAGGCCACTTATAGTATAGCCGAGGGGACCGTCGCTTCTGACCCAGCTGTAGATTTATGTCCATCACCAGCATCAGGGAGGTGCACGTCAAGGACGAGCGTTTCCTATAATGGTCGAGGAGGTCGAGCCCACTGGAGATGTCATCGTAGGTTCTGTTCTTTTTTATTCCATTCCAACTTTAGCTTTATTTGATAGTGGTGCTTCCTATAGTTTTGTATCTGTTTCTTTTGCTCTGAAGCATCATTTGGTAGCAGAGTCTTTGCTTAGTACTTGCAAGATCATGACCGGGGGAGGCATTATCCTGGTTAGTGATATTTGCAAGGATCGTCGAGTTACTCTGGGATGCTGGGAGTTGAGTGCGTGTCTTCTTGTAATGCCGCTTCTGAGCTATGATATTTTACTCAGGATAGATTGGTTGAGTAGGCACCATGCTAGTAAAGATTGTAGAGGAGGTTGAGTTTTCTGTAGCCTGCCAGGAGAGCCAAAGTTTTAGTTTGCTAGAAGAGCTAAAGAGCATAGAGAAGACATTATCTGTGGAGCTATGGTGGAAGACAAGGAGTTGCCGTATCCTTTGATAGCAGAATTCTTGGATGGGTTCCCTGAGGAATTGCAGGATTGCCGCCAAATCGAGATATTGAATTCTTTATAGACTTGGTACCAGGTGCATAACCAATTTTACAGCATGTCTATAGAGTGAACAACAGCGAGCTGGTCGAGCTGATGAAGAAAGCGGATGAATTACAGGATAAGGGGTTTATCAGATCAAGTTATTCACTGTGGGGAGACCCGATATTGTTTGTACCGAAGAAGGATAGATCGGTACGCATGTTCATCGATTACAGGGCATTGAATAATCTCACTATCAAGAATAAATACCCGTTGCCACGAATTTATGACTTGCTCGATCAGCTAAGTGGCACCAAGGTATTTTCAATATAGACTTGAGATCAGGCTACCATTAGTAAAAGTAAAGCCGAAGGACATTCCGAAGACTACTTTTAGGACTCGGTATGGCTAGTATGAGTTCATGGTAATGTCGTTTGGGTTGACTAATATCCCGGCGGTATTTATGAATTTGATGAACAATATGTTTCACCAGTACCTTGACAAGTTCATGGTGGTGTTCATCGATGACATACTCATATACTCGAAGACACCGGAGGAGCACGAGGAGCATTTGCGGATTGTGTTGGATATGCTTAGGATGGAGAAGTTGTATTAGAAAATGTCCAAGTGTGAGTTCTTTTTGGACAAGGTAGAGTTCTTAGGACATGTTGTGACTGGTGATGGAATTTAAGTGGATCTGAAGAAAATTGCAACAGTGGAGTCTTGGAAGACCCCGAGTTCAGTGGCAGAGATCAAAAGTTTCTTGGGTCTAGCAGGTTACTACAGGAAGTTTGTGCAAGATTTTTCAAGGATTGCCTATTGCCTAGTTGATGACTAAACTCACCAGAAAGTATGCAAAGTTTATTTGGACAAAGGAGTGCCATATTACTTTTGAGGAATTGAAGACAAGGTTGATGTCTGCTCCTATTTTTACGTTGCCATCAGGGTCTGGAGGTTTCACTATTTATAGTGATGCATCAGAAAAAGGGCTAGGTTGTGTTCTTCAGTTGAATGAGAAAGTTATTACCTATGCATCCAGCAAATTGTGTCCTCATGGGAAGAACTATCCTAACCACGATTTGGAGTTGGCATCAGTCATCTTTGCCTTGAAGTTGTGGAAACATTATTTGTACGGAGAACGTGAGAAGATCTTTGCATAGTACAAGAGCTTGAAGTACGTTTTTACTCGAAAGGAGTTGAACATAAGGCAGCATCGGTGGCTGGAACTGATGAAGGATTTTGACATATCTTTGCAGTATCATCTTGGGAAAGCCAATGTAGTTGCTGATGCGTTGAACAGGTATCCGATAGCTATGTTGTTGACACGGGATTGATATTTGTTAGAGGACTTGGATAGATTGGACATTGAGGTGATAGTTCCTAGTTTTTCCATACAAATGTGGGAGATGTAGATATACTCAGAGTTGATAGATAGGATCAAGGCAGTCCAGCATGATGTATCTCTGAGGAGCATCGAAGCTCAGGTGAGAGCAGGATTGGAGGATGATTTCACCATTGTGAGGAAGATTTAACCTTTGTTAAGGATAGTTTTTTTATAGCATGGTGTTAGATTATGTGTGCCTAGTAGGGAGCTGTATGAGGAGGTATTACAGAAAGCACATCGCTCTTCGTATTCCATGTATCAAGGTGCCAACAAGATGTATCGGGATATGCGAGATAGTGTATGGTGGTATGGCATGAAAAGGAAAGTGGCACAGTTTGTATCCAGATGCTTAGTGTGCCAGCAGGTGAAAGCCGAGAGGTAGAGGCCAGGTGGTTTACTTCAGCCATTACCCATTCTACAATGGAAGTGGGAGCACATTACTATAGATTTTGTCTCCAGACTTCCATGATCTCCAAGAGAGAAAGACACGATTTAGGTCATTGTTGATAGGTTGACCATGTTGGCCCACTTTTTGCCTTTTAAGGTAGGTTTGTCTATGGAGAAGCTGGCAGAGAAGTATATGAGGTAGATCGTTAGGATACATGGGGTTTCCATCAGTATAGTCTCAGATCAGGATAGTCGTTTCACTTCTCA